>UESW01004703.1:467904-666691 GCA_900491605.1 Calamus simplicifolius | reverse complement strand
TTTCTCATTATGATGCTTTAACTCTCCTAACATTTCAATTAGTCTCCTATACCTTAGGTTTAACTCCTTTGAATAAAACATACCTCAAGCTCTTATGATTACTATCAATCCCACAAATCTCACCATATAAATATTGTCTTCCAATCTTTAGGGCAAATATCATATCAACTAGTTCCAATTCTTGAGTAAGACAAATCTATATTTTCTCGTACTGGATGTAAAATTCAACACTATATATATATCCTCTAGTATACCTCATATTCTTACAACTCTTTGAATAGATTAAAGTACCATCAATAACCATCACAATGATTGATTCTAATCCTTTGAATCAATTTAGATATCATCATTAAATCATCACAACATACTAATTCAAACTCTCGAGTAGCTCAAGATAAGCTCAATAATCTTCAAACAATTAATTTAATTTTTTTAAAAAAATTAATATGAAGATCTTCAATAAATATCATAATAACTGATTCAATTTTTTTGAATAAATCAAGATATCATTATTAATCTCCCCAAACTAATTCATAGTCTTTTAAATAGATCAAGGTATTAGTAATAGCTACATCACTAAATTATTCAAAGTACCCTTAATAAATATCACAATTTAGTTGATTCATACTCTTTGAACTATTCATATCATCAATAACTACATAAACATATAATGCAAACTTTTTAGATAGATCATAATGCCCTCGTAATACCATGACACATTAATTTAAGCTCTTTAAATATCTTCAAAATATCCTCAAATTGATTCAGATTGGATTAATACCTGACTCATAAGGCCCCTAAAGATTTGAATGTATTTGTTAATCCAAAACGTACATCAAAAATATCATAATAACCATACTTTGTTCTGACTTAGGTATTTAGCCATAAGTTACAAATGATGATAATCAAAATAGAGCCAATCTTTGAAAAGATTTCCTAGAGAAAGATATATAATCAGAAGCTATGGTATGGGGCATGTCAAAGAGACATAATAGATCCGGTAAAATTTGTATCTAATAACTCTTGCAACTTTTATTCAGCTCCTTCAATTCAACAGGCACTATCTTGTAAAGATCCTTTAAAATAGATTGTGAATTAAAAATCAAGTTAATAAAGATATCCATATCAATCTAAGGTAATCCTAATAACTCCTTAAGAAAAATCCTTATAAAATTTCTTTATCACTAAACTATATCTAATTCCTTATTCTTTTGCTAATATCTATTATTACCACTAAGAAGCTTTTACCTCCTATCCTCAAAAACTTTCGGTACTCATGGCTGAGATTAGCCCTAAAGATTAATGATGTCTACCCTTCTAAAAAAATATAAACACTGGTTGACTAAGAATTTGAAATTCCACTTTCTTCCCAAAATAATCTATGTAGTACAATATGCAGTCAACCACATATTAACCTCAAAATCAATCATCTCTATATTATCAATTTTTAACCACCAACATCAATAATGCAAGTTTTGCTAATAAATCCATTATCAATCATCTCTATATCTAATACATAGTTTATAAATTTTTAACCACCAACATCAATAATGCAAGTTTTGCTAATAAATCCATTAGACTGATAGCTCCACTAAAAGGACATACTCATTTGATTTAGATTTGTTGGCTCAACTTCCAAACTTCCACTCAAATATAACAAATATGAAGAAATATATCAAAATTAAAATATAAATAACTAATGACATCTTAGTCGTTTTTTATCAATTGTAACTTCCAAATACCATGCTATATTCCATATGTATCTTGGATTGTATTTCCAACTAAATACTCATCTACAAATATTCTCTAGGGATCTAAAGCCTAAACTCTGATACCACTCTATGTCACGCCTTTGAACCGTTGCCCGATCCAAGATGATTGCAACACAATCGGATACCTTTAGAGTGAAACTGTATAAGCATGCAAGGCCTATTTATCCTGAACATCCACATAACCCAAGCATAATATTTATCAAAGGAAATATGTATCTCATATCCATAAAGAATAAAGTGGTCTACACAGCATCAATGTACTATCCTTAATTTATACTTGTAACATGACTATCAATCATCATCCTCAGTAATAGGTATTAAACTATACAATATCAAAATTAGTCAAGCTCACTACTCTAATTCTCTGTGTCCATATCTCTCAAAGTCTAGTTTGACATCCAATTCCCCATCTCTAAAAAGATATGATAAGTTATTGTGAGCTAATAACTCAGTAAAAATATCTACATATACAAAAATAGATATGTAGTTAAAGTAGATATATAAATTTATATAATAATATAAAACAATAATGCATCTAATGAAAATAAATTATGTTGCAGCACATGCCATAAAACCATGTATAATATATAAAAGGTCTTTTGTGATATTTTATCTTGCCACGGTATTAGGCCATATCATCACCACATTAGTCATCTGCATCACATGTCATAAACCAAGTCTAACCATCACCTTAGACTTAGACTAATTTTATAGTAGTGAACATGCAACCACTACCATCAACCTAGGCACTAGTGTTACAGCCTCAACAGCACGACGCACGGCGAGGTTGCGCGCAGGCCGAGCCAGGTACATGAACAGCGGAGTGGCAGCACCAGTCTGAAATGCTACTTATTTCTGCAGAACCCTTAGGGTGGCACAGTGCTGGAGGCTACGACCGAATATTGAGGGGTATGGCCCTAGCTCTCTGAGCATGGCTGGTGCACGCACAGGCCGGGCCAGCTCTTAAATGGAACGCTGCCTCGGAGGCAAGCAACTGGCCTTAGGCACATTGCCTGAGCATAGTTAATACACATGAGTGCGCGTACAAGCCGGCGTTGGGTGCTAAGTGCACACGACCATGTGCTGGCACATAGACGCATGCACGGCCTGGCGTTGGGGGTTGGACACATGCGGCCATGCGCTCACGCGTGCTAGCGCTAGGCATTGGGCATGCGCGGGCTAAGCGTGCGCGACACATGGCCAGCCTAGCATGCAGCTAGCTTGGCACACGGCCAAACTAGTGCGTAGCTAGGTCGGTGGCCCAGCTAGACTGGCGCGCGACCAGCTGGCGCGCGACTAAGTCGGTGGCTGGGCCAGCTTGGCTAGCGGACGCGGCGAAATGTAGCGACGGACTAGCAGGTACATGGTAGAGATAGATTGGGCGAGAGGCAGACACATTGCCAGCCTGGCAAACGTGTTTGGCACATGGTGCGCCCATGGCCATACAGGCATCACGGCCGATGCGCACAGTCTGCGCGCACAGGCATGCGCACACAGAGCCAGGCGCGCATGCCTAGGCGAACGATGGAGACAACCTGGCAGTGTGAGTTTTTTCAAGATTTTGGGCCAAGGGCGGTGGCCTAACGGCGAGGACAGCTATAAGGCGGTGGCTAAGGTGGTTGGGGAGTTCCTTTATAAGGAGAGGTGGACCTAAGCCCAAGACATCGAATTTCAAGCGATCAACTCATCAGAGAGGAGCTCGGGTGAGACCATCCGGCGTCTAGTGGAGGTGCGCGAGGTTGGTGAGCAGTCTGATCAAAAAGATCAAGGTGCGCGAAGGTCGAAGCCAGGTGGGCTTAGTCGTTGGTGGGACGTGGCCGAGACGCACAGGCGGTGCGCATGCGGATGCGAGGCATCCAAGATCAGTTCTTATCGAGTAAGGTTGGGGCGGGTACTTTGTGTGATCTTTGTAAGGAATAGAGAGGAGTGCGTGGGGCCTTTGGGCAACCTCATTGTATCCAAAGTTTATTTAGTAAAGAGTTATTTGGTTGGAAAGGCTTTGCTTCCCGTATATTATCGTGTTTGTTGGGACTTATCTTTGGGGATTTTATTTTATTGTTCTGGGGCCTAGGCTGGTTAAGGAAGGGATCTTCTAACGCAATCATTGATAGATGCAAGGACTTGGTGCACAAAGGAGGGCGTGTGCATGCCGATTGAAAGCACGATGAAAAGTTGGTATCAGAGCCCTGTTGAAGAAAGTTCCAAACACAAAATATGATGATGACTACTGATCGTGTGATCCGTTTGGAGAGAATTATGGGAGATCTAGGAGATGGATCAACCATGAATTTGGTAGCTATATGCACGGAGTTGAGCATGCAGTTGATTGAGTTGCGGACTTCATACAATCAGCTAATGGAGGCGCATGAGGGGCTGATTCGTGAACTCGAGCATCAAAATTTGCAACAACAAAGATCAAATCTGGTCATGGAGGAGAGATTGGAGCTTTGGATCCATGCTTTGGAGGAGGAGTTGATCCGATAAAGGCAGGAGGCGCGGAGTTCAGTCAACATGGTTGGTGCTTCGGCAAAGGAAGCGAAGGTCCGAGAGCCTAAGGCCTTCGGTAGAGTTAGAAGCACGATGGAGGTGGAGAACTTCATATGGGATATGGATGTCTACTTCCGGACGGCGAAGATCCCAGCAGCCGATCAGGTGGATAGGGCCTTGACGTATTTGGAGGGCAATGCCAAGCTCTGGTGGAGGACCAGGATGGCTGAGGATGACCGTGCAGGGCATCCTAGGATTGAGGTTTGGAAGATCTTCAAGAGAGAGCTGAAGGGTCAGTTCCTATCGAGCAACACGGGTTGGCTTGCTCGAGAGAATCTGCGGAAGCTATGACAGACAGGAAGCATCCGAAAGTACGTGGCACAGTTCAGTACGCTACTTTTGGAGGTATCAAATGTCAGAGGAGGATAAGCTATTTAACTTCCTTGCGGGCCTATAGGGATGGGTATAGGCCGAGCTTCACAGGAAGGAGGTGAGGGATATTCCTTCAGCCTTCATAGCAGCAGAGGCGCTGGTGGACTTTTGCAGCAGTACGACTTTGGATAGCGATGGCCAAAGCAAGGGAAAACGCAAGAGTGTGTCACCACTGTGGGGTCGAGCAAGCAAGAAAGAGGGGTTCCAGCATATGCAGTAGCAAAACCGAAGGTTCAGCCAAGATTCGCTGGATGCTTCCATGCGGAGGGCCACATCTGGCGCGGGAGTGTCCAAAGAAGGTGACAGCAGGCCGTCACTACCTATGAGGATAGGGCATCTGAAAGTTTAGAGAAAGGGCCAATAGTGAGGTTATCTCCACTACAGTCCATTAATACTTTAGCTACAACGAGACAACGCCAAGGTTTGATGTACGTGAAGGCTCGGGTCAATGGGAGGACATTGCAGGCCTTGGTTGACTCCGGCATGATGCATAATTTCGTGAGCCAAGGAGTGGCGCAGAGATTGGACCTAGGAGTGCTTTCCAAGCCTTGTCGAGTGAAGCTTGTAAATTTTGAGGAGATGAAGTATTTAAGCCAAGCAGAGGCCATATTGGAGGTGGGCTTATGGCGAGGGCGTTGTAGCATGACGGTCTTGCCACTCGATGACTTTGACATGGTGCTGGATATGGATTTTCTCATCGGCGCCAAGGTTGATATCATGCCTCATCGAGGGGGCATCTTAATATGGAGGAGTAGACGACCTTGCTTTGTTCCAATGGAGGGGTGAGGCAAGACGAAGGAGGGCTGGGGCAGAGTGCCCCACCATCAGACATGAGGTTCCGCAGTGACCTCGCGCCTACGAGGTGGTGCAACCAGGCACTAGGGTGTCACATGCTCAGCAGTCTTAGGCATGTCGGCCTGTGGCAGAAGGCAGCAGGTAGGATGGCTCGGCAAGTGGGCTATCCAACCAATGAGGCATCAGGGGATGCGCATGGCAGGTGGCCGCATTGGGACTTGGGAAACATCGGCCAGGAGGGCTAAGGTGTGCAGCGATGAGGTGCGTCAGGTGGACGCACAGCGCGACGGCATGGAGCCTCGGCATGACTCGACGAGGGCATCGAGATTTCAGCAGAGAAAGGATTGTTACGGCCTCAGCAGCATGGTGCGCGGCAAGGTTGCAGGCAGGCCGGGCCAGGCACATGGACAGCGAAGTGGCAGCACCAGTCTCAAATGCTGCTCATTTTTGCAAAACCTTCAGGGTGGCATAGTGCTAGAGGCTGCGATCGAATATTGAGGGGTATGGCCCTGGCTCTCTGTGCGTGGCTGGTGCAAGCACAGGCCGGGCTGGCTTTTAGATGGAATGCTGCCTCAGAGGCAAGCGAATTGGCCTTAGGCACATTGCTTGGGCACTGTTGATGCGCGTGAACATGCGTGTGAGGTGGTGCTAGGCGCACACTGCCATGTGCTAGCAATCAGATGCGCGCACGGCCTGGCACGCATGCGTGTCGTCGCTAGGCGTTGGGCGTGCATTGGCTGAGCACACACGACACATGGCCAGCCTAGCACACTGCCAGCCTGGCATGTGGCCAGACTGGCATGCAGCTAGGTCGGTGGCCTGGCCAGACTGGTGTGCGACCGGGTCGGTGGATGGGCCAGCCTGGCCAGCGAACGTGGGGCAACCACTATGACGGGCTTGCAGGTACATGGCAGAGATGGATTGGGTGAGAGGTGGACATATTGCCAGCCTGTCAAACGTGTCTGGCACATGATGCGCCGTGGCCATGCAGTCGGCACGATCGATGCACACAGTCTGCACACGCAAGCGCACGAGCGTAGAGCTGGGCACGCGCTCTTTGGTGGATGGTGTAGACAACCTGGCAGTGTGGGTTTTTTTGGGATTTTGGGCAAAGGGCGGTGGCCTAACAACCATGACAGTTATGAGGCGGTGGCTAAGGCAGCTGGGGAGTTTCTTTATAAGGAGAGGTGGACCTAAGGCCAAGGCATCGAATTTCAAGCGATCAACCCATCCGAGAGGAGCTCGGGTGAGACCATCCGGCGTCCAGTGGAGGAGCGTGAGGTTGGTGAGTGGTCTGATCAGCAAAGATCAAGGCGTATGAAGGTCGAAGCTAGGCGGGCTTAGTCGTTGGCAGAACATGGCCGAGACAATAGGCAATGCACGCGCGGGTGCTAGGCATCCAAGGTCTGTTCTTATCGAGTGAGGTTGGGGTGATCACTTTGTGTGATCTTTGTAAGGGACAGAGAGGAGTGCGTGTGGACTTTGGGCAATCTCATTGTATCCAAAGTTTACTTAGTGAAGAGTTCTTTGGTTGGGAAGGCTTTGCTTCCCGTATATTGTCATGTTTGTTGGGACTTGTCTTTGGAGATTTTATTTTATTGTTCTAGGGTCTAGGTTGGTTAGGGAAAGGGATCTTCTAATGCCATCATTGATAGATGCAAGGACTTGGTGCACAAAGGAGCGCTTGCGCGTGCCGATTGAAAGTCCGGTGACAAGTTGGTATCAGAGCCATGTTGAAGCAAGTTTCAATCACAAAATATAATGATGACTACTGATCGTGTGATCCATTTGGAGGGGATTATGGGAGATCTAGAAGATGGATCAACCATGAATTTGGTAGCTATATGCACAGAGTTGAGCATGCAGTTGACCGAGTTGTGGACTTCATACAATCAGTTGATGGAGGCGCACGAGGGGCTGATTCGTGAACTCGAGCATCAAAATCTGCAATAACAAAGATCAGATTTGGCCATGGAGGAGAGATTGGAGCTTTAGATCCATGCTTTGGAGGATGAGTTGATCCGACAAGGGCAGGAGGTGTGGAGTCCAGTCAACATGGTTGGCGCTCTGGCAAAAGAAGCGAAGGTCTAGGAGCCTAAGGCCTTCGGCGGAGTCAGAAGTGCGATGGAGGTGAAGAACTTCATATGGGATATGGAAGTCTACTTCCGGGCAGCAAAGATCGCAGCAGCCGATCAAGTGGATAGGGCCCCGATGTATTTGGAGGGAAATGCCAAGCTCTAGTGGAGGACCAGGATGGCTGAGGATGACCGTGCGGGGGATTCCAGGATTGAGGTTTGGAAGATCTTCAAGAGAGAGCTGAAGGGTCAGTTCTTGCCGAGCAATGTGGGTTGGCTTGCTCGAGAGAATCTGCGGAAGCTGTGACAGATAGGGAGCATCCGAAAGTACATGGCATAGTTCAGTATGCTACTTTTGGAGGTATTCAACATGTCAGAGGAGGTTAAGCTCTTTAACATCCTCGCGGGCCTATAGGGGTGGGTACAGGCCGAGCTTCATAGGAAGGAGGTGAGGGATATTCCTTTAGCCTTCATAGCAGCAGAGGCGCTGATGGACTTTTGCAGAAGTACGACTTCGGATAGCGGTGGCCAAAGCAAGGGCAAGCGCAAGAGTGCATCACCACTGTGGGGTCGAGCAGGTAAGAAAGAGGGCATTCCAGCACATGCAGTAGCAAAACCAAAGGAATAGGAAAGATTCATTGGATGCTTCTATGAGGAGGGCCGCATCTGGTGTTGGAGTGTCCAAAAAAGATGATAGCAGCTGCCGTCACTACCTATGAGGATAGGGCATCTGAAAGTTTAGAGGAAGGGCCAATAGTGAGGTTATCTCCACTATAGTCCATTAATACTTTGGCAACAACAAGACAATGCCAAGGTTTGATGTATGTGAAGGCTCGAGTCAATGGGAGGACATTGCGGGCCTTGGTTGACTCCGGCGCGATGCACAATTTAGTGAACCAAGGAGCAGCACAGAGATTGGACCTAGGAGTGCTTTCTAAGCCTTATCGAGTGAAGCCTGTAAATTTTAAGGAGATAGAGTCTTTAAGCCAAGCAGAGGCCACATTGGAGGTGGGCTTATGGCAAGGGCACTGCAGCATAATGGTCTTACCACTCGACGACTTTGACATGGTGCTGGGCATGGATTTTCTCGTCGACGCCAAGGTTGATATCATGCCTCATCGAGGGGGCATTCTGATCCGAAGGAGTAGATGACCTTCTTTGTTCCAATGGAAGGACGAGGCAAGACGATGGAGGGATGGGACGGAGTGCCCCACCATCAGACATGAGGTTGCGCGGTGACCTCGCGCCTACGCGGTGGTGCAACCAGGCACTAGGGCATCACATGCTCAGCAGGCTTAGGCATGTCGGCCTATGGCAGGAGGCAGGAGGCAGGATGGCTCGGCAAGTGGGCTATCTAACCGAGGAGGCATCAGGGATGCGTGTGGCAAGTGGCCACGTTGGGACTCGGAAACTTTGGCTAGGAGGGCCTAGGTGTGCAGCGATGAGGTGCGTCAGGTGGGCGCACAGCGCGATGGCATGGAGCCTCATCATGACTCGACGAGGGCATCGGGATTTCAGCTGGGGGAGGATTGTTATGGCTGGGCCGGTCACCTGAGAGAGATGGAGAGCCAGGCCGAAGCTTAGAGCGGCCGGGCCTCCGCAGCCGAGGCCAAAATGGAGTTGGCCTCAGAGAGATTGAAGGCCGCTGCAGCGCAGAATGAGGAGTTGACTCGGCGGATTCAACGCGCCGAGAAGGAGACTCGTATTGCGGAAGAGAGGGCGACCGCTACGGAGAAGGCGGCAATGGAGGCGGGCTCGGAGAAGGCCGGGGCGGTGGCTTGTGCTGATGAGGCCAGCGCCCGCACTGAAGAGGCCGAGGCGGGGCAGGCCGTCTCCAATTATAAGGCCTCGCCGGAGTTCAAGCAAGAAGTCGTCGAGGTCAGCCTCGATGCTTACGTTCAGGGCTTCGAGATGTGCATGGTCAAAGTATTCGCGGCCCTCAAGATCGATATTGCTGAACTTGAAGACATCCGACCTGGGGAGTCTGACGAGGAGCCCACGGAGAAAAAGGACGAAGAGAAGCCCGGCCCCGGCGAGCCTTGAGTTTTTATTTTTTATTTTTTTGCTTTATTGTGTATAACCAACCTCGGGCCCAATTTTGTACCTTTCTTCAATAGTTAATGAAAAATACTTTTTCTCCCAACTTCTTTGTGTTTTGATCCATCCGGTCTTTCTTCTTCTGAGAAAAATGCCTTACTGTGCTTTACTTCTTGTGGCTAAATCGTATATGCTGACAATGTCGCGGCCGAATATAGTATCTTCTGAAATGTTCCGCGACTCCGGACTTAGCCAATGTTTGAATACATCTCTAAGATGTAGGCCGGCCATATGAATGGTCACTTAAGATGTTTCATGCTGTCGTAGGCTGTTTGCAAGAAGGCTCGTTTACGTATGAATCTTCCAAAGGCTTGGAAAGATCCTCGGCGACTCGATGCCAAGCCTAATTTTGGGGGCGTTTGGATTGACCAGAGATGGCTGGGGCTGATTCTGCCATTGTGAGGGGTTTGTGTGCCACCTGAAGGGTGACTCGACTGGGTACGAGACTGTTAGGGTCTTAACCGACTTGGGGGCACCGCCGTGCTGGGCCGAGTGGTGTTCCATTAGCCGCGATGCTGGTGAGCTCTTTTTGAACCGCTTTAGGGGTTTGTGTACTGCCTGAAGGGCACCTCGACTGGGTACGGGACTGTTAGGGTCTTAACTGACTTAGGGGCACCGCCGTGCCCAAGCCGAGTGGTGTCCCATTAGCTGTGATGCAGGTGAGATCCTTTTGAACCACTTCAGGGGTTTGTGTACCACCTGAAGGGCGACTCGACTGGGTACGGGACTGTTAGGGTCTTAACCGACTCAGGGGCACCGCCATGCTGGGACCGAGTGGTGTCCTGTTAGCCGCGATGCCAGTGAGCTCCTTTTGAACTACTTCAGGGGTTTGTGTGCCACCTGAAGGGCGACTCGTCCGGGTACGAAGCTGCTAGGGTCTTAACTGACTCGGGGGCACCGCCGTGCCAGGGCCAAGTGGTGTCACGTTAGCTGCGATGCCGGCGAGCTCCTTTTGAACCGCTTCAGGGGTTTGTGTGCCGCCTGAAGGGCGACTCATCCGGGTATGGAGCTGCTAGGGTCTTAACCGACTCGGGGGCACCATCGTGCCGGGGCCGAGTGTGTCACGTTAGCTGCGATGCCGGTGAGCTCCTTTTGAATCGCTTCAGAGTTTGTGTGCTGCCTAAAGGATGACTCGACCGGGTATGGGACTTTTAGGGTCTTAACCGACTCAGGGGCACCGCCGTACCGGGGTCGAGTGGTGTCCCGTTAGCCACGATGCCGGTGAGCTCCTTTTTGAACTGCTTCAAGGGTTTGTGTGCCTCTTGAAGGGTGACTCGATCGGGTACGGGACTGTTAGGATCTTAACCGACTCGGGGGCACCGCCGTGCTGGGGTCGAGTGGTGTCCCGTTAGCCGCGATGCCGGTGAGCTCCTTTTGAAACCGCTTCAGGGGTTTGTGTGCTGCCTGAAGGGTGACTTGATCAGGTATGGGACTGTTAGGGTCTTAACCGACTCGGGGGCACCGCCGTGCTGGGGCCGAGTGGTGTTCCGTTAGTCGCGATGCCAGTGAGCTCCTTTTGAACCGCTTCAGGGGTTTGTGTGCCGCCTGAAGGGTGACTCGTCCGGGTACGGAGCTGCTTGGGTCTTAACCGACTCGGGGGCATCACCGTGCCGGGGCCGAGTGGTGTCCCGTTAGCCGCGATGCCGGCGAGCTCCTTTTGAACCGCTTCAGGGGTTTGTGTGCCGCCTGAAGGGTGACTCATCCGGGTACGGAGTTGCTAGGGTCTTACCGACTCGGAGGCACCGCCGTGCCGGGGCCAAGTGGTGTCTCGTTAGCCGCAATGCCGGCGAGCTCCTTTTGAGAGACTTGGTCCTTGGATGCAAGGGAGAGTAGGCTGTTGCGCCAGAAGGGACCTCCTTTATTGCTTACGCCCCAGGGGAATACATCATTGATAATATTGGCGAAGGTTATCCGCATTCCAGGTACGTGGAATGGGTTGTCTGTCGAGCTCTTCTAGTTTGTATGCCCCTCGGTGGAGTATCTCGGCAACGTGATAAGGACCCTCCCAGTTGAGGGATAGTTTGCCCCCTATGTAGGATTTGAAACCTCAGCTTTTCTCAAAACCAAGTCTCCGCGGCGAAAAAACCTTAAGACGAACTCGAGCATTGTAGTATCTGGCCGCTCGCTGACGAAAAGTCGCCATGCGCAGCCTCGCCCGATCATGTGCCTCGTCGATGAAATCCAAATTAGCCTAAATCAGCACGGAGTTGTTTTCCTCACTGAAGGACTCCACGCGTGGACTGGGTAATCCAATCTCGATAGGAATGACGGCTTCGGATCCGAAGGCAAGACTGAAGGGAGTCTCACCCGTTGGGACTCTGGGGGTCATGTGATAGGCCCATATCACGCTGGGGAGCTCCTCCACCCATCGACCTTTAGACCCATCTAACTGGGTTCTGAGTCCTCTAAGGATGGTGCGGTTCATAACCTTGGCCTCCCCGTTGGTTTGGGGGTGGCTGACAGAGGTGAATCGGTGATGAACGCCTAGCTCATCACAGAAGGCTTTAAATGCTTCATTGTTGAATTGGCGGCCGTTGTCCGTGACGAGGGTGTGAGGCAGGCCAAAGCGGCATATGATTGACTTCCAAAAGAAAGCTTTGACTTTGGTTTCAGTGATCTTGGCTAGCGCCTCGACCTTGACCCATTTGGTGAAGTAGTCAATGGCGACTAGCAAGAACCTTCATAGGTTTTCGCCTTTCGGGTGTCACCGTGCTAGAGCTAGGGAGTCGTTAGCCAAGAGCTGGGGTGTCGTCACACTAAAATCTTCGGTGTCCGTTCGCGAGTACTGGGATGTCGTAGGTTTCCGCCTTTCGGGTGTCGCCGTGCAAGAGCTAGGGAGTCGTTAGCCAAGAGCTGGGGTGGCATCACGCTAAAATCTTCGGTGTCCGTTCGTGAGTACTGGGATGTCATAGGTTTCCGCCTTTCGGGTGTCGCCGCGCAAGAGCTAGGGAGTCGCTAGCCAAGAGCTGGGGTGTCGTCACGCTAAAATCTTCGGTGTCCGTTCACGAGTACTGGGATGTCGTAGGTTTCCGCCTTTCGGGTGTCGCCGCGCAAGAGCTAGGGAGTCGCTAGTCAGGAGCTGGGGTGTCGTCGCGCTAAAATCTTCGGTGTCCATTCGCGAGTACTGGGATGTCGTAGGTTTCCTCCTTTCGGGTGTCGCCGTGCAAGAGCTAGGGAGTCGCTAGCCAGGAGCTGGGGTATCGTCGCGCTAAAATCTTCAGTGTCCGTTCGCGAGTACTGGGATGTCGTAGGTTTCCGCCTTTCGGGTGTCGCCGCGCAAGAGCTAGGGAGTCACTAACCAGGAGCTAGGGTGTCGTCACGCTAAAATCTTCGGTGTCCATTTTCGAGTACTGGGATGTCATAGGTTTCCGCCTTTCGGGTGTCGCCGCGTAAGAGCTAGGGAATCGCTAGCCAGAGCAGGGGTGTCGTCGCGCTAAAATCTTCGGTGTCCATTTCGAGTACTGGGATGTCGTAGGTTTCCTCCTTTCGGGTGTCGCCGCGCAAGAGCTAGGGAGTCGCTAGCCAGAGCTGGGGTGTCGTCGCGCTAAAATCTTCGGTTTCCGTTCGTGAGTACTGGGATGTCGTAGGTTTCCGCCTTTCGGGTTTCTGCCTTTCGGGTGTCGCCGCGCAAGAGCTAGGGAGTCGCTAGCCAGGAGCTGGCGTGTCATCGCGCTAAAATCTTCGGTGTCCGTTCGCGAGTACTGGGATGTCGTAGGTTTTCGCCTTTCGGGTGTCGCCGCACAAGAGCTAGGGAGTCGCTAGCCAGAGCTAGGGTGTCGTCGCGCTAAAATCTTTGGTGTCCGTTCGCGAGTACTGGGATGTCGTAGGTTTCCGCCTTTCGGGTGTCGCCGTGCAAGAGCTAGGGAGTCGCTAGCTAGGAGCTGGGGTGTCATCGTACTAAAATCTTCGGTGTCCGTTTGCGAGTACTGGGATGTCATAGGTTTCTGCCTTTCGGGTGTCGCCGCGCAAGAGCTAGGGAGTCGCTAGTCAGGAGCTGGGGTATCGTTGCGCTAAAATCTTCGGTGTCCGTTTGCGAGTACTGGGATGTCGTAGGTTTCCGCCTTTCGGGTGTCGCCGCGCAAGAGCTAGGGAGTCGTTAGCCAAGAGCTGAGGTGTCGTCGCGCTAAAAGCACTTCATTTTACTGAAATAGACACCCTATTTTGAAAGCACTTTATTGCGACCAAGACACCCTAGTTCAAAAGTTACGACACCCGTGTTTATATATGCTCCTGTGTAAGTTGACTCAATACATAAGCATCAAATTCGTCCATCAAAGATTCGGAAGGCGGTACAATTCTCTCCAGGTCCTCTTCGGTATTAATTGACTATAAACAAGTCTGCCTGATGCTTGAAGCAGCTCTTTCCTTGACCTGATTTTTCCTTGATCTTTTTGACTTCTTCTCGACTCCACTCTTTAATATGTTCTCTCTCGGGCGACCTTTCGTCCTAATTTGTTCAGGATCTTGAATTACAAGCTCTGTACATGGTTTAGCTGCGCAGTTGGCATCCACGGCAATTTTGAATATAGGTGTTAGACCATCCATCACTACATTAAATGCATCTTCAGACATGGAGGCTATCTCTGCAAGCTTCATCATCCGATGACTCAGTAAACTATATCTACAATCATTAACATAATATTAACAAAAACAAATATTAAGACATTTCAATTAAAAAATTGTCACCGCGTACCGTGATTTTCGTGTGCTTTTATCATAACCTTCAGTATTGCAGTCGAATTCGTCGAATTGGTATTTCATGTCCTTGCACCATCTCTTCAAGAAGTATTTATCTAGTAAACAAAATACGTCACTTTGTTGAAGAACCAACAAGGCATGCCTACACAGGTACCCCTTGAACTGAAAGGATCGGCACTGGCATTGGACATCCTCAATATTTCTATCGTATGACACGATATAATCTTTGATCATCTCCTTGCCGATTCCATCGACTTCAATCCTTTCATACGACTTTACGGAATATACACAACAGTTGCCAGCTTCCTTGATCAATTTTGTATTTGATGCAGCCATTTCAAGGATCTATTCTGAAATTTTTTAAAATGCACCATGTATACCTTCCTGCAGCTTGTCTCTCAAAAGGTGATGATGTCTTTAGGAAAGCAATCGTTTGCAACGTCCTATTATCTTCCTCATTTTTGGCTCGTATCTTTTTTTCAAGGCATCTTTGTACTTACTTATGAATTCTGTTAGTGTTGTCTTCGAATTTATAAACCCATCGAAGAAGTGATTAATGCCCTCGCTCCTTTGGAAGATGACATCCCTGTTCAAAATTTGTCAACAAAAAAAAAGCGTTTAACGCGAACATGAACCAAAGACAATGACATACAAACCTGCGAAGAATGTATCCTTTAGGTAAACTGGGACCCATTTATCCGACATTCGTAAAGGACATTGAACCAATCTATAGACTTGCATTCTTTATATTTCTCCATAACATGTGCCCACCTTTCCTCGAATGACTGTATGGTCAATGAATCATATATCGCCTCATCGAAATCAACCATAAACTTGGGATTTGCCGTGCAAATGTGGCCAATCTTTTCAGGTATCTTCTTCAATATATGCCAAAGACAAAATTGATGTCGTGTGTTAGGAAAAACTTCTTTGACAGCAGCCTCGATTGCCTTATCTTGGTCAGTTATTATGGCAATAGGTGCTTGACCACCATTTGTATCCAGCCATGCCTGAAAAACCCATTTATATGTCTCAGTACTCTCATCAGACAACAATGCGCATCCAAGCAAGGTGGACTGTCCATGATGGTTGACCCCGACGAATGGACAAAAAGGCATTTGATATCTGTTTGTCAAGTACGTTGAGTCAAAGCTTAGAACATCACCGAAGTATGTGCATGCCAATCTTGACCTTGGATGAATCCAGAAGACAGACCTCAGATGACCATTATCATTGAGGTCTAAGGTATAGAAGAAATTGGGATTTCTGAGTTGCATTTCGGCGAAATGAATTACCATCGACTGAGCATCTCCTTCTTTTAGCTTAGTCTAACGTTCGCGACAAATGAAGTTACGAGCATCATTCTCAGTGAAATCCAATTGTCTTATGCCCCCTTTTCTCCTTGCTATGGCAGAGTATATCTGAGTCGTCGGAACATTCACGGCATGTAAATTGCTGATCTCTGCCTTCTCTAGTGTGCTGATCCTCCTATGCGACCGTAGATAACCAGTTGATGTTATGGACATCCCATGGTTATGTTCTAGAGAAACCTCATCCAATATCCACTTACCACTTGTAGCATTCAGTCTTGCTTTTATGGATGCCATACAATCAACTTTCCCAGTATCCCTATGATTCATACTCTTCTCTGTTTTTCTAGATTTTCCTTGCCTCCAACACGCCAGGTGCTTGAAGCAAAGTTATTTTTTGTTGTTGGCCCTGCTACACACTGTTGTGATTCCAAAACCAACTCGTTTTGCGTATCCATTGTAGAACGTATATACATCATCTGCTGAATTGAATTCCATTCCAGTTTGAGGAACTACAGTATCATCCACTGCATTTGGAGCGACGGGTGAAGGTGCACGGCCGGGAGTGTTATCGATTTCTTTCCGATCTACAATTTCAGCATCAACTGTGAAAATATAGGCACGCAGTCATGAACAATGATATCCATAGATTTAGTTGTCAATATATGCTGACAAAGGATTAGGATTTAGGACACGAAGGTTAAAAACATACAACACCCCAGTTATCATCTGACGACACCCTAGCTTTAAGGCGACGACACCCGTGGGTTCACTGTTAATGCACGGTGTCGTAGCATTGGTGCTAGGGTGTCGTGAGGTTTCAACTGGGGTGTCGAAGGATTTTTCGGCCTAAATCCAAGGGTGTCGCGGGGATTCTCACCGTGATCAGTTCTAAGCACGGGTGTCGTCGCCTTAAAGCTAGGGTGTCGTGAGCTTTCAACAGGGGTGTCTCGAAGGAGTTTTGGCCGAAATCCAATTCTCTGGGGTGTCACGGGGATTCTCCGCGCGGTCAGTTCTAAGCACGGTGTCGTAGCATTGGTGCTAGGGTGTCATGAGATTTCAACTGGGGTGTCGCGAAGGAGTTTCGGCCGAATTCGACAAGGGGTGTCCGGGTATTCTCACCGTGATCAGTTCTAAGCACGGGTGTCATCGCCTTAAAGCTTCCGTGTATGATATTCTAGAGTTGGCTCTGGATTTTCTAGAGTCGGCTCTAACTCGAAATAATTTAATCCGCTCGATCTGGAGTCGTCTCTGACTTTTCTGGGGTCGACACAAAATTCTTCTGTCTGATGGGCCGGCAGTCCGGTCGAATATTGAGCTGGTGTGCAATCACCTCCTCCGGGATTCCGGGCATATCAGACGCAGACCACGCAAAGACGTCGGCGTTGGCCTGCAGAAAGGTAAGGAGCCAGTCACGAGCCTCCTTCGGAAGTAAGGCTCCAACGCGAACCGTCTGCACGGGGTCCTCCCCGAGGGGGAAAGTGAGCAGCCGCTCGGCCAGTTCCCCCCTCCTCTCCAAGTCTCGCGGGTCAAGGGCCTCGGGTGCCGGTGCAGATGCCGCCTCCTGGGGACTAGGGGCCAAGTGGTAACAAAGTGCCGGTAGGCCCTGCTCTCCTCGCATCTCGCCGACCCCTCTACTGGTTGGGAACCTCACGAGGAGCCGCTTGGTGGATATGATGGCGTCCAAGAGGTTGAGCCCGGGCCTCCCGAGAATCGTGTTGTACGCCAGGGGCACACGGACCACCAAAAATTTTATAAGGACAGTGCTTTGGCACGGAGCCGTTCCAGCCGTTACGGGGAGAGTAATTTCCCCCTCGACCCTTACGGAATCCCCTATGAATCCCATCAAAGGCGTGGCGGCCGGTTGAAGTAGATCATGTGACAGGTTCATGCGAACAAAGGCATCGTAGTTCAAAACATCTACAGAGCTTCCACTATCGACTAGGATTCTTTTTACAGGGTGTTTAGCAATCGTCATGGATACGACGACGCTATCATCATCTTTGTTTACAACCCCTTCCAAGTCCTTTTCGAAAAAAGGAATTACAGTTTCCACTCCCCCCTCTCCCCTTGGTCTCTTCGATGGGCCTCCTGCCCTCAGGAAATCATCGCCACCATCTTCTTCGTCGGGGCATTATCGATCACTGGCGGCGCGGGCGCTGATGGGCCGGGAGCTCCTGGGTTACCCCTCTGGATGAACTTTCCCAGGTGACCCCGTTGAATAAGGTCTTCAATGGCCTTCTTCAGCTGCCGGCAGTCGTCGGTGTTGTGACCATGGTCCCGGTGGTAGCGGCAGTAGAGATTCTTGTTCCGGGGGATCTTCGGGTTGATGGAAGGAGGGCGTTGCAGATAAGGCTCCCCTTCAATCTCGAGCAGGATATGAGATATTGGGGCAAGCAGCGTGGTGTAAGGCCCGTCTCTTGGTGCAGGAGGTCGAGGACGGTTGTCTGGTCGGCGAGGAGGCTCAGGCCTCCTAGGACGAGCTTCTGCAGGTTCTGGCTGGTTCGGCTTCCTGGGGATATTCCCACCAGCTTCACGCTGGAAAAGTCGGCTTCGTCCGCCCGGATGTACTTCTAGGCACGGATCAAAAGTTCGGAGTAGGAGCCCGGCGGCTTTTTGTCAAGAGAGTACGCGAAGCGAGAAGGGCGAAGCCCCCGCTTCA
This sequence comes from Calamus simplicifolius, assembly GCA_900491605.1. NCBI lineage: Eukaryota > Viridiplantae > Streptophyta > Magnoliopsida > Arecales > Arecaceae > Calamus > Calamus simplicifolius. The sequence goes on along the minus strand of UESW01004703.1, from coordinate 648,363 downwards.
GAGCCAGGGTAGCCACTGAATCTTCCAGGTTGTAGACCTCCAGGGCGGCCTCTTTGAACCGGGCAACATAATCCCGCAGAGGCTCGCCATTCTTCTGCTGAACGGCAAACAAATTGTCCGCCACCCTCGGGATCTTCCGGCAGGCGTCAAAGTGGGCCAGAAAGGCCCTCTCCAACTGGCGGAAGGAGTCGATGCTTCGTGGCGGCAGGCGAGAATACCAAGCCTGGGCAACCTTTTTCAGAGTAGCCGAAAAGCAACACACATAAGTGAGTCAGTGGCCCCCTGAACTTGCATAAGTACCTTGTAGCCCTCCAAATGGTCCAGGGGTCCGTAGTCCCGTCGTATGGGTCCAGTTGAGGAAGGCGGAACCTGGTGGAGATGGGCTCCTCCATGATGCGGCGAGACAGGGGAGGCCGACTGTCGTAATCCGTCTCTGGCAGGTGGGTGATACGACGGCTAAGCTCCTCCAGCTTCTGATTACACTCCTCGAGTCGACGCTCAGCTCGATGAGGCATTCGGCCATCAAAGGAGCCCTCCCCCGAAGATTCAGAAGAAGAGCGAGGGCGGCGATGCCGGCGCGGACGCTCCGCCTCCTTTCCGTGCCGCCGCTTAGGAGAAACGCTAGCGTGGCGAGAGGGAGACCGGAGCCTTTTGGATGCTTCACGGTGATGTGGCTTCGCCGGGGATCGGCGGCGATGATCTGCAGAAACTGGCGATCTCCGGCGGGAGGAATGCTGGCTAGGCTGCATCACTCCCGGGATAGACGGATTCGGCTCCGGCTGCTGCAAGGCCGCTCGTTGGTGTTGCAGGCCCTGAACCATCGCCGCCAACGACTGGACCTGCGTGGCCAGGGCCGTGAATCGATCCTCCTGGAGTTGTTGCAGAACAGACGCAGGAACGTCATTCTGTGGAGCAGAAGGCCCTGCCCCCCGGAGATTCAAAGGCTCCGGAAGACTGGATGCGAGAGCCGGGGGGGCCTCCGCGGGTGGACCAGCCCCGCAGCGCTGCCCCCCAGCGCGACCGGCTCAAAATCCCTTCGTTCGAGTCGTCACCATGACTTTGAGAGCTCGAAGACAGGAGAAGAAGAAAGCTGCTGGTTCGACGCCTTTCTTACACTACCCCTACCTGGCGCGCCAATCTGATGACGCCAAGTCACCTTCCTCAAACGTCAGGGAAGACGGACGTCCTTCTCCTCGAGGTCCTGCAAGAAAAGTCCCCGGAGACCGGTGGCGCCAGTGGGGACCCTCCGACGATCAAGTTAGTCACTTGGGCTCAGACAGAGAACCGCTCCAGCGAAGAAGAGCTGAGGCGGTTAGGGTTTTTGCTGGGGAGGAAGAAAGCTCAGAAAAACCAGAGTTTAGATCCCACTTACAGCGTGAGCACGTGCCTTTATACCTGTCCGAATACCCTAGCTTGCAGCTCTGGAAAATTACCATCGTACCATCGCTGCGTGTCATACCATACGTGTCCGGTAGCTGTGAAGGCGTTTAGTGCACGCCGCCGGTTGATATGACCGGGCACCATTGCCAGCGGTAGCGAATCGTACGCCGTAGCGAGGCATGGTGATGCACAGGGAAAAGCAACGCGCCAAACACCGTTATGAGGCATGGCCCTCCGTAACGGGGCGCAATCACGGGAGTACCGAATCGTACGCTGTGGCGAGGCATGGTCATGCACAGGGGCATGCAACGCGCCAAACATCGTTATGAGGCATGGCCTTCCGTAATGGGGTGCAATCACGGGAGTACCGAATCGTACGCCGTGGCGAGGCATGGCCATGCGCTGAAAATCATGTGTGAGCACCGTGCAACCTGGTAGTTGTCGTTTTCCTTGGCAGTTGAGTTGCATACTAATCACTGGTGGCCTCACCCAGCGACCCCGAGGGGGTCCCGGGGGTGGGGGAATGCTGAAGCACCCCGACCCCGAGGGGGTCCCGGGGTTAAGGATTGATGGCCCCACCAAGCGACCCCGAGGGGGTCCCGGGGGTGGGGGAATGCTGAAGCACCCCGACCCCGAGGGGGTCCCGGGGTCAAGGACTGATGGCCCCACCCAGCGACCCCGAGGGGGTCCCGGGGGTGGGGGAATGCTGATGCACCCCGACCCCGAGAGGGTCCGGGGTCAAGGACTGATGGCCCCACCCAGCGACCCCAAGGGGGTCCCGGGGGTGGGGGAATGCTGATGCACCCCGACCCCAAGGGGGTCCCGGGGTCAAGGACTGATGGCCCCACCCAGTGACCCCGAGGGGGTCCCGGGGTCAAGGACTGATGGCCCCACCCAGCAACCCCGAGGGGGTCCCGAGGGTGGGGGAATGCTGATGCACCCCGACCCCGAGGGGATCCCGGGGTCAAGGACTGATGGCCCTACCCAGCGACCCCGAGGGAATCCCGAGGATGGAAAAATGCTGATGCACCCCGACCCCAAAGGGATCCCGGAGTCAAGGACTGATGGCCCCACCCAGCGACCCCAAAGGGGTCTCGAAGGTGGGGAAATGCTGATACACCCCGACCCCAAGGAGATCCCGGGGTCAATAGCTGCCGTTACCTTCTATTTTAACGACGTGAGATCAGTCATATCACAAAGCATCCTCCTTTTAGGTTTTGTTACAATAGAAACTATCCTCTCTCTTTTGCTGGGACAGGGGATAGAAAATATAATCACCAACATCGGAATTTATGAATCTTGGGGAAGAAAATGGTCGAAAATCTATTAGCGGGTGAGCACAGCATCCAGGATAGCAGAGGCAAACAAAATTTTTTGAAGATATATGATCATGCTGGGAAAGGGGAAGAGAAGTCATGATGTTCTTCCAACGATGAAAATCTTTAAGGATGCATGAGATGCAAAAATGCTTCAACATCCTTCTCGATTGAAGTCAGGGATGTAACGCTCAAAAACAAGTTATCAGTCTTATCTTTGCAAAGAAAGCTTTCAGAATAAAAATTCTGAACGACTAAGATCACAGCTACAAGTGCGCATTAAAAGCATGCAAACTTCTATTTGATTCATTTTCTGCCATGCATCGGACTCAAATCTTATTCTTTTGACTAGCTTGTTCAGTGGAAAAGAGGAAGCTCCATGCACGATGGATTGTCCAAATAACCCATGAATCATCACCGAGCAACGAGATCACAGTGTTACTCTCAGCCTCTGTGAATCGGACATCACGTAAATCCACCGGTGGATATTTGCATCGTCTAGCTCTGCATCCACTCCACATTGTTCGAAAGTCGTCCACCTCAATTTTTCACTCTCTTGTTACTTTTTTTCCTTCTTGGACCTCCTGGTGTGTAAGCTCAAGTGATCTCTTCAGACCACCATGAGTGAGTCCTGTTGCATTGTTGCACCAACTCTCATTTGGAAATATTCCTGATTGAGTCCTGTTGTGCATCGTTTAGTCAATCAAAAATCAGCTACCTGCTGCGACTTTGAGAGCTCGAAGACAGGAGAAGAAGAAAGCTGCTGGTTCGACGCCTTTCTTACACTACCCCTACCTGGCACGCCAATCTGATGACGCCAAGTCACCTTCCTCAAACGTCAGGGAAGACAGACGTCCTTCTCCTCGAGGTCCTGCAAGAAAAGTCCCCGGAGACCGGTGGCACCGGTGGGGACCCTCCGACGATCAAGTTAGTCACTTGGGCTCAGACAGAGAACCGCTCCAGCGAAGAAGAGCTGAGGCGGTTAGGGTTTTTGCTGGGGAGGAAGAAAGCTCAGAAAAACCAGAGTTTAGATCCCACTTACAGCGTGAGCACGTGCCTTTATACCTGTCCGAATACCCTAGCTTGCAGCTCTGGAAAATCACCATCGTACCATCGCTGCGTGTGATACCATACGTGTCCGGTAGCTGTGAAGGCGTTCAGTGCACGCCGCCGGTTGATATGACCGGGCACCATTGCCAGTGGTAGCGAATCGTACGCCGTAGCGAGGCATGGTGATGCACAGGGAAAAGCAACGCGCCAAACACCGTTATGAGGTATGGCCCTCTGTAACGGGGCGCAATCACGGGAGTACCGAATCGTACGCTGTGGCGAGGCATGGTCATGCACAGGGGCATGCAACGCGCCAAACATCGTTATGAGGCATGGCCTTCCGTAACGGGGCGCAATCACGGGAGTACCGAATCGTACGCCGTGGCGAGGCATGGCTATGCGCTAAAAATCATGTGTGAGCACCGTGCAACCTGGTAGTTGTCGTTTTCCTTGGCAGTTGAGTTGCATACTAATCGCTGGTGGCCCCACCCAGCGACCCCGAGGGGGTCCCGGGGGTGGGGGAATGCTGAAGCACCCCGACCCCGAGGGGGTCCCGGGGTCAAGGACTGATTGCCCCACCAAACGACCCCCAGGGGGTCCCGGGGGTGGGGAATGCTGAAGCACCCCGACCCCGAGGTCTCAGGGGTGGGGGAATGCTGAAGCACCCCGACCCCGAGGGGGTCCCGGGGTCAAGGACTGATGGCCCCACCCAGCGACCCCGAAGGGGTCCCAGGGGTGGGGGAATGCTGATGCACCCCGACCCCGAGGGGGTCCCGGGGTCAAGGACTGGGGCGATCCCGCTGATGCACCCCGACCCCGAGGGGATCCCGAGGTCAAGGACTGATGGCCCCACCAAGCGACCCCGAGGGGGTCCCGGGGTCAAGAACTGATGGCCCTACCCAGCGACCCCGAGGGGGTCCCGGGGTGGGGGAATGCTGATGCACCCCGACCCCGAGGGGATCCCGGGGTCAAGGACTGATGGCCCTACCCAGCGACCCCGAGGGAATCCCGAGGATGGAAAAATGCTGATGCACCCCGACCCCAAAGGGATCCCGGAGTCAAGGACTGATGGCCCCACCCAGCGACCCCAAAGGGGTCTCGAAGGTAGGGAAATGCTGATACACCCCGACCCCAAGGAGATCCCGGGGTCAATAGCTGCCGTTACCTTCTATTTTAACGACGTGAGATCAGTCATATCACAAAGCATCCTCCTTTTAGGTTTTGTTACAATAGAAACTATCCTCTCTCTTTTGCTGGGACAGGGGATAGAAAATATAATCACCAACATCGGAATTTATGAATCTTGGGGAAGAAAATGGTCGAAAATCTATTAGCGGGTGAGCACAGCATCCAGGATAGCAGAGGCAAACAAAATTTTTTGAAGATATATGATCATGCTGGGAAAGGGGAAGAGAAGTCATGATGTTCTTCCAACGATGAAAATCTTTAAGGATGCATGAGATGCAAAAATGCTTCAACATCCTTCTCGATTGAAGTCAGGGATGTAACGCTCAAAAACAAGTTATCAGTCTTATCTTTGCAAAGAAAGCTTTCAGAATAAAATTCTGAACGACTAAGATCACAGCTACAAGTGCGCATTAAAAGCATGCAAACTTCTATTTGATTCATTTTCTGCCATGCATCGGACTCAAATCTTATTCTTTTGACTAGCTTGTTCAGTGGAAAAGAGGAAGCTCCATGCACGATGGATTGTCCAAATAACCCATGAATCATCACCGAGCAACGAGATCACAGTGTTACTCTCAGCCTCTGTGAATCGGACATCACGTAAATCCACCGGTGGATATTTGCATCGTCTAGGTCTGCATCCACTCCACATTGTTCGAAAGTCGTCCACCTCAATTTTTCACTCTCTTGTTACTTTTTTTCCTTCTTGGACCTCCTGGTGTGTAAGCTCAAGTGATCTCTTCAGACCACCATGAGTGAGTCCTGTTGCATTGTTGCACCAACTCTCATTTGGAAATATTCCTGATTGAGTCCTGTTGTGCATCGTTTAGTCAATCAAAAATCAGCTACCTGCTGCGAAGCAAAGTTATTGGGAGTCAGCGCATCTGTGTCTCTGCTGAAGACCAGAACAAAACCATGTTCTGCAAAGCATTTCAAATGCAACTCACCAGCAAGAAGTTAGCCATTTAATCTGCGAAACATATCGAATGTATTTCACCACTGAGAGCTCCTCCATAAACACATGCAATTGAATCTGGGGAACAGAGATCATGAATATCAGCACCAAAAAGTTAGCAAACGTTTTCCATAACAAATTAAGATAAAATCATCATTTTCTAAATGCCAGATCTACTGCCACAGAAAGATGCAAAAATTATAAATTTTAATAACTGATGCAGCTGTTCTTGCTGTTATTGGAAAACAAATCTAGAATACATGATAAATTTAGCCTCTTTACAAAAAATAATACCAAATGTTCCATTGGTATTGGGAATTTTCAGTTTTTAAATCATCTCAAAAGGTACCACCATGCCCCCCCCCCCCCCCCCCCAACTAAAACGCCATGAAAGATATCAACTTTCATGGCTCATTGGAAGCAGAAATTAAAAGTCAACTCCCCAGTAGCATCAATGAAAGCTGAATGAATCTTCCCAAATATGTAATCTCAAACTGAAAATGTACTTCTTGATATCTTTCCTAAAGTTGGCTCAACTGCAGCACAGAGTCATGAAAATTAATTGTTTCAAAGATGGCAGAACCACAGGAGAAAACCATCAGAAACTACAAATTTTCCCTGGTACAAGAGTAGGGTAGACCGTTAGTGGATAAACAGTGGTCAGTGCATAAGTTTTTCCACTGCAAAATATATGAAGGATTAAATATATGCAACCTTATCTGCACGCAAAAAAAAAAAAAATCATATTTCAAGCCTGTGACACCAGGCCACAATCAATGATGGGCTGTGCGGATGGTGGTCGGTGGCTGCCAGCTCTTTTTTTCAAAAAAAAAAAAAAGTCAAAAAATTGTTTTTAGGGGTTGAAATTTGGAAGCTGACAACCGGAAAATTAAGTTTTCTGTATTTATGATAGAGTACCATGCAATTTATTTTTCTTAGGAATGATTGCATAATTAGGAAGCAGGGACATCCAAAGGAAGTCTCAAGCTATTGTGACACATTGGGCAGAACAAAATGATAGGTTTCAGTAAAAGTGCCTACCATCCTATTTCAACTATTTCAACAGTATTTGAAACCATGATAGCGTCATTAGGAAAACTTATCTACTCATGTGGCATTATTATATGGCCAAAGCCAATATACTTAGAAGTTATATTTAACTCAACTCATCTAAGCCTTTTTTTTTTTCCGAACTTCATAGGATTGACTATATGAATCTGCTTCATTCTGTTCTATTCAGGACTAAATCGATACTAGCTTGTTTTCTTCCTTCGCATAGTTTAATTTAATAGATTCATGTTTTAGAAGATTTGATAAAATTTTATACTGATTGTTAGCTACCTAACGCAACCCTTCTTTATCCAGATTTGAAACCAGCCTTAATTAATACACCCAGAAATTATATAACTATTTAAACATTTCTAAAGAAAATTTAGCAAACACTTCATCAAACAAAGTAGTGGTTAATTAGTTAAGCAATTTAAGCAGGAAAGTAATCTTAACTGATCAATGAAGTGGAGAAGTCATGGTATGGATTAACGATTTCATAATTAGAAAAGTAGAGCACCTTTGACATTAAAAAAAAAAAAAAACATGGCTCCACTCCCACTTTGAGGTGTCAGTTAACCTCCATAACTTAGGTGAGAGGCATCATTTTGCATTTTCCAGGGGATGACATGAAAAAGTCTGGGACATACAAAGGCAAATTTGTAGACTTCAATTTTCAGTTTCTTCTTCAATAGGAATTGCAAAATAGTTCAAAGGGAAAAGAATATGTGCCACATATCAAACCAAAGAACATGAGATGGTTGGAAACAAACAATCAAGTATTATCATTTGAAAATGGATCGAAATGTTTCATAAAGTAATATATCACTTGAGTCATGACTTGATGATTTCCCAGTAGATATGTATTGAATCTAGATGTTAAAACTAGAAGATGGACAAGAACTTTTTCAACACTCCCCATATGATGTAAGCAATGGACCATTGAAAAGACAATTTACCTGTGGTTGATTAGAAATTCCTGTCTGCCTCATCACACCGATCCATCCAACCTAAAATGGTGTTAACAAAGACAGTCCATTGTTATTAGTTTTTTTTTTTTTTTTGATAGCATATAAACAATAAGAATAACAATAATAAAACCTTCATTCTAAATTAGTTAGGATCAACTTTATAATTTTGTTTTTCTATTCTACTTAATTTAAAGTTATATTTTTTATGAGATATAAAAATATTAAAAAAATTATTACTTTTTTTACATGATTAATTTTGATTTAATTTTATTCCTTTCTTCACCTATATCACTACAGCAAATTTAAGGGATGGCAACGCTTTTAAAGTTATTCCGACGCTTTTTTAGCATCGGAAATGGCCTTTCGATGCTTTTTAAAGCTAGATGGCGAAGAAAATTGCTGACGCTTTTTAAAAGCGTCGGAAAAATAACTGTGCGAATGCGTTTTAAAGCGTCGGCAAATTACAAACATTTAAATTAAACCTGTATAATAATGTAATTAATAATCACATTGCTTAAATTAAATTTATATTAAACTACAATGCAATCATATCAAACATAAAATCACATTGCATACATTCTTAAAATTCAAATTAAAATTTCAAATTAAAATTTCATTGCAATCAATTAAGAGAGTTACAATTTAAAGTTTAACAAAATTTAAAAATACATAAAATGGAAGATCTAAAATAAAAGTAGGTGAGGTCAATGATCTGTAGGAGGAAGATCGTCACCCTGTCCGCTCCGATCTGATGCTCCAGGAGCCTATAAGAAAAATTAAAAAAGTTTGATTTGCTTAAATATCAATTACAATATATTAGATAAATAATTGATATAATATAAAAATATATATGTATTTACCTAGTATGGAACAAACATGAGTACGATAGATGTAAGCCTCTCAATGTGCTCTCATAGAATCCATTGCTGCTCTATCGACGGCACTCCTCCGTTGCATCTTCACCATCGCTGCATCTTGTATGACACTCCTCAGTCGCATCTTCTTAATCTCATGCTTCTGCGAACACCATCAAGAGCATCTGCAGCATCACGTTCATGTCTAGTCATCTCATATAACTGAGTGGGGGTGACTCCAACTCCATAACCCCTTACTCGACCATAGCACTCCAGTCCCATCAGCTCCGTAAATACCTCGGCCTCAATGCGACTACACAGTGTAGATGCTGTAGAGTCATCGACATGCTCAGCAATAAGAGCTGTAGCTCTTTCCTGTATTAGTTTTAAAAAATTAGTTACATCTTACTGAATAACAAAATCAAATTAAAATCGTTGCACGAAATAAATAATTACATATAAGTCCCTCGACTCATCTCTCACAAAAGTGCCATTATGGTGAGTATGAGTCATCCGGTAAAACTCCACCTCACCGGGTTTCCGCCCATGCTCATCCATCTACAAGAAAAATTATATTTTTGTAAAACTGAATTTAATATTGATCATGCTAGTTGCATGCAAAAAGTTTTCAACATTTACTTGGGTAGATTATAAAAAGTTTATTCAAAAATTGCGCGAACCCTTGCACGAACCATCTCGGGCGGGTCGTCCACAGGGTCTTCCCGTGCTCCCCCCTCAGCGCAAACCACCCAATATGTGGTTTGACATCGTACTACGAACGAACTCTGTTGCGATCAGGCTTAGAATTCGACGGGATAATCTTTAATTGGATGGCTTTCAAGTGGAAGATTCTGACTAGTGGTTCGAGTTCGGGTTCCGAGGTTCTTTACATATATGCGATGATGAATCCACCTTCTTGGGCTTCAACGACAGCTACCTCGACTTGGAACGCGTTGGAGGTAGCTGTCGTTGAAGCCCAAGATGGTGGATTCATCATCGCATAGATGTAAAGAACCTCGAAACCCGAACTCGAACCACTGGTCGAATCTTCCGCTCGAAAGCCATCCAAATAAAGATTGTCCCGTCGAATCCTGAGCCTGATCGCAACAGAGTTCGTTCACCACCTGTTGGGTGGTTTGCGCTGAGGGGGAAGCACGGGAAAAGCATGTGGACGACCCGCCAAAGATGGGTCGGGTAAGAGTTCGTGCAATTTTTGAATGAACCTTTTATAATCTACCCAAGTAAATGTTGAAAACTTTTTGCATGCAACTAGCTTGATCAATATTAAATTTAGTTTTACAAAAATGTATTTTTTCTTGTAGATGGATGAGCATGGACGAAAACCCGGTGAGGTAAAGTTTTACCAGATGACTCATACTCACCATGATGGCACTTTTGTCAGAGATGAGTCGAGGGACTTATTTGTAATTATTTATTACAATTTATTTCATGCAACGATTCTAATTTGATTTTGTTATTCAGTAAAATCTAACTAATTTTTTTAAATTAACACAAGAATGAGCTACAGCTCTTATTGCTGAGCGTGTCGATGACTCTACAGCATCTACACAGAGTTGTCGCATTGAGGCCGAGGTGTTTACAAAGCTGATAGGGCCGGAGCGCTATGGTCGAGTTAGGGGTTATGGAGTTGGAGTCACCCCTACTCAGTTATTTGAGATGATTAGACATGAACGTGATGCTACAGATGCTGCAGATGGTGTTCGCAGACTTGAGCATGAGATTGAGGAGATGGACAGAGGAGTGTCGTACAAGATGCAGTGATGGAGGAGATGCAACGTAGTAGTGTCACCGATAGAGCAGCGATGGATTCTATGAGAGCACATTGAGCGGCTTACATCTATCGTACACATGTTTGTTCCACACCAGATAAATACATATATTATTAAATATATATTCTTATATTATATCAATTATTTATCTAATATATTGTAATTGATAGTTAAGCAAATTAAACTTTTTTAATTATTCTTATAGGCTAGCATCAGATCGGAGCAGACAGGGTGACGATCTTCCTCCAACAGATCATTGACCTCGCCTACTTTTATTTTAGATCTTCCATTTTATGTATTTTTAAATTTGTTAAACTTTAAATTGTAACTCTCTTAATTGATTGTAATGAAATTTATATTTGAAAATTTAATTTGGATTTTAAGAATGCATGCAATGTAATTTTATGTTTGTTATGATTGCATTGTAGTTTAATATAAATTTAATGTAAGTAATATGATTATTAATTACATTATTATACAGGTTTAATTTAAATGTTTGTAATTTTATTTTTTTAAAAATTATCGTTGGAGATGCCGACGCTGTTGTAAGTATCGGCAAAATTACAGTGCTGACGATTTAAACAGCGTCGACAAATTTATAATCCCGACGCTTTAACAAGCGTTGGGAAAAATAACTATGCCGATGCTTTTTAAAGCGTCGGATTATTACTTTGCCAACGCTTTAAAACGCATCGGCACAGTTATTTTTCCCGATGCTTTTTCACAGTTAATTTTCTCGACACTTTTAAAAAGCATCAGCAATTTTCTTCGCCATCTAGCAACGCTTTAAAAAGCATCGAAAGGCCATTTCCGATGCTAAAAAAGCGTCGAGAAATAACTTTAAAAGTGTTGTTGCCATCCCTTAAATTTGATGTAGTATGTATCAAATTCATTCTTTATATTTCCAAACATCAACACTTACCCACATTAACATCAACACTGACAGGGCCTTTGATTCATCTAGGAAAAGATGATTGCTTGAAGAAAAGACAAAATGGATTTCATCAAGATCCCATTATATCTTGCATCAATATGTGACCATCATGACTTTTAAGATTATAAATTTTTATATCTTTAAGATGCACACACCTTGAAATGTTTGATGCATATCCATCAAGTACTTTAATATTTTTTAATATTGTAAGAAAATTATTTCTTTCTTGAGGAGACATTGTATAAGATGCAGGAGGCAAATAATTTCTATCATTAGCAAGCATTATTGGATGAAGCTCCGATCGAATACCCAATTCTTTTAAATCCAATCGTGCCTTCATGTTATCTTTGGTCTTTCCATCAATATTCAACAATGTTCCAAGCCGATTATCACAAACATTCTTTTCTATGTGCATAACATCAAGATTATGTCGAATAAGATTATATTCCCAATAAGGTAAGTCAAAAAAAGATACTTCTTTTCTTTCATATATATTTGCTAGGCTGATTTGTAGATGCTATCGGTACATCCTCCTCATTTTCTTTTTCAAAAAAATTATATGGATCTTCAAATATCTGTGCATCCATATTACCAATTGTCACTTCTTCTGACAATCCTTCTTGATCATTCCTTTTTTAGAAGACTTTGAGAATTTACCATATGTGTAACTGATCAATTTGCATACTAACATCCAAAAGGTGGAATAGGTGCACTTCCCAATTCTATGGTACCATCAAATAAATCTTTCTGAAAACGAAATGGATGATTAGGTTCTAACCATCGACGATGTCCCATATAACAAAATTTTTCTCCATGTTTTAACCAAATTGAATGTGTCGAATCTGCACAACAAGGACATGCAACCTTTCCCTTTGTACTCCAGCCAAATAAATTGGCATATGCTGAAAAATCATTAATAGTCCACAACAAAGCTGCCCGAAGTTTAAATGTTTCACCATTTAAAGCATCAATTGCATCGACACCTTTCCATAACTGTTTCAATTCCTCTATTAAAGGTTGTAGAAAAATATCAATATCATTTCCTGGACCCTTATCACCTGGAATAACCATTGACAAGATAAGTGAGGATTGTTTCATGCACAATCATGGTGGTAAATTGTATGGTATTAGAACAACTGGCCAAGTGCTATATGTAAAATTTAGAGTTCGAAAAGGATTGAAGCCATCTGAAGCTAAGCCAAAGCGAACATTACGAATATCAGAGGCAAAATCAGGATGCCTAGCATCAAATGCTTTCATGCTAGACTATCTGCTGAATGTCTCAACATTCCATCCTTCGTACGCCCTTCATCATGCCATCTTATTAATGAAGCTGTTTTCGATGATGAATATAGCCTTTTCAATCGAGGAATAAGAGGAAAGTAACGCAAAACCTTAGCCGGTTTTTTTGTTTTGTTCGTTACATCATCCTCATCCTCTTCATGAGTTGTCCATCGTGATGATCCACATACATTGCATGACTCTCGATCAGCATTTCCACCATGATATAACATACAGTCTTTCGAACAACTATGGATATTTTGATATCCAAGATCCAATTTGTTGACAACTTTCTTTGCTTCATAATAAGAGGATGGTAAACCAATGCCTTCTGGAAATGCATCCTTTAGTAATTTGAGAAGCATGGTAAAACTCTTTCCGGACCATCCATTCATATATTTTATATGAAATAAATGTATAAGAAAAGAGATCTTAGAAAATTTCAAACAACCCGGATATAATTATTCATCTGCATCTTTAATTAAATTATGATACTGAGCTGACTCATGCATCTGCTCCTCAACAAATGTTTGTTCCATAAATGTAGAACCATCACATATTCCATCCGTTCCATGTATATTAGTTGAACCTCCAAAGTTTTGAACACTATGTCGAAAAGCATCTGTGATCAAACCTGTCATATCATCTCCGACAAGGTTATCTTGCATATTACCAAATCCAATATTAGACGAGGAGGGTTGATTACTTGATAATGGTAACATACATTCTCCATGGAAAACCCACTTAGTATAACCTCTTGAAAAACCATTCCATATCAAATGTCCTTCAACGGTTTGTGGATCTAAATAAGAATTGTTAACACATCGCCGACACAGACATGAAATCTTTCCATTCAAACTACTTTTATCTATACCAAATTTAATGAAATCACGAACTCCATCTAAATATTCTTTACTATTTCTCGATTTATTTATCCAACTTTTATCCATTGTAGGATAAATGATCGATAAACAACCAACTTTTATCCAATATCCCGCACATATTTTATCATCATAAGTGTTCAATATTTAATAGCATAACCATATGTCAGAATAAATAGTTTTCTAATGTATTTAAGGTTAGGTGGAACAACTAGATTTGGATATACAAATTCATTATTTGCAGTTGCTGTAAGTAGTTTTCTAATGTTCGTTAATTTGTTATTGGAAGCTACAACTGCGGTTCACCTGTTTGGTTTCTCATGTAACTGGGGTATACCATCACTCCTGAAATTAATATGTTGATCTTACCTCCCAACCTGCTACTTGAATAAAAACTATCAAAGTCCTATAACCATTGAATCAAACAAAAGATTTTGCATTCACATGAATACTTAATTCAACAGAAGCTCAGTGATTGGAATAGAATATTACTTGATTCAACAAGGGAAAATGTACCTACTTTATTGTATTGGTGTTTGCTGTAGCTTTTATGGGTCAATAGCAATAACCCAAGCAAAGTTCTAAATCCCAATGAAAGAAGAGAGAGGTTGGAGGGGAGAAAGCAAATAATTAGGTGGCTAGGAATCTAACCAAATGAGAAAAGCATCAACATATCCTACTAACAGTTGGGAAGGACACATAGATGGGGTGTAATGAAGGGCGTTACTATGCTCTGCTAGTGTTGAAGGTACCGTGCATTCTAGGCAACTTCTGTCAAGCCAAAAATGGAGCTGCAGTGGGGGATATGTTAGTATAAAGTAATCATGAAATGAGCCCAGCATAGCATTCTAATTCCATTGGCTCTAAATGTCTTTTTGGAGAGTTGATTGCTCTATGAAAGAAAGGGCTGGGGGATAATGATTTTGTTAATATCATTAACTGTGGCTTATCCAACGACCACTTTATCTTTGGCTGCATCAACTTGCACCATGGCAAAGAAGATCAGCTACGGTAACATTGGCAAGATTTTCTTCTGTGCCATACGTGGATTGACACACATCTCACACTTGCGAGAGCAGGGGCAATGTCTGAACTGAAGTCACTTTCTAATCTTTGAGAAATATTGGACCAGATTCATCAAGCTAGCACAAATGGACCATATATATAGCTTGGACGGTTACTTGATTCTAACTATATTTGCTGGACTGTTTTGTAGTGCAACTGAGAAAAATAAGGTGATAAAAGACTACATGGAATTCATGCCTTGGAAACGAAAACGATAGCAAAATAAGTTGGAGTTCAGACTTCAAAATAAGTTGGAGTTCAGACTACATGGTACACCACAGTGTAATATGTTGGTGATGATGTGGACTTTCACTAACGTATAAACTGTGGCACCCTTTATTTTTTTTATCTTTCAACATTACCATCAACTCTTTGTTGTTGTGTGGACACATCATCAGTTCTAAACAGTACTATGGCCTAAAGTGTTACTGTGTCTGTAGAAAAACTATATTTGGAATTCAGTCACCCCATCCTTAGAGCTAGGGGGGGTAACATGATGCAAACCATCAATTTTAAGGTTAATAAGTAGAGAATGTACAAATCCTATCACAGTTAGCAAATATCTTCATCATAATTCTTCAAAAAAAGTTTCTTCTTATCTAAGTCGAAGAAAAAAGGAAAAAGAAAAAAAAGCAGCAGCAGCCGTCAACAGGAATCTGATTCTACTGTAACCTCTCTAATCAGACATACACATAACAAAAGGTACAAAACAACACACGGAAGAGTTTCAATGTAAAGCAAAAAAAACATACCATTATACTTAGAAAATTAATATGGATTGGGAAGAGAGCATACCAGAAAGGAGAGGTCACGAACGAATCAGCAAGAGATGGAAGTCTCCCTAACTTCGTCGGCAGCGATTTCCGGCACGAGAATAAGAAAGAGAGATGGAAGTCTCCAACTCCGTCGGCAACGATTTCCGGCAACAGGGTTCCCCTTAATTTGGGTGCGGAATCGCCTCCAAAACCCTAGCCCTGGACTAAAAAAGAAATTCAGAAGATAAAATTAACAAAAAATGAGGAGAAACGGGCAAAGAGCAAAAGAAATGGAAGGAAGAGATTTTACGTTCGGGAAAGAGAGAGAAAAGACGCTGATATACCTTCGTCGGGGAAGAGAGAGCCCTACGCCGGGGAACAGAGAGTCCACGGAGTGAAGCTCGGCGGGGAGGAGGGGAGGAAAAGAAGATCTGGGATCAAATCGGCGCGCGGGGAGGGGGGCGGGAGCTAGGGCAGCGATAAGGTCCTAAGGATCAGATCGAACACGCGGTGTGCTTGATAACAAACGAAGCTAAAAGGAAAATAAAATAAAAGGATCAGATTGAATACGACGCCGAGAGAGAAAAATATAGAGAGAGAACGGGAGAGAAAAATATAGAGAGAGAACGGCGATTACCATGGTTGCAGGGCGAGGGTCTCCACTGTCTCCTCTCTCAATGCACTCAACGCACTTGTCCTCTGTCTCCTCTCTCGGCCCCGGACGAACGCAAGCAGCCGAAAACTCTGTCGCGGTAGAGGCGGCGGCCATTTTATTAGGGTTTTGATTTGATTAGAACTTTGGGAAGAGCACGTGTGGTGCACGTGAGATGATGACACATGGATGGGTGGCTTCGATCTGTTGGTAGTTACGAGCCAAACGCTGGTGATTGAACGGTTACCAATTACTCCTCCTGCCGAAACCCTAACCTTCGTGTCATCAACCCGCTCTGGAAGATCTCCACCGCCCAGAGTTGGGGAGCGGCGTCTAACACAAATCTGTTCGCTAGGAAGAGAGAGAGAGAGAGAGTTACCTTGGCTAAACTTAAAGAGGACCTTTAATTGCTTTTTGATTTGTAGAAGTTGGGATTATAAGGGCCCGGGCACTACCATAGACAAGGAATTTGATTAATTACTCCTAAAATAATTATATGTGATGTGGTTTTAATGTTTACATTTATAAAAAATTATGTCTAATTTTATATTATTTAGAATTATTTTTTTCAAACTTTTGGTGTATGAATTAGAAATTTTTAAAATACATATTTTTTTATTTATATTATAAAGATAATATATGCATGCATACATGCATATAGCTTGAGAGATAAAACATTATTTTAAGTTCATCCCTAGATTTTTTATTTAAAAAATTTTTAAAAAAAATCTAATCGTAATCATATTTGTCTACGAGAGGTAATTGAAGTTTAAAGGACCAATAAAGCAAGATGAGATGAATATCTTTAGTAATTAATGCTTGTTTTGCCAGGAAATTAGTAAGAAGCTTGGTGCAAACTTATCTTATCCAAAGTTTATTTTAGTATGGGTGAGCAAACAATTCAAAGTTTAATGAATTAGGGGAATCTAACTGATTCCTCCAATCTTCCATCAAAAAGGAATAATCAATTCAAAAAGTTTCACACTTTTAAGCATTATAGATAATCCATCCACAAAGGTGGATAAAAGAAAGACGTATCATGAGCATATATTACAAAGCATGCTGCAAGATAGACTTCTATAATGAGGAAATGACATCTTTTTTGAAGATTGTTCATGTAAAGCCTGATATCAACTTCCAAATGCAAATATTCTACTTCACTTATTTGATAAACTCTAATAATAAATAATGAAGTTAGACAGGCATACATACATAAACACAAGCCACCAAGCTAGCTAATCAGTCCAGGTCGTTTGTTGACCAAAGAGCCTTTGGCCCCATCCCTAACCAGTTTAGGTGACAACCCAAATTTTAGGTCCTTAAAGTATAAAAAAGAAGTGCAAATGCCACCCTTGGTTTTCCCAAGAATGGCTTGGAACCTAGATAAAGAATAAATGCTTACAAACTTCTGTGTATTTGATAATACAAATACCAAATTATGTTTTATTTTAGTGTCACAACCTAAAAACATATAGCATCACCAGCTGCTGTGCTGTTGCACTTGGGAAAGAAAAAGAAGAAAGAAGAAATGAATATGTTACGCTGTCTTTAGTGTTTTTGCCCTAAAGATACATGTAAACATATAGATCACTTTAGAATAACAATTTTAATTGGAAAGCATAGAGTATGTAAGAACAAAGCACAATAAGTTAGAAGAAGAAGAAGAAGAAGCAAGTCATGTTTAAGCACAGAAACACTTCCCAAAGCTTTTGGAATCTGACCATGACAAGACACTTAGATAAGTGAACCAAGCACAGCAATGTAGAGAATAACTGACCCATGTAAGAAAATTTTTCCTCTTTAACATGCAAATAACATCATTTTAATTGACAGAATTGGATGTCTTTTCCAAGGATTAGATTCTTATGGATCAGAAGTAGATACCATGAGGTCAATAAACGAATGGAGATATCCTATCCCAATAAAAGTAAAGCCAAAATGAAAATAATATCCTCTTTTGTGGATCATTGATGTGAATACAATTTTGTGGATTTTAACCTGGTATTATGTCCTAGGTAGCGGTCAACATCTACCAGTGCTAAACTTTTCTCAAAAGTGCATCATCAATGAGGATATAAAAAAGACAACAAAGAAATGCCATAACAATGAAATTGGTAAATGTGTCAACAAAGGATGTCTTACCAAAATGTTAGCTCTTGTAACTGATTTTGTTTTCGGGTGCATCTATCAGTGGTTCAGTAACATTATAGCATCCATAGCTTGTGACCAGCTTATGCACTAAGAAGGGAAAGGAAGGCAAAGTTAAAATGTAAATACACAAACAAACAAACGAACAAAAAACAAACAAGCAGATAAGATGATGTTGAAATGCACAATCAAGTTAGTTTAAATATCATGAACATTTATTTATGTGATGCAAATACAACTCCAAGCTTCAGTCAAGAGAAATGTCCGACCATGTATCTCAACTCCTCATAGTATTGTGGTCGTCTGAGGATCAGATGACTGGTACGTCGGAGTAACTTGGCCTCATGGTATTCTCCTGTGGTCTGCGGTGCCCCCGTTCAGTAGCCTTATCCGTTTTCGGTAGGGCATGGCCTTGCTTTCTTCTCCTTTGGTTAAACATGTTGCCATTCGTCTTCCATCCATCACATCTTCCACGGGTTGTCAGGAAACTTATTTGACTCAAATGGTATCTCCCATTAGCCTCTCCTGGACCACATGAAGTGCCATGGCTCCTTTATCTCAAGCAAAAAAAAAAAAAGGTAAGAAAGTCTCGCCAGCCTTTCTTACCTTGCGAGCGTTCACAAAACGCTGGCCAGCCTTCGAGCATTGCCTGGCGTTCGCAAAACGCCAGCCCTTCTTACCTTGCGAGCGTTCCGCTAGCCTGGCGTTCGCAGAACTTGCAAGCGTTCCGCCAGCGTTTCGATCTCCTCCCATCTCTTCCTCCCCCACTTTCCCTCGGTTTCTTCTTCGGTTTCCCCATGGCTGCAAGCTGAGCCAGAATCCAAAAGAAAACCAAATAAACAACTATGGAACCTCATGATTCGAACGAAAACAACCAAGAATAGTGCTGAAGAACCTAAAGGGAAGGAAGAAAAACCGTGACCAGAAAAGAAATCGAAACCCCAACCCTAAAATCAAAGCCAGAGAGAGCAATATAGAAGGGGGCGAGCTATTGTACCTGCGATCGATCTCAAACGACGGCCGAATAAGGGCGCAACTGGAACGAAGGGCGGAGAGGAGGGTTTAAATAGGAGAAAGACACGGCTGAGGTGAGAAGTAGTAGGAGAGGCAGAAGCTTGATGAAGGCCACGTGTAACATTTTTTTAACTTTTTTTTTTCTGGGTCACCAGACCGGACTAGACCGTCTAAACCGCGGACGACGTTAAGCCGAAGGGGGTCGTTCTGTACCCTCCGGTCCACGTGAATTCAACGGGGATAAGTGGAATGGGCGCACGTCGACGAGAGCGTCCAAGAATCGAGAGATTAAAATAATAATGATAATATTTTTTTTTAAATTTAGAATATAAATTTAGGCACATCAGATTAATAATTTTGTTACAATTTTTTTTAAAAAAAATTAGAGTATAAATTTAGTGGCCAATAAAAAATTCATCACTAATTCGTCACTAAATTAGTGACGGATTGGGACAGTCCGTCACTAATTTAGTGATGGATTAGTGACGGAAGAGCAATTCATCACTAAATTAGTGACGGATTGCTCTTCCATCACTAAATTAGTGATGGATAGGGCAATCCGTCACTAAATTAGTGACGGATTAGTGACGGAAGGCCAATCCGTCATTAAATTAGTGATGGATGGGGCAATCCATCACTAATTTAGTGATGGATTGCTCTTCCGTCACTAATTAGTGATGAATTAGTGACGAAAGGGCAATCCGTCACTAATTTAGTGATGGATTTCTCATCCATCACTAATTTTAATGGATTAGTGACGGAAAATAATTCGTCACTAATTAGTGACGATTGTTTTCCATCACTAATTTGTGACGGATTAGTGACGAAAAAGTAATCCATCATTAAGTTAGTGACGGATTGCCTCATCCGTCACAAAATTAGTGATGGATTGCCCAATCCGTCACTAAATTAGTGATGGATTAGTGATGGAAGAAATATCACTAATCCATCACTAATTTAGTGACGGATTGCTCTTTCGTCACTAATTTGTTATGGATTAGTGACGGAAGGGCAATCCGTCACTAAATTAGTGATGGATTTCCCATCCATCACTAATTTTGATGGATTAGTGATGGAAAATAATTCATCACTAATTAGTGACGATTGTTTTTCATCACTAATTTGTGATGGATTAGGGACGAAAAAGTAATCCATCACCAAGTTAGTGACGGATTGCTCTTCCGTCACTAATTTGTTATGGATTAGTGATGGAAGGGCAATCCGTCACTAAATTAGTGACGGATGTAATAGTCCATCACTAATTTAGTGACAGTTTAGTGACGAAAAAACTAATCCATCACTGATTTTAATTTTTTGTCACTATTTTGTTATTAAACCGTCACAATTTAGTGACGAAAATTTCCATCACTAATTTTCATCACTATTTTGATATTTTCTTGTAGTGGCCGATCGGGATCATGGCTTGGATCGATCGCAACCATCGGATATCATTGCCGATTGGATGGATCGCAACCATCGGATCGATCATCGCCGATCGGGATCATGGCTTGGATCGATCACAACCGTCGGATATCATCATTGATCAGATGGATCGCAACTGTCGGATCAATCATCGCCGATAGGGATCATGGCTTGGATTGATTGCAACCATCGGATCATCATCGATCGAATAGATTGCAACGGTCCGATCAATCATCGCCGATTAGGATCATGGCTTGGATCGATCGCAACCGTCATATATTGTCGCCAATCGAATGGATCGCAACCATCGGATCGATCATTGCCGATCGGGATCATGGCCTGGATTGATCGCAATCGTCGGATCATCGTCGATCGGATGGATTGCAATGGTCCGATCGATCATCGCCGATCGGGATCATGGCTTGAATCGATCGCAACCATCAGATATCGTCGCCAATCGGATGGATCGTAACCATCAGATAACGTCGATGATCAGATGGATCGCAACCATCGGATCGATTATCACCGATCGAGATCATGGCTTGGATCGATCGCAACCATTGGATCATCGCCGATCGGATTGATTGCAACGGTCTGATCGATCATCGCCGATCGGGATCATGGCTTAAATCGATCGCAACCGTCGGATCGAAATTTAGAAATTCGTTACTTAAAAATTTTGTTTATTAAAAAAATCAAAAATTAAAAATTTGAAAATTAAAAAACATCGTTAATTCTGCGACGCAGTTAGTTACGTCGCTATTTAGCGACTAATTAGCGACGCATATCACTATATAATATTATATAATAAACTATAATAATTACTAAATGAAAATAAAATATCATTTTAAATTTTTATTTTTTAGCGATGCAATATTGCATCGCTATACAACGACGCATTGACTTGCATCGCTATACAGCGATGCATTTGAGTGCGTCGCAAATTTCTCACCAAGACGGGGTTAGACGCCATTTTAACGACGCAATCAGCGATGCAATTTTTGCGTCGCTGATTAGCGACGGAATAGCGACACAATTTTGTGTCGCTAATCCTAACCCATTAAATACCCCCCTTCTTCTTCCTCACGATCTCTCCCCCCTCACCCCCGACAATCAACCTCCTCCTCCCTCTTCCCCACCTCCGGCGGCACATCGATGGCTCTCCGTCACCGGACCACCTCGCCGGCAACCCCTTAGGGTAAATGCCCCCTCCCTCCCTCCCTCCCCTCCCCCCATCTCTCCCATTTCCTCCCCCCCTTCCTCCCGTTGCCACGTTGCCGTGGCTAAAAACGGGAAGGGTGGGGAAAAAACCCCATCCTCCTTTTTGTAACGGTGGCGATGCATTTAATTGCATCGTAATATTGCGATGCAAAAAATTGCGTTGCAATATTGTGATGCATTTGATTGCATCATTATTTAGCAATATAATTACGATAAAATTTATTATGTAATGTCATAATTGTATCGCTAAAACCAGTTTAGCGATGCATTAGTAATGTATTTTATTATCGCTAAAATTAATGTTTGTTGCAATGCTACATGCTTCGAAGGTGATGCATAAAAAAATTTTACCCACGTGAAACTTCTATTGCTGGAAAAAAATGAGGTGGTGCAGGTCACGCGCATATGTTCCAATGATTAACGTGCTGCGCGTCACACAAGCATGCCAAAAGTAAAATTTTTTTTTTTCTTTTATCCTTGGCATGGAAGCGGTCACGCGTCGCACACCAATCAGTGTAGCAAGATTTTTTCATCGGCAACGAGTAGCAGGTGAAATCACATGGGCGCTCGTTTCTTTATGAGAGATTTAAGCGAACAATTTGAACGCGAAGTCGAACGAGAGCTTTCACGGCCCTTGACTAAAGACGGAGACGGCCAGCTACGGCGAATACCGCTCATTTGGGGATTGCCCAAATGCCACCGTTACGTTACGACAAATTAATGTGCCATCAAATCGAAATCACAGTTTAATTTTGATTGCTAGGAAGTTTGACCATATGAAGTGATCCACAATTTTGAATTTATTAGTTGACTGTTAACTAATTGAGATACCTAACCATTTAGTTAATTGCCAAATGGCATATTTGCTGTCCGCATATAAACCATAGTGATCGCAAGAAGCACGCCACCCAGGTCCCTAAACATCTATGAATGTGATGCTTGCATCGCACGCCAAGTAGACTGGTGAATTTGAAGTTCTCACCGAAGCTAGCAAGAGATCAAACCAAAGAATGATTGAGTGTAATGTAAAGCTCTCCTCCCAATACCTCCAATGGTCCATGGCTAATCATATTGGTTAGTCAATTTTTCTTGGGTGTCATAATTGGTGATGATCTTTGGGTAATAAATACTTGTGCATAGGTCCTTGACAACTTTAAATGGAAGAAATGTAAGGTAGCTAGAATTCTCTATTAAAATAAATTTAATGTTATTGTTGTTAAAAATGTTGGATAGTTGTTAAGTAATCCTAAATTTAACTTCTCATTGAATGGTTAATAAAACATAAACTTATTTAAACATGTACCTTAGTTTTAAGTAGCATAAATATGTAGTGATTAAATTTTTATCTTTTTTTTTCTTCTTATTCTACATAAATGTTTACGATAGACAAGATGCTTGAGAGCCTTTAAACCTATTTTCAAACCGAGTGAACTTAAACGAATCCCCACAGCATTTAAGAAGGGATGATTTAGCATAAGAAAAAAATTTATTTAATTATTTTATTGATTTTAGTTGTATATTCTTGATCTATCTTGATTTTTTTTATTGAAGTGCAATTAAAGAAAAAGATAAAGTAGCTCGTTGCATCTTAAAAGTAAACTATTATCAAAGATTTATGCATGAATAGAAAGAATCCTACTCTAAAGAAAGTATCATTCATAGTATGTCTCAAATTGATCACATTATTTTTGACTCATTATTTATTTAATGTATGGATAGAAAATTACTTTAAGCAAGAAGACTCTTTTTTTTTTTTTTTTTTGAAAAAAGCAAGCGATCACACCAGTCTAGCGTGAGTCAGTCCGGATATATTAGAAAATAAAAGCTGTTTAAGTACAATGGGGCAGGAGTCCCCCTGTTTCCATATCCAAAAACTAGAAAAAAGGATCGCAACATCCGCAATCCAATCAACCACCATGTTGGCCTCACGATAGACATGACGAATCAGAAAGTAGGTGACCCCCCTCAAAAGAGACTAGATATCCAGAAGAAGAGGATTAGTCAAAGGGAGACCGCTACATTCCTGTCGAAGCCAATGGATGACCGTAAGAGAGTCCCCTCAATAAAGAGACTCTGAGCTTGAAGAGACCGAGCAGCAAAGAAAATACCGGCCCACGCCGCATACAGCTCTGCCATAGGAACAGAGGAATTTAGGAGACCAAAACCTTCTGCCGCCAACATACCACCATCAACACCTCTAATAATAAAAGCAGAACCAGCAAGTCTGCCCCGAACACTCCCATCAAAGTTGATTTTGATATACCATGGAAGGAGGGCTCCCAAGAAATAAAAATCGTCTGCCGGTTCGCTAACGAAGTAGCAGGGGAACCCCAGTGTCCAGATATATCAAAATCGAGAGCAGCACGAGAGAAGTCAGAGGAGAAGGATATAGCTGTCCGAGCTGTCCGCTGAGGAGGAACGGAGACATATGTGAAGACCAGCTGGTTACGAGATAACCAAATCTGGTAAACTGTGGCAGCCCAGATGGTACCCCGCTGCAGCTTGTTCCTTTTAATATCTCTGAGAAAAGAGGACCGCAACGAACTGGAAACATCCTCACAGATCTGATATCCCAAAATCCTCCAAATATGTCTAGCTCTAAAACACTGAAAGATGGCATGGTCAATATGTTGGGAATTGTATCCTCAAGCCAATCATTTGATGATTGTGCTAATGTAATTTATATAAATTGATATATTAATAAAAGTTATTTGACATTTTATTCATTACAAGAACATCTTCTTAAAACTCCTAATAGTAATGAAGCCCTCAGGATCTTCCTTCATGATAAAGGAGGATTTATCTTTGAAGATCCTTAAAAGAGTTCGCGACCAAATGATATACTATGACAGGGTCATAGTACTATCAATTATAGGACGTTGTATATCATATTTGTTGGTTGTCCTCTTAACCAAGGAGTGTAGAGACACTAGTATGATATACAGGTGAAAGTGTAGGAGTACATTTCACCGAACGTGACTCATTTCCGGATACTCTGCTGTTAAGAGTTAATCCGAGAAGATATGGGTATAAGTATCCTTTAGACCTGAAGATCACAACCGGTGACTTGCAAGCAACTCATTGTACTTAGGTGCCGGACCACCTGGATTTCTAATCCAGCTACGAAAGGTTACTGGGTGCAGTCAAGTACTTGTGGTAGTCAGTTATGGATCGAGATGGAATTTGACCTATCCCATTCAAAGGAGAAATGCTTGTGTTTCAATTTAGCAAGACCTTGGCCAAGGCACTTCATGTGAAAGTCACATGATCACTAAAATTGAAATCACTTTATCGATTCGCTGTTTAGAGTAGACATGCTCTTAAGCCATCCTTAGCATTTGTGGTCAAGAGGATGAATTATACGATAATTATTTCTTAGGGTTCTTGGAGTTTGCTCGGCAACTCTTCGAGCTATCCGGACGTCGGGTTCCATTGCTAGATGGGCACATCGATTAGTATAGAAAGTTATTTCTATGCTACCGGCTTAGGTTCGAACCTAGACAGTCACACGCATAGAAGTTTCCTAGGATGATCTATTTGCTGATCAATGATTGAGAATCATATATAATTTAATTAATCAATTTGATTGATTGAATTATCTCAATTGGGTTAAGTACAAGTGAATAAGATTCAATTTGGTTTAAGTCTATTAGAAGGACTAATCAATTTCAAATATTGATTTGAAATTAGACTTGATTTGGATTTAAATAGATTCAGGACTAGCCAAATTTGATTTGGACAAGGACAATGATCTATGTTGGTTCAGTCCAATAAATTTAGATTAGATTAAACTATCACCTGAACCCAAACCTCTCGCATAAGTATCTCACATGATGAGATAACTAATGTTTGAGAGATTACATTCTCATTTAGAATTTAATGTATTAATTTAATCCTCTCCAAACCATTTCCATCGGAATTCTAAATGTTAAAATTAAAGTGGAATTAATGTGCCTCTTTGAATCAACCAGGCGATGAAATTCTAAGTGTTAGAATTCACATCTCTTTAGTTCTCACCGACATCGGAATTAACAAAACGCCACGTCTCCTTGGTTTTCACCGAACATCGGAATTAATCAAGCGCCGCGGCTCTTTGGTTCGGCGTCTCTTTGCTTTTTGCCAAACGACGGAATTCTTAATGTCATCATTCAATGGGGGCAGGCTGAAATGAGACTATAAATAGAGCACATCCCTCACCATATTACAAAGAACAACAATACACAACATGTCGTGGATTGTAATTCTAAAAAGGTTAGAATAGAAAATCCTGGTGATTCTGGTGTTAGCAAAAGCTTGGTGGATCTTGAAGGAAGATTCAAGTGGGAGGATTCAAGATCAGCAAAGTCATTTTTTCGTGAGCTAGCACTCTAAAAAATCGGATCATTCGGGGCTTCGCGTGGATGATACTAGAGGCCGGACGATTGAACGGCTGCAGAGCACAAAAGGATTTACCAACTACCCTTAAGGTAAGTGATATGATCCCTAAACCTTAAGGCATGATTCAAGGCAAGAAGTATGACTTCTTACGTTCTTGGAGATGCTGGGGCCGAGAAGGGCCGGCCAGGAATGGTAGGGGCCGACTCGGCGGTCTTGAAGATGCCGGGACGCACTAATGTTTTGATTTTTGTCGAAATTACCCTTGTGGCTACATTAGCCACATCAGGTAGAATATTGAGATAAATTAACATGTTCATTATGATTTTCATTATGATATTCTTCCTGATTTTTCAGCACAATAGTTCAACAAATATAGGCAGGCATAGTAAGAGGCATCTGGCTAGCTTTACTCACCAGACAACAATGCCACAAAGAAGTCAATTAGTAATTAGGACAAGCAGGTCAGGGTCATACCCACTGATCAAGCCACCAACCAGATACAATACAGCAGCCGTATTTAGTTATCTTCTTCCACCCACACCAAGAATTCCATGTAGTAGGTGTGGACCTAATAAGTCAACAAAAGACTAATTAAAAAAAAAAGGACCCGCAAACAAATAGTAAAAATAGATGAATTGAATCTACAGGGTATCTGCTAATGGAACGAGCAAGAGCTCCACAATACCAAGAATAAAAACCTACCAATTTGAAATAAAAACAACTTTTGTTTTAATTTCAAAGGAAAAAACATAAGAAAAGCGGTGTTTCAAAGGAAAAAACATAAGAAAAGCGGTGGGCCTCACAGCAGAATGACGGAAGACAACGTGAAGGCCTCGGCGCCATCCGAATCCGCTGCGTCTCGCATCTCCTCAAGAAAGTCCCAGAGAAAGTATCAAGAAATCTGGAGCTAAAAAATAGAACGGCGAAGGGACGGCGGCGATGGATCCGAAGTGTTTCGTCTTCTTGACGGCGGAGATGGTGGCGAATTAGAGCGGCGGCGGCGTCGGCCACCGGAGTTACCATGGAGGAGGAGTTGGGGGCCGTGGGTTTTGACGGTTTCCGATCAAGATGGGAGCAGAGAACGGAGCGTCAAAATCGGTGACTCATGTCGATCATTTCTTGGATGCAAAATTATCCTTTTGATCATATTAATTTGATCCTACGAAAGGATCCCTTTACTATGAAAGATTGATTGCACCTTTATCGTGAAGCCAATTCGATGAACCTTTAGTGAAGCCAATTCGATATGAATTGAATGACTGATTCAGTGATCTAAGCTGATTCGCATTAGACTAGTGTAATCTCTTTTAAAAAAAAAAAAAAAAAAATAAAAATAAAAACAAAAACAAGAATTTAATTTGAAATCCCAACGTTAGTATTACAAGAATTGCTCTACCATTGTTTCATGCTTTTTTTTTTTTTATGTTCATCAATTTTCATACTCTTAGCATTTTTTTTTTTTTGGAGGGTTTAATGACAGCATCCTCCTTTTAGGTTTTGTTACAATAGAAACTATCCTCTCTCTTTTGCTGGGACATGGGATAGAAAATATAATCACCAACATCGGAATTCACGAATCTTTGGGAAGAAAATGAAAATCTATTAGCGGGTGAGCACAGCATCCAGGATAGCAGGGGCAAACAAAATTTTTTTGAAGATGATGATCATGTTGGGGATCAGGGGCAAACAAAAGTCTTGATGTTCTTCCAATTGATTCTTGAAGGATGCATGATGTGCTGAAAATGCTGAAAATCCTTCTCGATGCATGAGTCAGAAAATGCGCTCAAAAATTGCAGTCTATCTCTTGCAAGAAAGCTTCAGAATAATCTTCTGCAAAGAAAGCTTAAGAATCACAGCTACACAGTGCAGCATCATGCAAACTTCTATGCCATCAAAAGCTTTGCCAAATCAGGACTTTCAAATCTTATTCTTTTGGCATTGTTCAGACTAGCTTGTTCAGTGGAAAAGAGGAAGCTCCATGCACGATGGATTGTCCAAATAACCCATGAATCATCACCGAGCAACGACATCAGTGTTACTCTCAGCCTCTGTGAATCGGACATCACGTAAATCCACCGGTGGATATTTGCATCGTCTAGGTCTGCATCCACTCCACATTGTTCGAAAGTCGTCCACCTCAATTTTTCACTCTCTTGTTACTTTTTTTCCTTCTTGGACCTCCTGGTGTGTAAGCTCAAGTGATCTCTTCAGACCACCATGAGTGAGTCCTGTTGCATTGTTGCACCAACTCTCATTTGGAAATATTCCTGATTGAGTCCTGTTGTGCATCGTTTAGTCAATCAAAAATCAGCTACCTGCTGCGAAGCAAAGTTATTGGGAGTCAGCGCATCTGTGGCTCTGCTGAAGACCAGAACAAAACCATGTTCTGCAAAGCATTTCAAATGCAACTCACCAGCAAGAAGTTAGCCATTTAATCTGCGAAACATATCGAATGTATTTCACCACTGAGAGCTCCTCCATAAACACATGCAATTGAATCTGGGGAACAGAGATCATGAATATCAGCACCAAAAAGTTAGCAAACGTTTTCCATAACAAATTAAGATAAAATCATCATTTTCTAAATGCCAGATCTACTGCCACAGAAAGATGCAAAAATTATAAATTTTAATAACTGATGCAGCTGTTCTTGCTGTTATTGGAAAACAAATCTAGAATACATGATAAATTTAGCCTCTTTACAAAAAATAATACCAAATGTTCCATTGGTATTGGGAATTTTCAGTTTTTAAATCATCTCAAAAGGTACCACCATGCCCCCCCCCCCCCAACTAAAACGCCATGAAAGATATCAA
Source organism: Calamus simplicifolius (assembly GCA_900491605.1). Taxonomy (NCBI): domain Eukaryota; kingdom Viridiplantae; phylum Streptophyta; class Magnoliopsida; order Arecales; family Arecaceae; genus Calamus; species Calamus simplicifolius. Next base: position 619,246 of record UESW01004703.1, on the reverse strand, counting down.
CTTTCATGGCTCATTGGAAGCAGAAATTAAAAGTCAACTCCCCAGTAGCATCAATGAAAGCTGAATGAATCTTCCCAAATATGTAATCTCAAACTGAAAATGTACTTCTTGATATCTTTCCTAAAGTTGGCTCAACTGCAGCACAGAGTCATGAAAATTAATTGTTTCAAAGATGGCAGAACCACAGGAGAAAACCATCAGAAACTTACAAATTTTCCCTGGTACAAGAGTAGGGTAGACCGTTAGTGGATAAACAGTGGTCAGTGCATAAGTTTTTCCACTGCAAAATATATGAAGGATTAAATATATGCAACCTTATCTGCACGCAAAAAAAAAAAAAATCATATTTCAAGCCTGTGACACCAGGCCACAATCAATGATGGGCTGTGCGGATGGTGGTCGGTGGCTGCCAGCTCTTTTTTTCAAAAAAAAAAAGTCAAAAAATTGTTTTTAGGGGTTGAAATTTGGAAGCTGACAACCGGCAAAATTAAGTTTTCTGTATTTATGATAGAGTACCATGCAATTTATTTTTCTTAGGAATGATTGCATAATTAGGAAGCAGGGACATGCAAAGGAAGTCTCAAGCTATTGTGACACATTGGGCAGAACAAAATGATAGGTTTCAGTAAAAGTGCCTACCATCCTATTTCAACTATTTCAACAGTATTTGAAACCATGATAGCGTCATTAGGAAAACTTATCTACTCATGTGGCATTATTATATGGCCAAAGCCAATATACTTAGAAGTTATATTTAACTCAACTCATCTAAGCCTTTATTTTTTTTTTTTCGAACTTCATAGGATTGACTATATGAATCTGCTTCATTCTGTTCTATTCAGGACTAAATCGATACTAGCTTATTTTCTTCCATCGCATAGTTTAATTTAATAGATTCATGTTTTAGAAGATTTGATAAAATTTTATACTGATTGTTAGCTACCTAACGCAACCCTTCTTTATCCAGATTTGAAACCAGCCTTAATTAATACACCCAGAAATTATATAACTATTTAAACATTTCTAAAGAAAATTTAGCAAACACTTCATCAAACAAAGTAGTGGTTAATTAGTTAAGCAATTTAAGCAGGAAAGTAATCTTAACTGATCAATGAAGTGGAAAAGTCATGGTATGGATTAACGATTTCATAATTAGAAAAGTAGAGCACCTTTGACATTAAAAAAAAAAAAAAACATGGCTCCACTCCCACTTTGAGGTGTCAGTTAACCTCCATAACTTAGGTGAGAGGCATCATTTTGCATTTTCCAGGGGATGACATGAAAAAGTCTGGGACATACAAAGGCAAATTTGTAGACTTCAATTTTCAGTTTCTTCTTCAATAGGAATTGCAAAATAGTTCAAAGGGAAAAGAATATGTGCCACCATATCAAACCAAAGAACATGAGATGGTTGGAAAACAAACAATCAAGTATTATCATTTGAAAATGGATCGAAATGTTTCATAAAGTAATATAACACTTGAGTCATGACTTGATGATTTCCCAGTAGATATGTACTGAATCTAGATGTTAAAACTAGAAGATGGACAAGAACTTTTTCAACACTCCCCATATGATGTAAGCAATGGACCATTGAAAAGACAATTTACCTATGTGGTTGATGAGAAATTCCTGTCTGCCTCATCACACCGATCCATCCAACCAAAAATGGTGTTAACAAAGACAGTCCATTGTTATTAGTTTTTTTTTTTTTGATAGCATATAAACAATAAGAATAACAATAATAAAACCTTCATTCTAAATTAGTTAGGATCAACTTTATAATTTTGTTTTTCTATTCTACTTAATTTATAGTTATATTTTTTATGAGATGTAAAAATATTAAAAAAAATTATTACTTTTTTTACATGATTAATTTTGATTTAATTTTATTTCTTTCTTCACCTATATCACTACAGCAAATTTAAGGGATGGCAACGCTTTTAAAGTTATTCCGACGCTTTTTTAGCGTCAGGAAATGGCCTTTCGATGCTTTTTAAAGCTAGATGGCGAAGAAAATTGCTGACGCTTTTTAAAAGCGTCAGGAAAAATAACCGTGCGAATGCGTTTTAAAGCGTCGGTAAATTACAAACATTTAAATTAAACCTGTATAATAATGTAATTAATAATCACATTGCTTAAATTAAATTTATATTAAACTACAATGCAATCATATCAAACATAAAATCACATTGCATACATTCTTAAAATTCAAATTAAAATTTCAAATATAAATTTCATTGCAATCAATTAAGAGAGTTACAATTTAAAGTTTAATAAAATTTAAAAATACATAAAATGAAAGATCTAAAATAAAAGTAGGCGAGGTCAATGATCTGTAGGAAGAAGATCGTCATCCTGTCCGCTCCGATCTGATGCTCCAGGAGCCTATAAAAAAATTAAAAAAGTTTAATTTGCTTAACTATCAATTACAATATATTAGATAAATAATTGATATAATATAAGAATATATATTTAAATTATATATGTATTTACCTGGTGTGGAACAAACATGAGTACGATAGATGTAAGCCTCTCAATATGCTCTCATAGAATCCATCGCTGCTCTATCGGCGGCACTCCTCCGTTGCATCTCCACCATCGCTGCATCTTGTACGACACTCCTGCGTCGCATCTCTCAATCTCATACTCAAGTCTGCGAACACCATCAAGAGCATCTGCAGCATCACGTTCATGTCTAGTCATCTCATATAACTGAGTGAGGGTGACTCCAACTCCATAACCCCTTACTCGACCATAGCACTCCAGCCCCATCAGCTCCGTAAATACCTCGGCCTCAATGCGACTACACAGTGTAGATGCTGTAGAGTCATCGACACGCTCAGCAATAAGAGCTGTAGCTCTTTCCTGTATTAGTTTAAAAAAATTAGTTACATCTTACTGAATAACAAAATCAAATTAAAATCGTTGCATGAAATAAATTGTAATAAATAATTACATATAAGTCCCTCGACTCATCTCTCACAAAAGTGCCATCATGGTGAGTATGAGTCATCCAGTAAAACTCCACCTCACCGGGTTTTCGCCCATGCTCATCCATCTACAAGAAAAATTACATTTTTGTAAAACTGAATTTAATATTGATCATGCTAGTTGCATGCAAAAAGTTTTCAACATTTACTTGGGTAGATTATAAAAGGTTCATTCAAAAATTGCGCGAACTCTTGCACGAACCATCTCGGGCGGGTCGTCCACAGGGTCTTCCCGTGCTCCCCCCTCAGCGCAAACCACCCAACAGGTGGTTCGACATCGTACTGCGAACGAACTCTGTTGCGATCAGGCTCAGGATTCAACGGGACAATCTCTAATTGGATGGCTTTCAAGCGGAAGATTCCGACTAGTGGTTCGAGTTCGGGTTTCGAGGTTCTTAACATATATGCGATGATGAATCCACCTTCTTGGGCTTCAACGGCAGCTACCTCGACTTGGAACGCGTTGAAGCACCGAGGTCTAAAATAAAACTGAGCCAGTGGGAACTCGTGCATGCTATAGAGGTGCTCGCTAACTCCACGAGTACCGAGCAAAACAGGGCATAGTCACTGATCGTCGTGATTCAGATGATCTGCGAATCGATTAGATTCCAAAGTATATGCAACGAACTTGCCAACAATTTCCTCAGCGGAATGCAAACCGACCGTAAGATGCTGGCATTGGAGAACGGCTGGAGATACCTCTCCACCCATTTGCTGCTTACCAATAACAATGCCACGCATATCTTCAAACCTCTGCAGCCGCTAGATATCACGGAAATATGGATGCTAAGGGAGGCGGGTGCCACAAATGGCATCGTGAGGTTGCCTGGCTTCTCATCGTCGATGTCGTTGACACTCCCATAGAATATCTCCACTAGCGGTTGTCCTACAGGGAATCAAGCGAGAGCGAATTCCCTCGGCCTCGACGTGTTGCAGTATGATGCCAATTGTGGCACCCGCCTTCCTTAGCGTCCGTATTCCCGTAATATCTAGCGACTATAGAGGTTGGAAGATATGCGTGGCATTGTTATCGGCGAGCAGCAACTAGGCGAAGAGGTATCTCAGCCATTCTCCAATGCCAGCATCTTACGGTCGATTTGCATTCCGCTGAGGAAATTGTTGGCAAGTTCGTTGCAAAAATTTGAAATTTAATCGATTCGCAGATCATCTGAATCACGACGATCAGTGACTGACTCGTGGAGTTAACGAGCACCTCTACAGCATGCATGAGTTCCCACTGACTCAGTTTTATTTTAGCCCTCGGTTCCAAGTCGAGGTAGCTGCCGTCGAAGCCCAATAAGGTGGATTCATCATCGCATAGATGTAAAGAACCTCAGAAACCGAACTCGAACCACTGTTGGAATCTTCCGTTCGAAAGCCGTCCAAATAGTATTGTCCCGAATCCTAAGCCTGATCGCAACAAAATTCGTTCGCAGTACGATATCGAACAACCTGTTGGGTGGTTTGCGCTGAGGGGGAGCACGGGAAGACCCTGTGTACAACCCGCCCGAGATGGGTCGTGCAAGAGTTCACGCAATTTTTGAATGAACATTTTATAATCTACCCAAGTAAATGTTAAACTTTTTGCATGCAACTAGCTTGATCAATATTAAATTCAGTTTTACAAAAATGTAATTTTTCTTTTAGATGGATGAGCATGGACGGAAACCCGATGAGGTGGAGTTTTACCGGATGACTCATACTCACCATGATGGCACTTTTGTCAGAGATGAGTCGAGGGACTTATATATAATTATTTATTACAATTTATTTCGTGCAACGATTTTAATTTGATTTTGTTATTCAGTAAGATCTTACTAATTTTTTAAAATTAATACAGAAAAGAGCTACAGCTCTTATTGCTGAGCGTGTCGATGACTCTATAGCATCTACACAGAGTAGTCGCATTGAGGCCGAGTATTTACGAGCTGATTGGGCCGGAGCGCTATAGTCGAGTGAGGGGTTATGGAGTTGGAGTCACCCCCACTCAGTTATCTAAGATAACTAGACATGAACGTGATGCTGCAGATGGTGTTCATAGACTTAAGCATGAGATTGAGGAGATGCGACGGAGGATTGTCGTACAAGATGCAGCGATGGAGGAGATGCAACAGAGGAGTGCCGCCGATAGAGCAGCGATGGATTCTATGATAGCACATTAAGAGGCTTACATCTATCGTACACATGTTTGTTCCATACCAGATAAATACATATATTATTAAATATATATTCTTATATTATATCAATTATTTATCTAATATATTGTAATTCATAATTAAGCAAATTAAACTTTATTAATTATTCTTATAGGCTCCTGAGCATCAGATCGGAGCAGACAGGGTGACGATCTTCCTTTTACAGATCATTGACCTCGCCTACTTTTATTTTAGATCTTTCATTTTATGTATTTTTAAATTTTTATTAAATTTTAAATTGTAACTCTCTTAATTGATTGTAATGAAATATTTATTTGAAATTTTAACTTGGATTTTAAGAATGTATGCAATGTGATTTTATATTTGTTATGATTGCATTGTAGTTTAATATAAATTTAATGTAAGCAATGTGATTATTAATTACATTATTATACAGGTTTAATTTAAATATTTGTAATTTTATTTTTTAAAAAATTATCGTTGGAGATACCGACGCTATTGTAAGCGACAAAATTGCACTTTAAACAGCTCGGCAAATTTATAATCCCAACGCTTTAACAAGCATCAGGAAAAGTAACTGTGCCAACGCATTTTAAAGCATCGGCAAAGCAACTTGCCGAGCTTATAATAGCATCGGCAAATTGCTTTGCCGACGCTTTAAAGCATCGACAAAGTAATTTGTTGGCAAGTTGGTTGAAGATACTTTGTTGTAATAAATAATTACATGTAAGTCTCTCGATTCATCTCTGACAAAAGTGCCATCATGGTGAGTATGAGTCATCCAGTAAAACTCCACCTCATCGGGTTTCGCCCATTCTCATCCATCTACAAGAAAAATTACATTTTTGTAAAACTGAATTTAATATTGATCAAGCTAGTTGCATGCAAAAAGTTTTCAACATTTACTTGAGTAAATTATAAAAGGTTCATTCAAAAATTGCGCGAACTCTTTCACGACCCATCTCGGCGGGTCGTCCACAGGGTCTCCCGTGCTCCCCGCTCAGCGCAAACCACCCAACAGGTGGTTCAACATCGTACTGCAAACGAACTCTGTTGCGATCAGGCTCAGGATTCGACGGGACAATCTCTATTTGGACAGCTTTCGAGCGGAAGATTTCAACTAGTGGTTCAAGTTCGGGTTCCGAGGTTCTTTACATCTATGCAATGATGAATCCACCATTTTGAGCTTCGACGGCAGCTACCTCGACTTGGAACACGTTGGAGGACCGAGGCCTAAAATAAAACTGAGCCAGTGGGAACTCGTGCATGCTGTAGAGGTGCTCGTTAACTCCACGAGTACCCAGCAAGACAGGGCACAATCACAGATCGTCGTGATTCAGATGATCTGCGAATCGATTAAATTCCAAAGTATATGCAATGATCTTGCCAACAATTTCCTCAGCGGAATGCAAACCGACCGTAAGATGCAGATACCTCTCCGCCCAGTTGCTGCTCGTCGATAACAATGCCACGCATATCTTCAAACCTCTGCAGCCGCTAGATATGACGGGAATACGGACGCTAAGGGAGGCGGGTGTCACAAGTAGCATCGCGAGGTTGCCTGGCTTCTCACCATCAATTGTGGCACCCGCCTCCCTTAGCGACCGTATTCCCGTGATATCTAGCGGCTGCAGAGGTTTGAAGATATGCGTGGCTTTGTTATCGGCGAGCAGCAACTGGGCTGAGAGGTATCCGCAGCCATTCTCCAATGCCAACATCTTACGGTCGGTTTGCATTCCGCTGAGGAAATTGTTGGCATGTTCGTTGCAGATACTTTGGAATCTAATCGATTCGCAGATCATCTGAATCACGACGATCAGTGATTGCGCCCTGTCTTGCTCGGTACTCGTGGAGTTAACGAGTACCTCTACAGCATACACGAGTTCCCACTGCCTCAATTTTATTTTAGCCCTCGATCCTCCAATGCGTTCCAAGTCGAGGCAGCTACCGTCGAAGCCCAAGGTGGATTCATCATCGCATAGATGTAAAGAACCTCGAATCCCGAACTTGAACCACTGGTCGGAATCTTCCGCTCGAAAGCCGTCCAAATAGAGATTGTCGCGTCGAATCCTAAGCATGATCGCAACAGAGTTTGTTTGCAGTACGATGTCGAACCACCTATTGGGTGGTTTGCGCTGAGGGGGGAGCACGAGAAGACCCTGTGTACGACCCGCCCGAGATGGGTCGTGCAAGAGTTCGCGCAATTTTTGAATGAACCTTTTATAATTTGCCCAAGTAAATGTTGAAAACTTTTTGCATGCAACTAGCTTGATCAATATTAAATTCAGTTTTACAAAAAAGTAATTTTTCTTTGTAGATGGATGAGCATGGCGAAAACCCGATGAGGTGGAGTTTTACCGAATGACTCATACTCACCATGATGGCACTTTTGTCAGAGATGAGTCGAGGGACTTACATGTAATTATTTATTACAATTTATTTCGTGCAATGATTTTAATTTGATTTTGTTATTCAGTAAAATGTAACTAATTTTTTTTAATTAATATAGGAAAGAGCTACAGCTCTTATTGCTGAGCGTGTCGATGACTCAACAGCATCTACAAAGAGTAGTCGCATTGAAGCCGAGGTGTTTACGGAGCTGATGGGGCCGGAGCGCTATGGTCGAGTAAGGGGTTATGGAGTTGGAGTCACCCCCACTCAGTTATCTGAGATGAATAGACATGAACGTGATGCTGCGGATGCTACAGATGGTGTTCGCAGACTTGAGCATGAGATTGAAGAGATGCGACGGAGTGTCGTACAAGATGCAGCGATGGAGGAAATGAAACGGAGTCCCGCCGATAGAGCAGCGATAGATTCTATGAGAGAGCACATTGAGCGGCTTAGGTATATACATGTATTATTAAATATATATTCTTATATTATATCAATTATTTATCTAATATATTGTAATTGATAGTTAAGCAAATTAAACTTTTTTAATTATTCTTATAGGCTAGCATCAGATCGGAGCGGACAGGGTAACGATCTTCCTCCTACAGATCATTGACCTCGCCTACTTTTATTTTAGATCTTTCATTTTATGTATTTTTAAATTTTGTTAAACTTTAAATTGTAACTCTCTTAATTGATTATAATGAAATTTATATTTAAAATTTTAATTTGGATTTTAAGAATGTATGCAATGTGATTTTATGTTTATGATTGCATTGTAGTTTAATATAAATTTAATGAAAGCAATGAGATTATTAATTACATTATTATACAGGTTTAATTTAAATATTTGTAATTTTAATTTTTTTAAAAAAATTATCGTTGGAGATGCCGACGCTATTGTAAGCATCGGCAAAATTACGCTTTAAACAGCTCGGTAAATTTATAATCCCGACGCTTTAAAAAATAAGTAACGTGCCGACGCATTTTAAAGGGTCGACAAAGCAACTTGCCGACGCTTACAATAGCGTCGGCAAAGTAATTTGCCGACGCTTTAAAACGCGTCAGAACAGCTATTTTTCTCGACACTTTTAAAAAGCGTCGGCAATTTTCTTCGCCACCTAGCAACGCTTTAAAAAGCGTTGAAAGGCCATTTTTTGATTTTTAAGCATCGGGAAATAACTTTAAAATTGTCATCCTCTTAAATTTGCTGTAGTGCGAAGTTGCCTGGCTTCTACAGGGCGTCAGGCGAGCGCGAATTCCCTCTGGCCTCGACGTCTCTGCAGCAGAGGTTGCAGTGAGAAGAACCTCGCGATGCCAATTGTGGCACCCGCCTCCCTTAGCGTCCGTATTCCCATGATATCTAGCGGCTGAAGATATGCGTGGCATTGTTATCGGCGAGCAGCAACTGGGCAGAGAGGTATCCCCAGCCATTCTCCAATGCCAGCATCTTACGGTCGGTTTGCATTCCGCTGAGAAATTGTTGGCAAGTTCATTGCAGATAATTTGGAATCTAATCGATTCGCAGATCATCTAAATCACGACGATCAGTGATTGCGCCCTGTCTTGCTCGGTACTCGTGGAGTTAACGAGCACCTCTACAGCATGCATGAGTTCCCATTGGCTCAATTTTATTTTAGCCCTCGGTCCTCCAACGCGTTCCAAGTCAAGGTAACTGCCGTCGAAGCCCAAGAAGGTGGATTCATCATCGCATAGATGTAAAGAACCTCGGATCCCGAACTCGAACCACTGGTCGGAATCTTCCGCTCGAAAGCCGTCCAAATAGAGATTGTCCCGTCGAATCCTGAGCCTGATCGCAGCAGAGTTCGTTTGCAGTACGATGTCGAACCACGTATTGGGTGGTTTGCGCCACGGGAAGACCCTGTGGTCGGGTAAGAGTTCGTGCAATTTTTGAATGAACCTTTTATAATCTACCCAAGTAAATGTTAAAACTTTTTGCATGCAACTAGCTTGATCAATATTAAATTTATTTTACAAAAATGTATTTTTTCTTGTAGATGGATGAGCATAGGCGAAAACCGGTGAGGTGGAGTTTTACCGAATGACTCATACTCACCATGATGGCACTTTTGTCAGAGATGAGTCGAGGGACTTACATGTAATTATTTATTACAATTTATTTCGTGCAATGATTTTAATTTGATTTTGTTATTCAGTAAGATGTAACTAATTTTTTTAAATTAATACAGGAAAGAGCTACAGCTCTTATTGTGAGCGTGTCGATGACTCTACAGCATCTACACAGAGTAGTCGCATTGAGGCCGAGGCGTTTACGGAGCTGATGGGCCGGAGCGCTATGGTCGAGTGAGGGGTTATGGAGTTGGAGTCACCCCCACTCAGTTATCTGAGATGACTAGACATGAACGTGATGCTATAGATGCTGCAGATGGTGTTCGCAGACTTGAGCATGAGATTGAGGAGATGCGACAGAGGAGTGTCGTACAAGATGCAGCGATGGAGGAGATGCAACGTAGTAGTGTCACCGATAGAGCAGCGATGGATTCTATGAGAGAGCACATTGAGCGGCTTACATCTATCGTACACATGTTTGTTCCACACCAGATAAATACATATATTATTAAATATATATTCTTATATTATATCAATTATTTATCTAATATATTGTAATTGATAGTTAAGCAAATTAAACTTTTTTAATTATTCTTATAGGCTAGCATCAGATCGGAGCGGACAGGGTGACGATCTTCCTCCTACAGATCATTGACCTCGCCTACTTTTATTTTAGATCTTTCATTTTATGTATTTTTAAATTTTGTTAAACTTTAAATTGTAACTCTCTTAATTGATTGTAATGAAATTTATATTTGAAAATTTTAATTTGGATTTTAAGAATGTATGCAATGTAATTTTATGTTTGTTATGATTGCATTGTAGTTTAATATAAATTTAATGTAAGTAATATGATTATTAATTACATTATTATACAGGTTTAATTTAAATGTTTGTAATTTTATTTTTTTTAAAAATTATCATTGGAGATGTCGACGCTGTTGTAAGTATCGGCAAAATTACAGTGCTGACAATTTAAACAGCGTCGACAAATTTATAATCCCGACGCTTTAACAAGCGTTAGGAAAAATAACTGTGCTGACGCTTTTTAAAGCGTCGGATTATTACTTTGCCGACACTTTAAAATGCGTCGGCACAGTTATTTTTCCCGACGCTTTTTCACAGTTAATTTTCTCGACACTTTTAAAAAGCATCTGCAATTTTCTTCGCCATCTAGCAACGCTTTAAAAAGCATCGAAAGGCCATTTCCCGATGCTAAAAAAGCGTCGGGAAATAACTTTAAAAGTGTTGTTGCCATCCCTTAAATTTGATGTAGTATGTATCAAATTCATTATTTATACCCACATTAACATCAACACTGACAGGGCCTTTGATTCATCTAGGAAAAGATGATTGCTTGAAGAAAAGACAAAATGGATTTCATCAAGATCCCATTATATCTTGCATCAATATGTGACCATCATGACTTTTAAGATTAGAAATTTTTATATCTTTAAGATGCACACACCTTGAAATGTTTGATGCATATCCATAAGTACTTTAATATTTTTTAATATTGTAAGAAAATTATTTCTTTCTTGAGGAGACATTATATAAGATGCAAGAGGCAAATAATTTCTATCATTAGCAAGCATTATTGGATGAAGCTCCGATCGAATACCCAATTCTTTTAAATCCAATCATACCTTCATGTTATCTTTGGTCTTTCCATCAATATTCAACAATGTTCCAAGCAGATTATCACAAACATTCTTTTCTATGTGCATAACATCAAGATTATGTCGAATAAGATTATATTCCCAATAAGGTAAGTCAAAAAAAGATACTTCTTTTCTTTCATATATATTTGCTAGGCTGATTTGTAGATGTTATCGGTACATCCTCCTCATTTTCTTTTTCAAAAAAATTATATGGATCTTCAAATATCTGTGCATCCATATTACCAATTGTCACTTCTTCTGACAATCCTTCTTGATCATTCCTTTTTTAGAAGACTTTGAGAATTTACCATATGTGTAACTGATAGAATCAATTTGCATACTAACATTAGATCCAAAAGGTGGAATAGGTGCACTTCCAAATTCTATGGTACCATCAAATAAATCTTTCTGGAAACGAAATGGATGATTAGGTTCTAACCATCAACGATGTCCCATATAACAAAATTTTTCTTCATGTTTTAACCAAATTGAATGTGTCGAATCTGCACAACAAGGACATGCAACCTTTCCCTTTGTACTCCAGCCAAATAAATTGGCATATGCTGAAAAATCATTAATAGTCCACAACAAAGCTGCCCGAAGTTTAAATGTTTCACCATTTAAAGCATCAATTGCATCGACACCTTTTCATAACTGTTTCAATTCCTCTATTAAAGGTTGTAGAAAAATATCAATATCATTTCCTGGACCCTTATCACCTGGAATAACCATTGACAAGATAAGTGAGGATTGTTTCATGCACAATCATGGTGGTAAATTGTATGGTATTAGAACAACTGACCAAGTGCTATATGTAGAATTTAGAGTTCGAAAAGGATTGAAGCCATATGAAGCTAAGCCAAACCGAACATTACGAATATCAGAGGCAAAATCAGGATGCCTAGCATCAAATGCTTTCTATGCTAGACTATCTGCTAGATGTCTCAACATTCCATCCTTCGTACGCCCTTCATCATGCCATCTTATTAATGAAGCTATTTTCTATGATGAATATAGCCTTTTCAATCGAGGAATAAGAGGAAAGTAACGCAAAACCTTAGCCGGTTTTTTTGTTTTGTTCGTTACATCATCCTCATCATCTTCATGAGTTGTCCATCGTGATGATCCACATACATTGCATGACTCTCGATCAGCATTTCCACCATGATATAACATACAGTCTTTCGAACAACTATGGATCTTTTGATATCCAAGATTTAATTTGTTGACAACTTTCTTTGCTTCATAATAAGAGGATGGTAAACCAATGCCTTCTGGAAATGCATCCTTTAGTAATTTGAGAAGCATGGTAAAACTCTTTCCGGACCATCCATTCATATATTTTATATGGAATAAATGTATAAGAAAAGAGATCTTAGAAAATTTCAAACAACTCGGATATAATTATTCATCTGCATCTTTAATTAAATTATGATACTGAGCTGACTCATGCATCTGCTCCTCAACAAATGTTTGTTCCATAAATGTAGAACCATCACATATTCCATTCGTTCCATGTATATTAGTTGAACCTCCAAAGTTTTGAACACTATATCGAAAAGCATCTGTGATCAAACCTGTCATATCATCTCCGACAAGGTTATCTTGCATATTACCAAATCCAATATTAGACGAGGAGGGTTGATTACTTGATAATGGTAACATAAATTCATTGCTCATGTAAATAAACTCATTGCATCTTTTAATATACTCATGGCTTTTGATAATCATCAAAATCAATAAGATTGGGGCAACAATTTCTCAACAATCTCCCCAACAGAATTGTTTGGGGAAACAATTGGTTTTGAACCTACTCTTAGATGCATATGGGTTGGCCAAGCTTCACTTGGGCCTGTATGTAGTCTATGTAGATCTTAGTTTCCACTAAAGAATTAAGAATAATTCTTCGAATTGGGGTATAGAGGCTGCCAATTTGAACAAAATAGTGGAAGAATCTTTAGACTAAAGTCCAAGTCTTTAGACTGAATCAATTTATATACTAATAAACATTAGTTTTTCCATATGCAGAAAATGGCCACTAATTTATCATTAAGGTCCCTATTGGATAGTGACAAGTTGAATGGTTCAAATTTCAATAGCCAGTTCAAAAAACTTAAAATCGTCCTTGAGCATGAGAGGATTCTATATATTCTGAATAATCCTGCACCAAAGATACCTGATGCAAACACCCAAAGTTCTGAGAAAGACACTTATCAGAAATGGCTCAGTGATAGAACTAGCGTGCGTTGCATCATGCTAGCAGCTATGAATGATGAATTCGGTCACCGGTTCGAGAATGCTCAGCCAGAAGAAATCATTCAAGCGTTGAATGAATCTTACGGCACACCCGACGAAGTTGAAAGGTACAAGACTAGTTGTGCTATTTTTAATGCTTGAATGAGGGATGGATCTCCTGTCACTGATCATGTATTGTATATGATTGAGAAGATAGAACTCCTCAGCAAGCTAGGCTTTCCCCTACATGGGCAGTTGGGAAAATATGCAATCCTGAATTCCTTGCCTCCATCCTTCCAACCTTTCCTTACTCATTTTCGAATGACAAAGCCTGCAGTCAACTACCACGGTTTGTTTGGGTTGTTACAGAACTTTGAGAAGGATAACTAGCTCTCTAAGGGTTTGGTTAATATGGTTGAAGGATCTAAGGTAGGGCGTCAACCCTTTGGGAATGGGAAGAAGAAAAAGAATAAGAAAAATGTGCAACATGCTAGGACATCTATAAGTGGTCAGATGCAGAAGAAGAAAGTTGATAAAAGTCAAGCTAAATGCTTTCATTGCAAGATGCAAGGGCACTGGAAGAGGAACTATCCTCTTTACATTGCCACACTTGATCCAAACAGGCCAAAGAAGAAAAAGGGGCAAGATGTTGCTCAATAAGGTATTTATATGATAACACATTATAATTTTTCTGTATATGATAATCAAACCTGGGTATTGGATACCGGGAGTCCTTTTAACATTTGCAATTCATTGCAGGAACTACAGATCACTAGAAGATTTGAGGACAATGAAAGATTCCTTAATGTCAGCGATGAAAGATTAGTTCCGGTATTGGCATTAGGAGTTCTTGAAATAGTTTTCAATAGAAATATCATTATACTAAATGATTGTCATTTTTGCCCAACGTTCTTGTTGAACATAATTTTTGCAGGCCTTCTGGCCAAAAGTAAATATTAAATTTCAATAAAGGATGTTACTTTGAATATCATTATGAATGGAGTCACTGTAATGACTGGGCATTTATCTAATGGCATTTATATATTATCACAGCCTGTGAATGTAGTGTACAACTCAAGTAAGCAACCTAGAATAACTGATGTCATAGATATTTATTTTTGGCACCATCGGCTGGGTCATATCAATAAGAACATATTAAACAGGTTAACTCAGGAGGGCATCATTTGAATTGATGATTGTGAATCATTAACTACCTGTGAATCCTGTCTTCTTGGTAAAATGACCAAGTCATCTTTTACTGGAAAAGGTGAAAGAGCCAAAGAGCTATTGAGTCTAGTACATACTGATGTATGTGGACCAATGAACACTTGTGCCAAAGGTGGATATTACTACTTTATTACTTTTACAGATGACTTTTTTATGTTCGGTTATGTCTATCTTATGAGACATAAATCTGAGTCATTTGAAATGTTTAAACTATATCATAAAGAAGTAGAAAAACAAATAGGAAAATGTATTAAGACCCTTCGATCAGATCGAGAAGGCGAATACCTTTCCAATGACTTTATGACATATTTAAGAGAGAATGTGATTATCTCCTAATGGACTCCTCCTGGAACACCGCAATATAACGGTGTGTCAGAAAGAAGGAATCGAACTCTGTTAGACATGGTTCGGTCCATGATGGGTTTTGCAAGCATGCCAATATCATTTTGGGGATACACATTAGAATCAGCTTGTCATATTCTTAATAAGGTTCCAAGTAAGTCTGTTTCTAAAACTTCACATGAGATGTGGTATGGATATAAACCGGTTATCACTTATCTGAGAGTCTGGGGGTGTCCAGTTTATGTGAAACGTGCAAATTAGACAAACTTGAACCCAAATCTAACAAATATTTTTTCATCGGCTATCCAAAAGAAACCAAAGGATATTACTTCTACAATACTGAAGAACAAAAGTTGTTCATTAGTAATAGAGCAGTTTTTCTTGAAAATGAGTTCCTTAGTGAAGGAACAAATAGCTCTAATATTGAACTTGAGAAAGTTCATCAAGTAGAAGGAACAACACAAACCAGTGAACCCTTAGAATCTGAGTTGATTAGATCAAACTCAAAACCTATTTTAGATGCACCATTAAGGCGATCTGGTAGAGTACCACATCAATCGGACATGTACTTAGGTTTCTTGGTCCAGAATGAAGATCCTGTTGAACTCGATGAGAATAACGAGGATCAGATCACCTATATGGATGCTATGCAATGGACTAACTCTAATAAATGGCTTGATGCCATGAAATCCGAACTTGATTCCATGAAGGACAATAATGTATGGATATTAGTTGACCCACCCAAAGGGATAAAACCCATAGGGTGTAAGTGAGTTTTCAAGAGGAAAAGAGGCATAGACGGAAAGGTTGAGACCTATAAAGCACGTCTGGTTGCTAAGGGGTATCGTCAACGTTATGGTATTGACTATGACGAAACGTTTTCTCCTGTGGCAAAGCTGAAATCCATTCGGATTATGCTAGCTATAGCAGCACACTTCAATTATGAGATTTGGCAGATGGATGTTAAAACCGCTTTTCTAAATGGTGATTTAGAAGAACATGTGTATATGATACAGCCTGAAGGTTTTATATATGAAGATGAGTCTAAAGTGTGCAGGATACAAAAGTCTATTTATGGACTTAAGCAAGCATCTAGGAGTTGAAACATACGATTTGATAAAGTGATCAAATCTTATGGCTTTATTAAGAATAAAGAAGAACCTTGCATTTATAAATGGGCTAATGATTCCGTTATTGTATTTCTTGTATTATATGTGGATGATATTCTCTTAATCGGGAATGATATCCCTACATTATAAGGAATAAAGACATGGTTATCATCACAATTCTCCATGAAAGATCTGGGAGAAGCATCATACATCCTAGGGATGAAGATCTATAGAGAGATCTAAAAGGATGCTTGGTTTATCCCAATCTACGTACATTGACACCGTGCTAAAGAGGTTTAGCATGAAGAATTCCAAGAAAGGCTATTGTTGGTCCAGATAGCAACCCAAGAGGGGGGGGGGGGGTGAATTGGGTTTTTCAAAAATTAAACTCTTTTGAAAGAAAACCCCCAGCGGAAATAAAAACTTAGATTCACAGGTTTAAAACTAAGCAACTATAAATAGAGAGTTGAAGATAAAGAGACAATCACAGCAAACACAATAGATTTTATAGTGGTTCGGTGTACCTATACCTACGTCTACTCCCAAGTACCTCTTGGGTCCACACTATAATCAAACTGATTATAACAGAGTTATTTTGCAAGCTCACAACTCGAACTTATTATTTTCTCGGGTGCACAACGAATCCAGCTGGTTTTCAAGGCTCACCAGCACAAAACCTAAAACCACAAGCTAATGCTTGCACAAGGCTAACAGCCTCAACTGAATCAATCACCAGATTGACCCAGCAAACAATATTTGATTTTACAAAAGCAAACTGCTCCTTCAATGAGCAAATATACAATAATGAAACAATAAATAGAGATTAGGAACCAAATCCTGATTCGAAGATCTTGGTGGCTTCTTCCTTCTCTTCCTTTGAATGGATCTTCCTTTGAATATGCTCTTGAGGCTCAGAAGATTGGAAAAACTAGGGCTTCTTCCTTCTCTTCCTTTGAATGTGCTCTTGAGGCTAAGAAGATTGGAAAAACTAGGGCTTCTTCCTTCTCTTGAGATTTCTTCTAAATAGAACAGCAAAGGCTTGGAATCTCTTTCTCTTCTTTTGGGGAATGAGTATGATCTTTCCTTACAGGTTTTCCCTCTTTTCTTTTCTGATAGATCTCAAAGATTTTCTCTATTCTTTTCTTTTTGCCTCTTTCTTCTCTTTTCCTCTCTTTTTTTGGGATGCAATCAACCCTCTTCTTATAGATCCGATTAATCCACAAATAGTATGAAACTATCCCTTAGAAGTAAGTGAAAAAGGATTAGATCCATAAATAACAATAGCCGTTGGGATTAAAATTGATAAAGATAAAGTTTAGAGTCGTTCTGATAGTTCTGGAGCCGTGTCTGACATTCTGGAGTCGGCTCTGGCTTTTCTGGAGTCGGCTCTAACTCGAAATAATTTAATCCGCTCGATCTGGAGTCGTCTCTGACTTTTCTGGGGTCGACACAAAATTCTTCTGAAGTCGACTCTAACAGTCTGGGAGTCGACTCTAAGTCGTGGCCTGAAAATCCAATGTTCTGTTGTTTCTGATAGAGTCGGCTCTCACAGTCCCGGAGTCGACTCTAAGTTTGTGCCATTTTTCGGAGTCGGCTCTGTGATTCCATGTGTCGACTCTAATGTCTGCAGTCTTACCTTGACATTAGATTCAAACCAGAACTTGATTTCCTTCTTGATTTTGATCATCAAATAGACTTATAATCTGAAAAACTTAATCAAAATCATTAGTAACATCAAATGTTATACTCAAATAGTTTTTTTAATCATCAAAATCCTCAATTGGGTCAACAATCTCCCCCTTTTTGATGATGACAAAAACTTTGAGTATATGCATTAAGAAATTCATTTGAATTGAAAATTATAGACATTGTTAAAGCTTAGAGACTTTCTAATAGAGAATTTGATGCCAATATTCAAAATGAATAAAAATAAACAAAACTTGACATCAATCAAAATGATTTAACTTTTATATGGAGAAATTTATTAAGCTCCCCCTGCATTGAATAGCTCCCCCTATGTAGATAATCTGAATTCTTTCTAAAAAATTCTCTCTTTCTTTCTATTCTCAGAATTGTTCTTCATTTTCTTTCTCTTCATTCTCTTTTTCTTTATATGCATTATACACTTATCTCTCCCCCTTTTTTGTTATCAACAATAAGGTGAGTTTAAAGGCAAATAAAGAATGTTATCAAGGAGAGGATGTTGATTCGAATAAGCATAAGGATAGGAAATTCATTCATTGACATTCAATCAAAGAAAAATTTGTAATACAAGTGTAATATTCATTCAACCATTTGTATTCCAAAGCAAGATCTATTACATGTATTCTAAAATGACAGATTTAAGTATGTAAGTCCTAGATACATGCTAAGAAAGAAAGTAAGAAATCCTAAGATACAACCTCGGATTGAAATCAAATATGCTTATACACAATTTTCTTTAAATGTCCAATCATTTCCATAACATCATCTTTTTGGGTCTTCTTAAAACTTTCAAGACATGCTTCAATTTGAGAGACGGCAAGGTCGATATCTTTCTTCAGTTGACTGGTAGCATGAAGATAAGTTCCAGAACCGTCTGCAATGCCTTCTATCCTTTCAAAAAATTTATGAAGATCAGTGCTAAAGGATTCGATGGAATTGCTAATTGAAAACAAAATCATGTCAAGTCTTGAGTTAATCTCATCCTTTAATTGATTGAACTCCTCTCTTAATTTACACATATCATTTGTTCTTACACTGTCATACTCAGCCAGTAAAGCTCTGAGCTGACCAATTTGCTCCTCAGAAAATCTTTCTGATGCCAATGCTGACTGATGTGGAAGTTGAGAGCTAGGTCCAGCTTCTGAGGGTCCAGCAGATGGTCCAGCAGAAGGTCCAGCAGAAGAAGGTCCAGCAGATGGTTCAGGAATGTCTTCTCCTCTGACTTCCTCAACTCTAACCTCTTCAGCTCTGGCCTCATGTCCTTTTTTAATCCAGTTTTCATTTTCTTTTCTAAAGCCCATTCGGTGAATTATAGAGACACTATAGTAATCTGTATGTCTTAACTTTCTTAGTGGCTCATTGTCCATTATAAGTACACCTTGGCTTCTGAATACCAATGTTAAAATCATACCATATGGCAATATAGATCTCTTCTTAGTAGCTGCCTCCGCCATATAGCCTATCATCATTTCAGCAAGATTTAAAGGTCTACCAGTGAGTATGCAGTCCATCAATAAGACGTCTCGCTCCGAGACATATTCAAACCTTCCGATTTTAGGAAATAGAATCCTTCCACAGATATTGTGAAGTAATCTGAGTTCCAAATTAAGTTGATTTGCCAAGATTTCCTCAAACTCAGAAACTTCTCTCCCTAACATCCTTGATAGTGCTCATCCTCTATCTTCATGATAATATCCAACAAGACCAACGGTAGGCATTTCCAATAAATTACCAAGGGATTCGGCTGTGATGATTACCTTTGTTCCTCTTACAATACTTACTAAGCCTCCCTCTCCTTTACTTAAATCATTATAAAACTTTCTTACTAGGGCAGGGTAAGTAGGGATATCCAAAGAACAGACCTTCTCCCATCCCATTTCTTTCAACAACCGCCCAATAGCAAAGCCCTCCGAGATAAAAAAGTTAAAATCAACTTTTCTTCCGGTAGTAATGGCCTTACCAGCTAATTGGTCGACTCGAGGAGAAGATGGTGAGGATGGAGAGTCATCTTGAGTGGCAGATGAAGAAGATGACGAATGTTGCCTCCGATTTGAACGGCGCTTCGTCGGAACAGTCGAACCACCAATGATAGCACACCTTTTGGGAGCCATTGGATTCGATTGGAATGAGTAATCAAGGGTTTTGAGGGATTTGAGGGTTTGGAATCAGTTTGGAATCGCTTGAAAATGGTTTAGGAGACGATAGAAATCGTTTGGGGTCGACTCCGCCCTTTTTATTTTGACCTAGTTCCACTTAGAGTCGACTCCCGAAAACGAGGTGTCGGCTCCAAACCAGAGAATTTGTCAAAGCCCGAATTAGAGTCGGCTCTACAGAAGCCAGAGTCGGCTCTAATTGCCCAGACAGAATATCAAAATAAGAAGGTGTCGACTCCACAAACGAGGTGTCGACTCCACAATAGTTTCAGTGAAAAAATTCAAATTTCAAGGATATGAAACTGATCAAATTAATCATCAAATTCTAGATAAGTGTTCCTTAATAATTGGGGAAACAATGAATCAAATTTCTAGATAGATTTCCTTATTGGACAAAGGAGATTTTCAAGAAATTATTGAAGTCTAGATAGTTGTTGTCCTTAAGAGTTTCAGAAAATTGTTCTAAAGGATCACAAACTCCTAATTCTCCTCTAAGATAGCAAAATCTCTCCTCACTCAAGGGTTTGATAAAAATATCAGCTAATTGATCATTAGTATTAACATATTCAAGACAAACATCTTTGTTAGTTACATGTTCTCTAATAAAGTGATGTCTAATTTCAATGTGTTTAGTTCTTGAATGTTGAATTGGATTTTTAGTTAGATTGATAGCACTAGTATTATCACATTTAATAGGTATTTTATCAAGTGTGATACCATAATCTTCAAGTTGTCACTTAATCCAAAGGATTTGAGCACAGCAACTTCCAGCTGCAATATACTCTGCCTCAGCAGTGGATAATGCAACCGAATTTTGCTTCTTGCTAAACCAAGAGATTAAGTTACTTCCTAAAAGTTGGCATACCCCACTTGTACTCTTTCTGTCTAATTTACAACCAGCATAGTCAGAATCAGAATAAGCAATCAATTTTAAGGTTGAGTCTCTAGAATACCATAATCCTACATTTTTAGTTTCATTTAAGTATCTAAAGATTCTTTTAACAGCAAGTAAATGTGATTCCTTAGGATTAGATTGATATCTTGCACATAAGCAGACAGAAAACATGATATCTGGCCTACTTGCAGTTAGATAAAGAAGTGATCCAATTATACCTCTGTAATGCTTCTGATCTACTTTCTTACCTACTTCATCCTTGTCCAGCTTGCATGAGGGACTCATTGGCGTACCAAGAGGTTTAGCAGATTCCATACCAAATTTCTTGAGTATTTCCTTTGTATACTTTGTTTGGTTAATGAAAATTCCCGCTTTCTCTTGTTTGATTTGAAGTCCAAGGAAGAAGTTTAGTTCTCCCATCATGCTCATCTCGAATTCTCCTGCATTAGCTTAGCAAATTCTTGACAAAGGAGATTGTTAGTAGCACCAAATATAATGTCATCAACATAAATTTGAACGATTAATAAATCCTTTCCTTTTCTTTTCAAAAAAGGTTTTATCAACATTTCCTCTAGAAAAGTCATTTTCAATTAAAAATTACTTAATCTATCATACCAAGCTCTAGGTGCTTGCTTTAAACCATAAAGTGCTTTGTGTAGTTTGAAGACGTGGTTTGGAAATTCATGATTTTCAAAACCAGGAGGTTATTCAACATAAACTTCCTCATTTATAAAACCATTTAGAAATGCACTTTTAACATCCATTTGAAATAAGTTGAAATTCATATGACATGCAAATGCAAGTAGTAGCCTAATGGCTTCTAATCTAGCAACAGGTGCAAAAGTTTCATCAAAATCTATACCTTCTTCTTGATTATATCATTTTGCAACTAGTCTAGCTTTGTTTCTAATTACTATGCCATTTTCATCTAATTTATTTCTAAATACCCATTTAGATCCTATTATAGGGTGATTTTTAGGTCTTTCAACTAGGGTCCAGACTTGATTTCTAGTGAATTGGTTTAACTCTTCCTGCATTACTAACATCCAATAACTATCTTTCTCGGCTTCCTCTATAGTCTTAGGTTCTATATGTGACACAAATGCAAGATGATTATTGATATCTCTCATTGATGATCTAGTCCTTACACCTTGAGATGGATCACCTATGATTAGGTCTTTAGGATGACCATAAGCATATCTCCAATCTCTAGGTAGATCTTGATCATTTTGAACAGTATCAATACCATCATCCTTAGGTGAGTCATCATCCTTAACTTCAGGTTCTTGATCTGAAGATACATTTAATTTTTCAATATCTCTTTCAATCAAAGATGTATCTTCTCATCATCAATTTTATCTGAACTTGATGCTAAAGATTCATCAAACACTATATGAATGGATTCTTCTACAACTAAGCTTTTCTTATTAAATACTCTATATGCTTTGCTAGATGTAGAATATCCTAGGAAGATACCTTCATCAGACTTTGCGTCAAACTTCCCAAGATTATCCTTACCATTGTTATGAATAAAACATTTACAACCAAATGCATGAAAATAACTTAAATTTGGTTTCCTATTGATCCAAAGTTCATAGGGAGTTTTCTTAAGGATAGGTCTAATTAGGTCTCTATTTAGAATGTAACAAGCTGTGTTTATAGCTTCCGCCCAAAAATATTTTGGAAGTTGGCTTTCACATAGCATGGTACGGGCCATGTCTTCTAAAGTCCTATTCTTCCTTTCTACAACTCCATTTTATTGTGGTATTCTAGGTGCAGAGAAGTTATGATGTATGCCTTTTTCAAAAAAATTTTTCAAATAAGTGATTTTCAAATTCAGTTCCATGATCACTTCTAATAGACACTATGGTAGTGTTTTTCTCATTAGTGACTTTCTTAACAAATTTTATGAATATTGAGAAAGTCTCATCTTTGTGAGCCAAAAATATTACCCAAGTGAATCTAGAGTAATCATCTACTATCACTAGACCATATTTCTTTCCTCCTAGACTTGTGGTTCTAGTAGGTCCAAAAAGGTCCATGTGTAGTAGCTCTAGTGGCCTAGTAGTTGAAACAACATTCTTAGATTTGAAAGAAGTTCTTGTCTGTTTTTCAAATTGACATGCATCACATATTCGATTATTTTCAAAATTTAGACTAGGAATACCTTTAACTAAGTCCATTTTCAATAATTTAGAAATTAGGTGTGTGCTTGCATGACCTAATCTACGATGCCATAGCCAACCAATCTCATTCATTTTAGCATTATCAGCAACTAAGCAATGATTACTTGGAGATAAATTACTCAAATCAATTAAGTACACATTGCCATAGCATTTACAACAAGAATAATGCTATTATCAATGGGATTAGTAACAGTGCAAACAGAAGCTTCAAAGAAAACCTTGAACCCTTTGTCACACAGTTGGCTAATACTTATTAGATTATGTTTAAGTCCATCAACATATAAAACATTATCAATATGAGTAGATGGAGTAATTTGAATCTTACCAATACCCATGATATGGCCTTGACCATTATCACCAAAAGTAACTACTCCACATCTTTTTGATTCAAGGGTGATGAATTGATCTTTGTCACCCGTCATGTGTCTTGAGCAACCACTGTCCAGGTACCATTTTCTTTTCAATCTGATAGCTGCAAGATACTCCTACAAAATATTTATGTCTTAATTTTAGGTACCCAAGCCTTCTTGGGTCTTCATGGTTAGATGGATTAAACATTATTCCTTTGAGAACCCAAATCATCTTTTTCTTTTTATATGAAGATTTACACATATATGATTTATATCCTTTGTTTCCACATTTAAAACAAGTAATGTTTAATGATTTTTCAGCATGTACAAAAATGTTCTTCAAAGATTTTTACTTTTTAAGTGGATTATATCCTAATCCAGCTTTATCAAAAATAGCCTTTTGATTTTCCAAAATCATATTAAGTTTGATAGAGCTTAGGGTAAATTTATCAACTATAGGCTTAAGTCTATCAACTTCATTTTTCAAACTTTCTTTTTCTTTTATTAAAAGTTCTTTATCAACAACATGCTTTTCATTTTCTAATGATAGTTTTTGCATTTGAGTTTTCAAATCTTTGTTCTTTGAACTTAGGTTTGCAAAATCATCCATTAATTCATAAAAAGCACTATGTAATTCATCAAAAGTGAAGTCATCAAGAAAACTCGGACTTACCTCATCATTGTCCGCTATGAAGCATAGATTGGCCATTTCACTCTTTTCTTCTTCTTCGGAACTTGTGCTTTCCGAATCGCTCCATGTGGCCATCATTGCCTTCTTTTTGAGCCTCCGGGTGCCTTTCTTTAGTTGAGGGCATTCAGATTTATAGTGACCCGCTTCTTGTATTCAAAGCAAATAACTTCTTTTCTTTGCCCTTGTCCTCATCTTTTCTTGCAAAGGACTTTTTCTTTTCAAACTTCTTCTTCTTCATGAATCTTTTAAATTTTCTTGTGATGAGTGCCATGTCCTCATCATCACTTTCATCTTCGGATTCATGAGGCTCTTCCATATATTCAGAAATCTTAAGAGCAATATTTCTCTTCTTCTTTGACTCATCATCATCAACATGTTGCTTGATTTGCAGCTCATGAGTCATTAAGGATCCCAACAGTTCTTCTAGGGGTAGTGTACTTAGATCCTTTGCCTCTTGTATTGCCGTCACCTTAGCTTCCAAGTCCTAGGCAAGGAACGCAAGACCTTTCTCACAAGATCAGAGTTATCATAAGATTTACCAAGACTTTTTAAACCATTAACTATGTCAGTAAATCTTGTAAACATATCAGCAATAGATTCACATGCATCCATTTTAAACAATTCATATTTATGAACTAGCATGTTAATCTTGGATTCCTTGACTTGATTTGTTCCCTCATGGGTAACCTCAAGTCTATCCCAGATTTCCTTAGCAGAAATGCAAATAGATATGCGATTGAATTCATTTGCATCTAATGAGCAGTATAAGACATTCATTGCTTTGGCATTGAGTTGTGCCAATTTTCTATCATGTTCATCCCATTCCATTTCCGATTTAGGAATCTCCATGCCATTAACTCTAGCAGTGGGTGTGTGTGGTCCATTGACTATAATACTCCATAGATCATAGTCAAGTGCTTGGATGAATATTTTCATTCTAGCCTTCCAATAACCATAGTTAGAACCATTAAATAAGGGTGGTCTATTAGTAGATTGACCTTCGGAAAAAGATGAACCAGCTTGAGTTGCCATGTGGATCTTTGACTCTTGATCGTTAGATCAAATCAGATGAGCACTAGCTCTGATACCAATTGTTGGTCCAGATAGCAACCCAAGAGGGGGGGGGGGGTGAATTGGGTTTTTCAAAAATTAAACTCTTTTGAAAGAAAACCCCCAGCGGAAATAAAAACTTAGATTCACAGGTTTAAAACTAAGCAACTATAAATAGAGAGTTGAAGATAAAGAGACAATCACGGCAAACACAATAGATTTTATAGTGGTTCGGTGTACCTATACCTACGTCTACTCCCAAGTACCTCTTGGGTCCACACTATAATCAAACTGATTACAGCAGAGTTGTTTTGCAAGCTCATAACTCGAACTTGTTATTTTCCCGGGTGCACAATGAACCCAGCTGGTTTTTAAGGCTCACCAGCATAAAACCTAAAACCACAAGCTAATGCTTGCACAAGGCTAACCGCCTCAACTGAATTAATCACCAGATTGACCCAGCAAACAGTATTTGATTTTACAAAAGCAAATTGCTCCTTCAATGAGCAAATATACAATAATGAAACAATAAATAGAGATTGGGAACCAAAGCCTGATTCGAAGATCTTGGTGGCTTCTTCCTTCTCTTCCTTTGAATGGATCTTCCTTTGAATATGCTCTTGAGGCTCAGAAGATTGAAAAAACTAGGGCTTCTTCCTTCTCTTCCTTTGAATGTGCTCTTGAGGCTCAGAAGATTGGAAAAACTAGGGCTTCTTCCTTCTCTTGAGATTTCTTCTAAATAGAACAGCAAAGGCTTGGAATCTCTTTCTCTTCTTTTGGGGAATGAGTATGATCTTTCCTTACAGGTTTTCCCTCTTTTCTTTTCTGATAGATCTCAAAGATTTTCTCTATTCTTTTCTTTTTGCCTCTTTCTTCTCTTTTCCTCTCTTTTTTTTGGGATACAATCAACCCTCTTCTTATAGATCCGATTAATCCACAAATAGTGTGAAACTATCCGTTAGAAGTAAGTGAAAAAGGATTAGATCCATAAATAACAATAGCCATTGGGATTAAAATTGATAAAGATAAAGTTTAGAGTCGTTCTGACAGTTCTGGAGCCGTGTCTGACATTCTGGAGTCGGCTCTGGCTTTTCTGGAGTCGGCTCTAACTCGAAATAATTTAATCCGCTCGATCTGGAGTCATCTCTGACTTTTCTGGGTCGACACAAAATTCTTCTAAAGTCGACTCTAACAGTCTGGGAGTCGACTCTAAGTTGTGGCCTGAAAATCCAATGTTCTGTTGTTTCTGATAGAGTCGGCTCTCACAGTCCCGGAGTCGACTCTAAGTTTGTGCCGTTTTTCGGAGTCAACTCTGTGATTCCATGTGTCGACTCTAAAGTCTGCAGTCTTACCTTGACATTAGATTCAAACCAGAACTTGATTTCCTTCTTGATTTTGATCATCAAATAGACTTATAATCTGAAAAACTTAATCAAAATCATTAGTAACATCAAATGTTATACTCAAATAGTTTTGTTAATCATCAAAATCCTCAATTGGGTCAACAGCTATCTTCCGATAGGCCATGGAATTCATCTTTCTAAGAAGGATTGTCCGACAACTCCTAATGAAAGAGAACGTATGAATCGAATTCCATATGCTTCGGCAGTGGGATCGATTATGTACACCATGATATGTACAAGACCAGATGTGACATACTCACTAAGAGTAGTAAGTAGATACCAATATGATCCAGGAGAAAAACACTGGCAAGTTGTTAAGATAATCCTTAAGTATTTGAGAAATACTAAGGACCAGTGGTTAGTCTATGGAGAGTCTGATTTGAAACTTGTTGGATATACTGATTCCAGTTTCCAATCATATCATGATGATAGCAAAAGTGTATGGGGTTTCGTGTTTATCCTAAATGGTGGAGCTATTTGCTGGAAAAGTTTCAAGCAACATACAATGGCAGATTCGGTGTGCGAGGCAGAGTACATCGCTGCATCAGATGCTGCGAAAGAAGCTGTGTGGCTATAAAAGTTTATCTCTGAACTTGGAGTGATACGTTCCATAGATGGACCAGTCCTGTTGTACAATGACAGCACTGGTGCCATAGCTCAAGCAAAGGAACCACAAGCACATCAGCGCACCAAGCACATACTGCACCGGTTTCATCTTGTACGAGAGATTGTAGACCGAGGTAACATAAATCTTTAGAAGATTGATGGTAAGGAAAACCTCGGTGACCCATTTACTAAAGCACTCAGCATCAGGGAGTTTGATGACTATAAATTGAAGATGTGTATTAGATACTGTAATGAGTGGCTTTAGGCTAAGTGGGAGTTTGCTAGGAATTGTATCCTAAAGCCAATCATTTGATGATTGTGCTAATATAAATTATATATAAATTGATATATTAATAAAAGTTATTTGGCAGTTTATTCATTACAAGAACATCTTCTTAAAACTCCTGATAGTAATGAAGCCCTCAGGATCTTCCTTCACGATAAAGGAGGATTTATCTTTGAAGGTCCTTAAAAGAGTTCGCGACCAAATGATATACTATGACATGGCCATAGTACTATCAATTATAAGACGTTGTATATCATATTTGTTGGTTGTCCTCTTAACCAAGGAGTGTAGAGACACTAGTATGACATACAGGTGAAAGTGTAGGAGTACATTTCACCGAACGTGACTCATTTCCGGATACTCTGCTGTCAAGAGTTAATCCGAGAAGATATGGGTATAAGTATCCTTTAGACCTGAAGATCACAACCGGTGACTTGCAAGCAACTCATTGTACTTAGGTGCTGGACAACCTGGATTTCTAATCCAGCTACGAAAGGTTACTGGGTGCAGACAAGTACTTATGGTAGTCAGTTATGGATCAAGATGGAATTTGACCTATCCCGTTAAAAGGAGAAATGCTTGTGTTTCAATTTAGCAAGACCTTGGCCAAGGCACTTCATGCGAAAGTCACATGATCACTAAAATTGAAATCACTTTATGGATTCGCTGTTTAGAGTAGACAGGCTCTTAAGCCATCCTTAGCATTTGTGGTCAAGAGGATGAATTATACGGTAACTGTTTCTTAGGGTTCTTTGCGTGTGCTCGGTAACTCTTCGACCTATCTGGATGTCGAGTTCCATTGCTAGATGGGCACATCGATTAGTATAGAAAGTTTTTCTATGCTACCGGCTTAGGTTCGAACCTAGAGAGTCACACACATAGAAGTTTCCTAGGATGATCTATTTGCTGATCAACGATTGAGAATCATATATGATTTAATTAATCAATTTGATTGATTGAATTATCTCAATTGGGTTAAGTACAAGTGAATAAGATTAAATTTGGTTTAAGTCTATTAGAAGGACTAATCAATTTCAAATATTGATTTGAAATTGTACTTGATTTGGATTTAAATAGATTTAGGACTAGCCAAATTTGATTTGGGCTAGGACCATGATCTATGTGGGTTAAATTCTCATTTAGAATTTAATATATTAATTTAATCCTCTCCAAACCATTTCCATCGGAATTCTAAATGTTAGAATTAAAGTGGAATTAATGTGCCTCTTTGAATCAACCAGGCGATGAAATTCTAAGTGTTAGAATTCACATCCCTTTAGTTCTCACCGATGTCGAAATTAACAAAATGCCACGTCTCCTTGGTTTTCACCGAACGTCAGAATTAACCAAGTGTAGCGGCTCTTTGGTTCGGCGTCTCTTTGATTTTTGCCAAACGACGGAATTCTTAATGTCAGAATTCAATGGGCATGCTGAAATGACACTATAAATAGTGCACATCCCTCACCAAATTACACAGAACAACAACACACGATATGTCGTGGATTGTAATTCTAAAAAGGTTAGAATAGAAAATCCTGATGATTCTGGTGTTAGCAAAAGCTTGGTGGATCTTGGAGGAAGATTCAAGATTCAAGATCAAAGTCATTTTTCCGTGAGCTAGCACTCTCGAAATCAGATCATTCGGGGCTTCACGTGGACGATACTAGAGGCCGGACGATTGAATGGCTGCAGAGCACAAAAGGATTTACCAACTACCTTAAGGTAAGTGATATGATCCCTAAATCTTAAGGCATGATTCAAGGCAAGAAGTATGACTTCTTACGTTGAAGGATCAAGATATGATCTTGATATTATTTATATGCATATTTTAACTGATCAAGCGATCCTATATATAAGGCAAAGATATGATCTTGATGATATATTAGATAGATTAATATGTAATCTTTAGCTTCGCATTGAATAAATAGATTATCAAATTTAAAATATAGCATGCCCATCAGGATCAGATTTCATTTCTCCTTACAAATGGTATCAGAGCAATGGTTTCGAATATTGATCTAATTTATTACATGTAAATTAATATTCTATATTAATTGTGTAATTGGCTAAAACTTGATCAGGAAGGCCATATGGTCACAGATGGATTGAATAATCTAAATTACCCATTCAATGAGGATATTCTGTGATATGATCTTTATCATATGCTTAGCCTGATCAAATTTAAATTAAGCTTTGGCATCAAATAGATTACACACTCTCAAAAATGTTTTATATTCGATGTTGTATAAAAACATGATATTTGCATGTTTAGTATAAAAACATAGATATGAGATATGAAGGCTTGTAGTCTATGTTATGAAACATACAAATATTTATGAGAGTTTTATTTAAATGTCAAATATTAATTCATTATCTTTTTAGATATGATCTAAATATAGGAATTATGAGTAGTAACATAATGCAAGTGATGCTTGATTGAAATATATGACATGTAAACATGAAATATATTTAATCTTTTGGGTTAGCTAAATCAGGTCCATAAAGGGTTAGACCCTAAGGTTTAAATCAACTAGACTAAAAGAGTATTTGATCAAATCTAAATTAATTAGATTAGGTTAAGAATGCTCTAAATCAAACAATAGTTGTAGTGATCATGTCCATGTCTTTGATTAAATCAAATGGAAGTAGATTAGGCTCCGTGGTTGAGCATGAATCTCTTAAATGGTCAAATCAAAATTGGTTAACCATATGATGTCAAGGTGAGTTGGCAAGTTGCTCTAGGATCAACGATCGAATGGTTTTTAATTGGGAGCTACTCGTATTGATGCGTCTTTAACGAGTTAATGGCATATCCCTCCCATTGATCTCACTCACTTGGTCAATATGGTGAACCATTTGTGATTCAGATCATTTACTTGATTCTGGTTGACCCATGCCTGTAAAGAAATTAGTCTGACTGATTTAGGTGCCACATAACCTGACTTAATCTTGTTTCATTCTACCGATTTCATAGATTCAGTGGGAGAACTTGATTAGTCAATTTATCTTCATATTATTAAATCCTCTAAAATTATTAGGTCCTTAAAATGAAATAGTTATATGATAACTAGATCATAGCCTCCCATTAAGGTGGGTGATAATGAGTCCGATGTCATGATAATCATTGGAGGCACTCCATGCCTGGTGCTTGTCAACCATCGAATTATCATTCATTATATGATAAGTCAGCGTAACTATTAAATAGACAGTCAGGTGAGCCGAGCTTCACTCGGGCTTGGTTGTCTATTGATAGGTTACACTGATGATATCATTTAATGGTTGGACGTAACCAGAACTTTTAGTGGAGGCACTCCACGCCTGCTGAAGAGGAACATGGGGCAAAACTGAACACTAAGAATTATTTGGGGAAACAATTGGTTTTGAACCTACTCTTAGATGCATATGGGTTGGCCAAGCTTCACTTGGGCCTATATGTAGTCTATGTAGATCTTAGTGCCCACTAAAGAATTAAGAATAATTCTTCGAATTGGGTGTAGAGGCTGCCAATTTAAACAAAATAGTGGGAGAATCTTTAGACTAAAGTCCAAGTCTTTAGACTGAATCAATTTATATACTAATAAACTTTAGTTTTTCCTTATGCAGAAAATGGCCACTAATTTATCATTAAGGTCCCTATTGGATAGTGATAAGTTGAATGGTTCAAATTTCAATAGCTGGTTTAGAAAACTTAAGATCGTCCTTGAGCATGAGAGGATTCTATATATTCTGAATAATCATGCACCAAAGATACCTAATGCAAACACCCAAAGTTTTGACAAAGATACTTATTAGAAGTGGCTCAATGATAGAACTAGCGTATGTTGCATCATGCTAGCAGCAATGAACGATGAATTCGGTCGCCGATTCGAGAATGCTCAGTCAGAAGAAATCATTCAAGCGTTGAATGAATCTTTCGGCACACCCGACGACGTTGAAAGGCACAAGACTAGTTGTGCTATTTTTAATGCTCGAATGAGGGATGGATCTCCTATCACTGATCATGTATTGTATATGATTGAGAAGATAGAATTCCTCAGCAAGCTCGACTTTCCCCTACATGAGCAGTTGGAAAAAGATGCGATCCTGAATTCCTTGCCTCCATCCTTCCGACCTTTCCTTACTCATTTTCGAATGACAAAGCCTGCAGTCAACTACCACGATTTGTTGGGGTTGTTACAGAACTTTGATAAGGACAACCAGCTCTCTAAGGGTTTGGTTAATGGTTGAAGGATCTAAGGTAGGGCGTCAACCCTTTGGAAAAGGGAAGAAGAAAAAGAATAAGAAAAATGTGCAACATGCTAGGACATCTATAAGTGGTCAGATGCAGAAGAAGAAAGTTGATAAAAGTTAAGCTGAATGCTTTCATTGCAAGATGCAAGGGCACTGGAAGAAAAACTGTCCTCTTTACATTGCCACACTTGATCCAAACAGGCCAAAGAAGAAAAAGGGGTAAGATGTTGCTTAACAAGGTATTTATATGATAACACCTTGTAATTTTTCTATATATGATAATCAGACCTGGGTATTGGATACCGGGAGTCCTTTTAACATTTGCAATCCATTGCATGAACTATAGGTCACTAGAAGATTTGAGGACAATGAAAGATTCCTTAATGTCGGCGATGGAAGATTAGTTCCAGTACTAGCATTAGAAGTTCTTGAAATAGTTTTTAATAGAAATGTCATTATACTAAATGATTGCCATTTTTGCCCAACATTCTTGTTGAACGTAATTTCTGTAGGCCTTCTGGCCAAAAGTAATTATGAAATTTCAATAAAGGATATTACTTTGAATATCATTATGAATAGAGTCACTATAATGACTGGGCATTTATTTAATGGCATTTATATATTATCAGAGCTTATGAATGTAGTGTACAACTCAAGTAAGTGCCCTAGAACAACTGATGTCACAGACATTTATCTTTGACACCATCGGCTGGGTCATATCAATAAGAATAGATTAAACAGGTTAACTCAGGAGGGCATCTTTCGAATTGATGATTGTGAATCATTAACTACCTGTGAATCCCGTCTTCTTAGTAAAATGACCAAGTCATCTTTTACTGGAAAAGGTGAAAGAGCCAAAGAGCTATTGAGTCTAGTACATACTGATGTATGTGGACCAATGAACACTTGTGCCAAAGGTGGATATTACTACTTCATTACTTTTACAGACGATCTTTCTAGGTTCGGTTATGTCTATCTTATGAAACATAAATCTGAGTCGTTTGAAATGTTCAAACTATATCATAAAGAAGTAGAAAAACAAACAGGAAAATGTATTAAGACCCTTCGATCAGATCGAGGAGACGAATACCTTTCCAATGACTTTGTGACATATTTAAGAGAGAATGGGATTCTCTCCCAATGGACTCCTCCTGGAACACCGCAGCATAACGGTGTGTCGGAAAGAATGAATCGAACTCTATTAGATATGGTTCGGTCCATGATGGGTTTTGCAAGCTTGCCAATATCATTTTGCGGATACGCATTAGAATCAGCTTGTTATATTCTTAATAAGGTTCCAAGTAAGTCTGTTTCTAAAACTTCACATGAGATGTGGTATGGACATAAACCGGTTATCACCTATCTGAGAGTATGGGGGTGTCCGGCTTATGTGAAACGTGCAAAATCAGACAAACTTAAACCCAAATCTGACAAATATTTTTCATCGGCTATCCGAATGAAACAAAATGATATTACTTCTACAATACTGAAGAACAAAAGTTGTTCATTAGTAATAGAGCAATTTTTTTTGAAAAGGAGTTTCTTAGTGAAGGAACAAATAGCTCTAATATTGAACTTGAGGAAGTTCATCAAGTAGAAGGAACAACACAAACCAGTGAACCCTTAGAATCTGAGTTGATTAGATCAAACTCAAAACCCATTTTAGATGCACCATTAAGGCGATCTGGTAGAGTATCACACCAACCGGACAAATACTTATTTTCTTGGTCCAGAATGAAGATCTTGTTGAACTCGGTGAGAACAACAAGGATCTGATCACCTATATAGATGCTATCCAAAGGACTGGCTCTAATAAATGGCTTGAGGCCATGAAATCCGAACTTGATTCCATGAAGGACAATAATGTATGGACATTAGTTGACCCCACCCGAAGGGATAAAACCCATAGGGTGTAAGTGGGTTTTCAAGAGAAAAAGAGGCGCAGACGAAAAGGTTGTGACCTATAAAGCACGTTGGTTGCTAAGGGGTATCGTCAACGTTATGGTATTGACTATGATGAAACGTTTTCTCCTGTGGCAATGCTGAAATCCATTCGGATTATGCTAGCTATAGCAGCACACTTCGATTATGAGATTTGGCAGATGGATGTTAAAACCGCTTTTCTAAATGGTGATTTAGAAGAACAGGTGTATATGATACAGCCTGAAGGTTTTATATCTGAAGATGGGTCTAAAGTGTGTAGGTTACAGAAGTCTATTTATTGACTTAAGCAAGCATCTAGGAGTTGGAACATACGATTTGATAAAGTGATCAAATCTTATGGCTTTATTAAGAATAAAGAAGAACCTTGCATTTATAAATGGGCTAACGATTCCGTTATTGTATTTCTTGTATTATATGTGGATGATATTCTCTTAATCGGGAATGATATCCCTGCATTACAAGGAATAAAGACATGGTTATCATCACAATTCTCCATGAAAGATCTGGGAGAAGCATCATACATCCTAGGGATGAAGATCTATAGAGATAGATCTAAAATGATGCTTGGTTTATCCCAATCTATGTACATTGACACCATGCTAAAGAGGTTTAGCATGGAGAATTTAAAGAAAGGCTATCTTTCGATAGGCCATGAATTCATCTTTCTAAGAAGGATTGTCCGACAACTCTTAATGAAAGAGAATTATGAGTCGAATTCCATATGCTTCGGCAGTGGGATCGATTATGTACACTATGACATGTACAAGACCAGATGTGGCATACTCACTAGGAGTAGTAAGTAGATACCAATCTGATCCAGGAGAAAAACACTGGCAAGTTGTTAAGACAATCATTAAGTATTTAAGAAATACTAAGGACCAGTGGTTAGTCTATGGAGAGTCTGATTTGAAACTTGTTAGATATACTGATTCCAATTTCCAATCAGATCATGATGATAGCAAAAGTGTATCGGGTTTCATGTTTATCCTAAATGGTGGAGCTATTTGCTGAAAAAGTTCAAGCAACATACAGTGGCAGATTCGGTGTGCGAGGCAGAGTACATCGCTGCATCAGATGCTGTGAAAGAAGCTGTGTGGCTACAAAAGTTTATCTTCGAGCTTGGAGTGGCACCTTCCATAGATGGACCAGTCCTGTTGTACAGTGACAGCACTGGTGCCATAGCTCAAGCAAAGGAACCACGAGCACATCAGCGCACCAAGCACATACTGTGCTGGTTTCATCTTCTACGAGAGATTGTAGACCGAGGTGACATAAATCTTCAAAAGATTGATGGAAAGAAAAACCTAGGTGACCCATTTACTAAAGCACTCAGTATCAGGGAGTTTGATGACTATAAATTGAAGATGAGTATTAGATACTGTAATGAGTGGCTTTAGGCTAAGTGGGAGTTTGTTGAAAATTGTATCCTAAAGCCAATCATTTGATGATTGTGCTAATGTAAATTGTATATAAATTGATATATTAATAAAAGTTATTTGGCAGTTTATTCATTACAAGAACATCTTCTTAAAACTCCTAATAGTAATGAAGCCCTTAGGATCTTCCTTCACAATAAAGGAGGATTTATCTTTGAAGGTCCTTAAAAGAGTTCGCGACCAAATGCTATACTATGACAGGGCCATAGTACTATCAATTATAGGGCATTGTATATCATATTTGTTGGTTGTCCTCTTAACCAAGGAGTGTAGAGACACTAGTATGACATACAGGTGAAAGTGTAGGAGTACATTTCACCGAACGTGACTCATTTCCGGATACTCTGCTGCAAGAGTTAATCCGAGAAGATATGGGTATAAGTATTCTTTAGACCTGAAGATCATAACCGGTGACTTGCAAGCAACTCATTGTACTTAGGTGCCGGACCACCTGGATTTCTAATCCAGCTACGAAAGGTTACTGGGTGCAGTCAAGTACTTGTGGTAGTTAGTTGTGGATCGAGATGGAATTTGACCTATCACATTAAAAAAAGAAATGCTTATGTTTCAATTTAGCAAGACCTTGGCCAAGGCACTTCATGTGAAATTCACATGATCACTAAAATTGAAATCACTTTATGGATTCGCTGTTTAGAGTTGACAGGCTCTTAAGTCATCCTTAGCATTTGTGGTCAAGAGGATGAATTATACGGTAACTATTTCTTAGGGTTATTGGAGTTTGCTCAGCAACTCTTCGACCTATCCGGACGTCGGGTTCCATTGCTAGATGGGCACATTGATTAGTATAGAAAGTTATTTCTATGCTACGGCTTAGGTTCGAACCTAGAGAGTCACACGCATAGAAGTTTCCTAGGATGATCTATTTGCTGATCAACGATTGAGAATCATATATGATTTAATTAATCAATTTGATTGATTGAATTATCTCAATTGGGTTAAGTATAAGTGAATAAGATTCAATTTGGTTTAAGTCTATTAGAAGGACTAATTAATTTCAAATATTGATTTGAAATTAGACTTGATTTGGATTTAAATAGATTCACGACTAGCCAAATTTAATTTGGGCTAGGACCATGATCTATGTGGGTTCAGTCCAATAAATTCATATCAGATTAAACCATCACCTGAATACAACCTCTCGCATAAGTTTCTCACATGATGAGATAACTAATGTCTGAGAGATTAAATTCTCATTTAGAATTTAATGTATTAATTTAATCCTCTCCAAACCATTTTCATTGGAATTCTAAATGTTAGAATTAAAGTGAAATTAATGTGCCTCTTTGAATCAACCAGGCAATGGAATTCTA
The DNA here is from genome assembly GCA_900491605.1 of Calamus simplicifolius. NCBI lineage: Eukaryota > Viridiplantae > Streptophyta > Magnoliopsida > Arecales > Arecaceae > Calamus > Calamus simplicifolius. Next base: position 582,773 of record UESW01004703.1, on the reverse strand, counting down.
AGTGTTAGAATTCACATATCTTTAGTTCTCATCGACGTCGGAATTAACAAAATGCCACGTCTCCTTGGTTTTCACTGAACATCGGAATTAACCAAGCGCCGCGGCTCTTTGGTTCGGCATCTCTTTGATATGTGCCAAACAACGGAATTCTTAATGTCAGAATTCAATGGGCAGGCTGAAATGATACTATAAATAGAGCACATCCCTAACCAGATTACACAGAACAACAACACACGACATATCATGGATTGTAATTCTAAAAAGGTTAGAATAGAAAATCCTGGTGATTCTGGTGTTAGCAAAAGCTTGGTGGATCTTGGAGGAAGATTCAAGTGGAAGGATTCAAGATCAGCAAAGTCGTTTTTCCACGAGCTAGCACTCTCGGAAATCGGATCATTCGGGCTTCGCGTGGACAATACTAGAGGCCGGACGATTGAACGGCTACAGAGCACAAAAGGATTTATCAACTACCCTTAAGGTAAGTGATATGATCACTAAACCTTAAGGCATGATTCAGGGCAAGAAGTACGACTTCTTACGTTGAGGATCAAGATATGATCTTAATGATTATTTATATGCATATTTTAGATCAAGCGATCCTATATATAAGGCAAAGATATGATCTTGATGCATATTGGATAAATTAATATGTAATCTTTTAGCTTCCGCATTGATAATAGTTATCAACTTTTAAAAATATGCATGCCTCAGAGTTTATTTCTCCCTACATCATCCGCCTGACGACACAATGGGCAAATAGGCTGAACAACCACACCTCTACCAGAAAGCAAGAGCAAGTAGGGAGACAATTCCACTCAAGCTTCCAAAGAAAGAGCTGCAACTGGGGGTGGATTGGAAGCTTCCAGATCCAAGCGGTATCCCTCGAACCAAGAGATTGAGGCCTAAAGATTGGCAAAAGATCCCTGGACAGAGCCCTCGCGAAACATGATCTCCTCCATAATCTGGTATCCTCAACCCTACCAGCAACTAGTCGGATAGAGAGAATACGGTGGGCAAGCTCCTCACCGAAAAACTGCATCACCGAGGGAATGCACCAAGAGCAAAGGTCCTGGGAAATCAAAAAGAGCAAAGGTCCTGGGAAATCAAATCAGAGACTCTCATGTGGTTGGAGACCTCAGAGCTGATGAAAGTAGGCCACTGCGCAAAAGGAAGATCAGAAGCCATAAGTCATGAACAATATTCACCCCAGTTCCATCACCAATCATCTATGAGATATTGTTCCTGATAGCTGGCAGTCGCCCACTGACCTCCTTCCAGAAGAAAGAATTGGTACGAGGAAAAGAAGAAGGCATATCCGGAGGCCACTCACCATATCTCGCTCTCATCACAGAACTCCAGAAACAATATGGGTCAAGGAGAAAACGGGAGGCATGTCTAGCCAACAAAACCTCCTTCCAGACCACTAAGGACTGAATGCCAAGACCTCCCTCAGAGATAGGCTTACAGATAGTGTCCCAGGCCAGTAGATGCATACCATGACCATCTTGCCTCGATTCCCAAAGAAAGTCTTTAAAATACCTCTCATTCCTTCTTAAACATGAAATCGGGATAACAGCATTTGCTAACAGAGACTCCATTTTTTTTTGAAAGAAAAGAAGGAAAAAAAAGGTCTCCAAAGCCACTGCATAGCATTATTTTTATTTCATGTGGTTGAATCCATGCGGTTGGAAAGAAAGGTAATGCATAGATGAACAATCAATAAATCCTAATTTTTTATATAATAAGGTGCGAAATAATAATTTCATTTTCCTTTAACTTTTTTTTCAGAATTTTTAATTTTTTTTTGTCCCGACAAATAAAAAGAGGCTGCCGTGAGTGGACTGGCTTCAAAGCATCACGTCAAAGGAACCACAATCCAACTCATGCGATTTCCCTGTTTTTGCGGACCCACTGATCGGTCTTCTATTAGTTAAAGTGTTGAACGTCCATAATTATGCCAGTCTCTCTCACAAAATCAATCATACTTCGAGGTATGCAGATCTTAAAATGAAATAAAAAAAATCACATATAAAAAGAAGTTCATCATGTAAAATATTAATTAAACAAACATATCTGATCGGTGATGCTGTCAATCATCTACATCTAATAAAATACTCAAAGCATATTCTCGCCATGGTGTTGGCCGGCCATCTGCCGCTTTCTTGGGCCAGGAGAGTCAACGATCTGAGGCAAACAAAAGAATTATGAATCAGAAGAAGATCTTTCTCAACGATTCTTACTTGCATTCAAATCAAACTGTGTGCAATGCCCGCAGCTAACCATGAAATTAATCATCCTTGCAACCAACTAAAACCAGCGCTAATTAAGTTTCTAGCGTTAATTAACTTCACACAGCTCAGCTAAACTTTGTTCGTTAACATCCAGACTGAAACCTCATCACATCGGTGGAGGTGAAGCCGGCCGGAGCTTCCATCCAGATGTCAAATAACAATGTCAAGCTAGCCCTATGTCTTGCATGAAAACCTCAAGGACCCACGGCGCCGTTCCTCGTACCAGCACACGCAGCTCAACCCAACCAGAACCTCGACGATCGCCGCCTCCGTCTTCTCCCGGTCGGAGAAGTGCAGCGTCTGAAGCATCAGCACCCTCGGCCCCGGGTCGTACCGCTGCTTCCGGTCCATGTGCCGCTCTTCGTGCCACCGTATCGTGTCATTCGCCACCGGTCCCAGCCATGCTAGTATTCTCTCCACCGCCTCCTTCCACCCTTCGGCCAGGCTTCCGTCCGTTGGCCCTCGCTCCTTCCAGCAATCCCTTAGCTTCGATCTTACCACCGTCCGGACCCCCGCTGGCAGCATTTCGTACAGCTCCTCCCTCGTCGCCGCCTCCCCCTCCTCCGCTTCGCCGGAGTCGGACCTTATTTTCAACACCTTCTCCGCCAGCGCGATTACGTTAGCGTACCGTAACGCGAGCCCGGCACCACCCACTGTGTTCGGTGGCGGTTCCCGTAACCCGCACCAGCGTTTCGGCGCCGATTCTTTGGCGCTGAAAATGGGCAGGAGTTGATGATAATTACGTGTCCGGCCAACGGTCTCTCGAGCGGACCGGACGAGTACTTGGCCGCGAACCGGTGGTCGAGTCGTAACTTGAGAGAGGCCGGAATGAAACTGACACGAGATGTGCTGCCGGAAACAAGGAGCGGTGGCAACCCCGGCACGAACGGGCCGAAAACGGCGCAGATTCGAGCGAAAACGGCGCAAACGGCGTGGGCCATGAGGGAGGCAGCCTTGTCGAAGCTTTGGTTCCACAGCGACTCCTCCTTCAGCCGCCGAACCTTCTGGCGCTGGGACTTCAGCTCGAGCTTTATCGACTCCGGTTTGCTGGGCTTCTGTAACGGTATCGGCCCGCTGTACCGGTCCCACTTCCGCTCCGACGCCTCCAGCGCCGCCAGTGCCTCCATCTCCTCGTACAATTTCGCCGTGGCCGCGACATGTCGCTCCATTCTCCTCATCTTTTCTCGACCCCGTTAAGGCTCAAACCGAGTCGGTCGAGATCGGCGGAGCCGGCCTTGAGGTCGGCGTAGACACGGTCGAGCCCTCGGGCGAGGGCTCCTTGGCACCGGAACGCAAGGTGGGAGACGGCGGCCGCTGCGCGGTCGAGGTCGGCGACGAATTCGGCGCAGGCAAGGCGGAGGAGGAGGGCTTGGTCGGTGGAGTTGAGATAGGCCACGCCCCGGGAGCGCATCGTCTCGGATCGGAGTTTAAATATTTCGGTTTCGGAGAGGGACCGGTGGAGCGACACGAGGCGGCACATGGCGGCCGCGGCCTCGAAGGCGAGGATCCCGATGCCGGTGGCCTGTCCCCCGCCGGCCGGTTGGTCGAGGCGGAGGTCGGCGCACTCGCGGTCCGGGCCGGTTCGCCATGGCTTCGGCAGGACCATAGGGCAGGCGGCTGATTATGTTATCTTTCCGGTGCACAAGTATCCGCTCGTTCGTTCGGAAGCTATATATCGTTGGTATATGATTAATTCTTGGGTTGGCGGCGAGAGGGGAGACCGGCCGGGGGTATAAGAGGGGGGAGGGGGAGGGACTGAGGTTGCCATCTTCTGAGAAGCTTCCGTGGACGCGCTTTCAGACGGTTGGCCAGCGGGGAATGATCGCCGAGTGGAAGTGGGAAAGGGAAGCTAGAGGAGAAGGTCGGTACGTCACCGAAACGGCCGGATTATTGTCTTCACTGCCACGTGGCCAATCACAGTGAAATGCGCGTAGTGGATGATTTATTAAAAAATATTTTAATTATAAAAATTATAAAATTTTTTAATTTGCTACAATACTCCTCAATTTCTTCTTTATTTTTTTTTTCTAAAAAAAAATAAAAAATATGCTGTTTTGGTAAGTAAAACTAGCTACGTACCATCATGTCAGATCATTTAATTATTTTTCCTTTACACAAAAGCTAAGGAACAATTGTCTTCTCTTGGCTCCTATCAAGCTCCTCCTCCTTTTCTTAATTTATTCGTTATTAGCAATTAAAGTCCTATATACCAGATTTGTTGATTCTCAAGGAAGTCATGGCTTTCGCTTGAATGGGTCCCTCATGCATTCTCTTTTATACATGTTGAAGTACCACAACAACGCCAACTTGATGAAGCATATCGTCAAGTAACTAGGGATATTGTGAGAAAGAAGATATCAATTTAGAAAACAGCAGCAGTAGTGGACTTTGTTGATCGCTTTTAGACTTAAAACACCAGTGATGGACTTGGTTAATCGATCCCTTTTAGACTTGAAACACCAGTGACAGGTTAATAATATCGATCGATCATGAAGCAAGGACAAGGACTGCCAAGTTTTTTCTCGCATACACATTGCATGCAGCGCTGGCCTGGGAATAGGGTAGGTTCGACGGGCTCTCCTTGGTCAAAGGTCATGAGTTCCGGCTACCGTTGGAAGAAGGACCTCCGGGGGACGCTACGCGTGGGTTCCACTGTTGATGGGACAAACTCGGTTGAATATTTCTAATAATTCGACGTGTGATTTGCCGCTGAAAGCGACGGATCTTGCGGGATCCAATTCGGACACACGGTTTTGGCTGAGTTCGCAGTTCACACACCTTTGTCGGGATATGATTCTACGGAGATCTCCGTCAGCACGACCCCCTTGGCCTTGAATCTTGTGGTCAAGTCCATGGCCTGACGTTTTTTTGAGGAACAACAAGTTAATTGCCTCCCTTGGTCATCCCCTAAAATCCTATCACAGCTTAATTTCTGTCACCAGAAAGACAAAGGAAGCTCTCGAATTGTTGAAGTACAGTATTCTTTTCACACTCGAGAAGATCGCATCGATCGGCTCCAAAACAGTAGTGTCAACTAATTATCTCAACACAACACCTTTGGAATTTAAGGATCCTTAATTTGATTTCTTTAATTTCCCCTTGCGTATTTCCCTGAAGAGTTCATCTACATCCAATATCTCGATTATCTATTTTGGTATTTTTTAAAAAAATTCCTTCATACTTCCAATTCTTTGGTTCTTAATTTTGATATTTTTTAAGAAAACACTTGTGACAAAAATTGATTTTTGATAGGGTAGGACAAACATATGGAAGTAAGAATAAAGAATGGGCATGCACATGATCAAATCCTAATGTAACAATCTCATCAAGAAAAATTAGTTAGAAAGTTTTATTTAGACTTCTTGATTTAAGATTTTCTTAGTACATATGGTAACAAATGCTCAATAGCGTAGGCTCTCATATTTCTTTCTATTTAAACCCTATCATTTTTGTTAAGATAAGTATTCGTATCTAAATTATATTTAAATTGAATTATAAATACATAGAAATCATCTGTATTATTTTTTTTATTTCGCATGGGGCGCGCATGGGTTGGATTTGATCAGATACCATTTATAACAGCTAAGAATCTCATATGAAAAGATAAGTTAAAATACATTGTTTAAAGTTTTTGATTTTGTATAAGTATTTAAAAATTTTCAATACATAACCAATATAAGATTAAATATTAATTAATCTATATTTTATACTTAACTTATATCAATCATGCTTTATTTTTAAATTCTAGCTCTTTTGAAGCTAATATCTGCATTAGATTAGTTCCTTGCATTTTATCTCATGTTTGTGCATATGAAATGCAATTGCGCAGATAAAGATGATTACCTAGTTTTATAGAAGGTTTGTAATAATTAAAGAAAGTATATGAGTTTATTAACAAATAATCATTGAGCATATCTTTGTTGGTAATAATTAGGAGTAAGCAATAGTTTAAAAATTAAATAATTGATACAATATGATTTGATAGGGTTGGGTTGATTTAGTTTTGAGTTTTAATAAAATTAATTTTCAATCCAAAATTGAACATAATATATTATATATACTTCATAAGTTGAGTATCATTTTACTAAAAGATTTTAAGTATTAAATTAGATAATTAATATATATTTTTATTGAATATAATTAAAAAATTAAGTCATTATATATCAAATATGTATTAAACAAATAAATAATATTTTTTTTCTAAAACTAATAAGTTCTCAATTATTTTCAAAATATAATAGGACCAATCTGAGTCCAAAATCTTAAAATAATTAATTATATTAATTATAATTTAAATAAAAATTTATAATAACTATATAGAAATACAAAACCCAAAGCAAGAGCTAAGTGGACTGAACGTCAAAGCGTTATAAGGAAGGGGCAACTAAACTAACATGATTATGCTATTTTATACTAAACAACCATCAACTAAAGGCTACATCACTTGATTATATTAAAGTAGGCACGCTAATTGAGGCATTTTTGTCCCACCTATACCACAGATTTTGCTATCTAATTCTTGACTTGACCTACATACCTAGGCTACGTAGAAACCAACCAATAAGGCAAAGCACCCAATCATTAATGTCACGCCAAACTTTTCTTTTCTTTTCTTTTAAGGCCTCGCTTCTTTGTCTATTTAAGAAAGCAAGGATAGCTTAATACCCAAAATAGTTTTATATTAGAAAAAATTAAATAGTTATAATTTAAATTCATATACTAACAATTAATTTTACTTAAATATTTAGAATCATATAATTTTAGCTCGTTAACAAATTAATTAAATCAATATATAGGCATGAAACATTACAAATTATATTAGAGCTTACTCGAATAAGAAAAAGTTAGTGAGCAAAAGAAAAAGATTATTCATGAAATGGTACTACTCATGGTATGGTGTCTTAGTACTAATGACCTAACTTAAGATAAATTTTGGTTAGCTTGTGAGATGCAACATCGTCGCATTATAAGGAAAAGATTATAATACCATAAAATAGTTATACATTGAAAGGAAAAGAAAAGTTTGAATAGCTTATTACTTAAATTTGCATTCTATCCATTGACTTCTACTCAAGTTCAGCTCATTAATAGATTAATTAAATTAGCAAAGTGGACTTGGGACGTTATAATAGGCAGCGATTTAGTGGAGTCATGATTGTGGAAAGCTTAGCATAAGAATCCTAACTCATTAAGAGAATTTATAAATTTTATATGAATACTTTATTTAATTATTTTCATTAGAAAAGATTAAATATTTATTATATAAAATAATATAAACATTTTGTTTAAAGATTTTGGATAACTGTGCCCTTGAATCTATGAGATAGATGGTCTTTATTGGCCACATCCTCCACGCAAATAATTTGAATGTTCAATATAAATTTCTTTAAATTGCTACACTTCTCATGCTTAGGTTTAGGATCAAAATCATCAATGATCTAAATGCATATTATTATGTACACACACACACACACACACACACACACACACACACAAAAGTTAAGCATTGCTTGCACGGTTAATAACTAAGTGAATATCTAGTGCAAATTCACATAGAATTTGTAGTGCTTGCATTTGGTTTTGATGGTAGCTATCTTTAATAATAACTTTAAGACTACTTTAAGTATTGCTAAAATTGCTTAGGCAATCTATTGATTCTATGATCTTCCTTGCTTTTAGTCAAGATTAAAAGAATAGATATAAATAATTTGAATGTTCAATATAAATTTCTTTAAATTGCTACACTTCTCATGCTTAGGTTTAGGATCAAAATCATCAATGATCTAAAATGCATATTATTATGTACACACACACACAAAAGTTAAAGCATTGCTTGCACGGTTAATAGCTAAGTGAATATCTAGTGCAAATTCACATAGAATTTGTAGTGCTTGCATTTGGTTTTGATGGTAGCTATCTTTAATAATAACTTTAAGACTACTTTAAGTATTGCTAAAATTGCTTAGGCAATCTATTGATTCTATGATCTTCCTTGCTTTTAGTCAAGATTAAAAGAATAGATATATGCATGCATACATGTAGATATATATACGTGTATACATGCTTTGACTAAAGGTTGGTAGTGGATGAAGTAGGCAACAAAAGACAGATGTGATTTTCGCGAAGAATCTTGTGGTGGACAAATATATCCAATAAATGATGGTCATGTCTGAAGGCATCCATAAAAATTTGTGTTAAGAACTCTTTTAAGTGGTAAGGATTAGAATTTCATGATCATTCTTTATTTTTAAGAATTAATTAAAGATTAATAATTCTTTTTTTAATCTTTTAGTCCCAAAATTAAGAACAAATAAGGTTTTTAAAAATAATTTGTAACACTTTAAACATGAAATTTCAGATGCTGATTGTTGAGGGGTAAAATCACCACGCTTCAATAATCGTGTACGTGGCTAAGGCTAGCCCTGATTCCTGCTCGCTGTGCAACACCCGCCAGGGATAAGTCAGCCTCGGTAGGTCGGGGCGCCTTAGCCCCTTAACATGCTAAAGATTCTTAAGACGCGGACCGCGTTTCCACACCCCATCCGAGCCTACATCATCTCTCGGTCCCAGCCGAGCTATCTCATCTCTCGGCCCCAGCCGAGCCATCATATTTCGGCCCAGCCGAGCCATCATCTCTCGGTCCCAGCCGAGCTATCTCATCTCTCGGCCCTAGCCGAGCCCTCGTTTCTCGGTCCCAGCCGAGCTATCGTCTCTTGGCCCCTCCGGCCGAGCTATCGTCTACTGTTTCTCGGCTCCGGCCGAGCTATCGTCCCTTGGCTCTAGCCGAACCATCCCACCACCTGGCTTTTCTAGCTGGTTCCTTTCGATCACTCGGCCTAACCCGAGTGATTCCCATACCTCTGCGGAGTCCGGCGCGGGAAAGATTAAATCCTTAAGATTCAAGATAGGAATCATATCTGAGAGTGGCCTAGGCCCCCTGAAGCCTATGCTCCCGCCAAATCTCGAGACATCAACAAGTTCTCCCAGCCGTTGATCCTCTAACTAACCAGATACGAATCCTACCGATCTCATAACAAACTGGATTCGAATCTCAACAGCTTTCGGGCCCACGACGCTCCCAAACAACCAGGTGATCCTCTATAAATACCACAGCTTCAGACCCCCCTCAGGTACATCATCTTTCGTGCGCACACTTGCTCACTGGCTCTCTCTCTCCCTCTCTCTCTCTGCCTCCATTTCCGCCATTAGCGCTCTGCTCGGAGACTCTGGAGGAACTCTTCGGCGAGAGCCTTCTCCTCATTTCTATTGACTGTCAATCTCCACTGACTTGAGCGTCGGAGGGTCTTCCGCAAGGGCCACCTCCAATGCCTCTCGGGTGAGGACTGTCTTACAGGTCCTCCCAGGAGGAAGCCCGTCTCGAAGCCCCGCCGCATCCGAGTCGGAGGACGGATTTCAGCAGCAATAGATTGGCGCTAGAGGAAGGGCCTCAAGTCCCATAAACTTGTGATTCAGGAGACAAGGGTCTCGATCTTGAAGAGAACCCCTCCAATGGCCAAACGAAGAAAGGCTACCTCCGAAGCCCGGGACCAGGTCGTCTCCCAAAGACCTGATCCGGTGAGCAGTGTGGCACCGCCATCACCACCAGTTGAGACTCCATCGCCACCAGCGGCCCCAGTGACCCAAGACCGATTTGTCACACTGGTCCAGCAGGTCCAAGCACTGATCCATTTGATTCAGGAACGCCATGAAGCCCCCCGTCCAGCTGCTCCTGCTCTGCATCGTCCTGAGGGAGCCGCGGACCCCCCTCGTCGTCCTAAGGGAGCTAGGCCAGCCCTGTAAGTGGTCTGCAGTAAGGATCTTCCTAGATCTCGACAGGCCCGATCCCTCTCTCCGGTGTCCTCTTGCCACAACTCGACGCCGTCTTCGCCTTCTCCCCGCCTCGGCACTATAGCTCGGCTTCCGTAGCCGTGCTATGCACACCAAGGCATTTATGGCCTCATAAAGGCCATGTGCATCTACCTGCTTTAAGGTATTTACTGCCTTATCTCCTTCCATCATTAAGGCATTTATTATCTCCTTCCATCATTAAGGCATTTATGGTTGCCACGTTGGCCCCCTTGGCACCTTTTGCATGAGGAAGGATGGTGTAATGAAGCAAGACAAGGAGTTCTTGACTCCATGCTTTACAGAAGTCCAAGGTCCAGTTTTAGCCTCGGCCAGTGGGACTACCGCACCACAAAGAGTAGCTCGTTATCGCTCCACCCGAGTCATAGGGAAATTTTTTCTCCCCGGTGATCTGGTACTTCGGAAGGCGCCCATCTCGAAGCCGCTGGAGCAAGGAAAGCTCTCTCCAAACTGGGAAGGCCTCTATCAAGTAGCGGAAGTCATCGGATCTGGCACCTACAAGCTCCAGGATCTAAATGGGAAATCTGTTCCCCGGACATGGAATTCAGATAACCTCCGCATACATCATCAGTAGGGTACACCTTCTATAGGTCCGCTCCGTTAACTGTTATGGCATATTGCTTTTATGATTCGTGGCATGGTTGCTACAATCACTTCTCCAAAGAATCATAATGAAAGTAGATGCCACTTGCTAATCCTCGGCACGACCAAGCTATCTCCTTGAACAGGAAATCTTCGTACCTCGGCTGGGCCGAGTCCTATTCATCGAAGACTCGGTATGGCCGAGCACCCCCAGTACGGCTGGGGGCCAAGTGATCTCCAAAACCTCATCCGGATTCGGGCAGCTTACAAGCCCCGGCCGAACCAGGTGACCTCCAAAATTTCATCCGAATTCGGGCAGCTTACAAGCCCCGGCCGAACCAAAGGACAAAGAAACCTCGGTTGGATTCGGGCAGCTTACAAGCCCCGGCCAAACCGAATGATCTCCAAACAGTCTCCGTACCTTGGCAGCGCCAAGTAAAATATAATCTTTATAATCCTCGGCTGGGCCGAGCGATCTCCGTACCTTGGCAGCGCCAAGTAAAATATAAAGTTGAAGGCTCGGCAACACCAAGTAATTTATTATTTGAAGGCTCAGCAACACCGAGTAATTTATTATTTGGAAGCCTCGGTTATAATCGAGTAACATCTTGGGAAGGCTCGGCAACAACCGAGTAATAAATTTTTTGAAGGCTCGGTAACAACCAAGTAATATATTCCCTCGGCAATAACCGAGTAATAAATTTCTTGAAAAAGTACGCCTTTACTAAACTCATTCTTGTTCATTAAATTAAATTTAGCTTTTGAAGGCCTACAAAATTCTTATAACTATCTTTGAAAGTTACAATGAGAAGCAGGTCATATAAATCCTCGGCCGGGCCGAGTGATCTCCGTACCTTGGCAACACCAAGTAAAATATAATCTTTATAATCCTCGGCTGGGCCGAGCGATCTCCGTACCTTGGCAGCGCCAAGTAAAATATAATGTTGAAGGCTCGGCAACACCGAGTAATTTATTATTTGAAGGCTTGGCAACACCGAGTAATTTATTATTTGAAAGCCTCGGTTACAATCAAGTAGCATCTTGGGAAGGCTCAGCAACACCGAATAATTTATTATTTGAAGGCTCGACAACATGAGTAATTTATTATTTGGAAGCCTCGGTTACAATCAAGTAGCATCTTGGGAAGGCTCGGCAACACCGAGTAATTTATTATTTGAAGGCTCGGCAACAGTAATTTATTATTTGGAAGCCTCGGTTACAACCGAGTAGCATCTTGGGAAGGCTTGGCAGCACAAAGTGATTTATTATTGGAAGCCCCGGCCAGAGCCGAAGTGCATATCAAAAGTCATGGTCTGAGCCGGAGTGCATCTCTTATTATCCAAAGCCCCGGCCAGAGCCGAAGTGCGTATCAAAAGCCTCGGTCATAGCCGAAGTGCATCTCTTATTATACAAAGCCCCGGCCAGAGCCGAAGTGCATATCAAAAGCCTCAGTCAGAGCCGGAGTGCATCTTTATTATCTAAAGCCCCGGTCAGAGCCAAAGTGCGTATCAAAAGCCTCGGTCAGAGCCGGAGTGCATCTCTTATTATCTAAAGCCCCGGCCAGAGCCGAAGTGCCTATCAAAAGCCTCGGCCAGAGCCGGAGTGCATCTCTTATTATACAAATCCCCGGCTAGAGCCGAAGTACGTATCAAAAGCCTCGATCAGAGCCGGAGTGCATCTCTTATTATCTAAAGCCCTGGCCAGAGCCGAAGTGCGTATCAAAAGCCTCGGTCAGAGTTGGAGTGCATCTCTTATTATCTAAAGCCCCGGCCAGAGCCGAAGTGCGTATCAAAAGCCTCGGTCAGAGCCGGAGTGCATCTCTTATTATCTAAAGCCCTGGCCAGAGCTGAAGTGCGTATCAAAAGCCTCGGCCAGAGCCGGAGTGCATCTCTTATTATCAAAAGTCTCGGTCAGAGCCGGAGTACATCTCTTATTATCCAAAGCCCTGGCCAGAGCCGGAGTGCATCTCTTATTATCAAAATCCTCGGCCAGAGCCGAAGTGCATCTCTTATTATACAAAGCCCCGGCCAGAGCCGAAGTGCGTATCAAAAGCCTCGGCCAGAGCCGGAGTGCATCTCTTACTATCAAAAGCTTTGGCCAATCCGAGTGATACAGCACTAAAGCTTCGCCCCAGCCAGATAATTTCTCAGACATTCTAGCGCAACTAAAGCGCCTTGTTTTACTTCAGCAAGAGGGCCGCCCATGCCTTTCTCTAACCTACATAGAGATAAACACTTCCTCTACAGAGGATCGAATGACATGTCCCCAAATAAGATTGCTCCAGAATTCTACTCCCTATATCCGAAGTTACACTTCGGACTAGGGAGTGGGGGGCATGTGTTGAGGGGTAAAATCATCATTATATTGTTGACCGCTCACATTGGCGATGGGGTCACGCCCAATCCAAATGCCCTGCTTGCCAGCTGGCTAGCTCGGCCAACATAGCTCGGCCATCATAGCTCGGCCAGCCTCAGCCTCAGCCAGCTTCAGCATAGCTCGGCCAACATAGCTCGGCCATCATAGCTCGGCCAGCCTCAGCATCAGCCAGCTTCAGCATAGCTTGGCCAACATAGCTCGGCCAGCCTCAGCATCAGCCAGCTTCAGCATAGCTCGGCCAACATAGCTCGGCCATCATAGCTCGGCCAGCCTCAGCATCAGCCAGCTTCAGCATAGCTCGGCCAACATAGCTCGGCCATCATAGCTCGGCCAGTCTCCGCCTCAGCCAGCTTCAGCATAGCTCGGCCAACATAGCTCGGCCATCATAGCTCTGCCATCCTTAGCCTCGGTCAGCTTTTGCGTTAAGGCAGTTATGGCCTCATAAAGGCCACGTGCATCCACATGCTTTAAGGCATTTAATGCCTTTTTTCCTTCCATGCATTAAGGTATTTATAGCCGCCACGTTGGCCCCTTGGCACATGCCTCCGCGGAACCATGATGACCGAACCACAGCGTTCAAAATACCTCTACGAAATCCGGCGCGTAAGAATCCGAATCAACTATAACTGAATAAGATTCCATACGGCGAATCATGCCCAGAGGTGGCCTAGGACCCGCAAGAGTAGCCTAGGTCCATGTGATTATTAAACCTCATGGCATCAACTAGCTCTTCCAGCCGTCGATCCTCTAACTGACAAGATACGGATCCCGCTGGCATCATAACAAACTCGATTCGGATCTCAACGGCTTTCAGACCCACGACGCTCCCAAACAACCAAGTGATCCTCTATAAATACTATAGCCTCAGATTCCCTCAGGTACGGGCCATCTATTTACACACCTGCTCACCCCTTCTTTCCGCCATTAGCGCTCTGCTCAGAGCCCTTGAGAGGCCACCCTGGAGAGACTCTTCAGCGAGAGCCTTCTCTCCATTTTTGTTGACTGTCGATCTCCACTGACTTGAGCGTCGGAGGGTCTTTCGCAGAGGGCCACCCCCAACATCTCTCGCGTGAGGACTGTCTTGCAGGTCCGCCTAGGAGGAAGCCCGTCTCAAAGCCCCGCCGCGTCCGAGTCGAAGGATGAATTTCAGCAGCAACACTGATCAATTTTCTTAAAAATTGATATGAAAATATTCACATCAAAGAGTCCCTTAAGAGATTATGCATTAATCCAATCTATGCAAATAGATTGTGGGATATATAGGCTATGTTGTGACCATTTTCTTAACTTGATTTAGGCTTTGCCCAAACATATCCAAAGACATAAGCCTAGAAGTAATTGCATAGTTTGCCAATTGAGATCACAACTCTCATGTAGAAAAGTGGTGACTAGCTGTAGCAATATCAATTGTTATCAAAGGGAACTTAGTTTAGAATTTTAAGGAAAAGCTATTGATAAAGTTTGGTTCCAATTAATCAACCAGTCAAAATGTCTTTTATGACATGGTGTGAAACCAAGTATGGCCACTCTATTTTGATAAGCACTTGCGTGGCATGCCTACATCAACGCAAGAATAAAAAGGACAAAATAAATAAATAGACTACTCATGCGAGGACTTTTGTGGGGACGATTAAAGGAACCGAGGCAAACGTTTCACAGAATCAATTAAGGTGGAGAAGTTGCCGGGAAGAACCTGTGCCCCATCCACGGGGGCCCAAAGTAGTGAGCTAGTGGAGACTGTCCTAATTCCTCAACGAACGGCCATGTTGTTTCGATCTGACATATAAATTATTTTTACCACCCACCAATGGCTTGAAGGCAAAAGAATATAAAATTTAAAATATTAATAGGTATAAAAAAGCTTTGCTGCATTGAGGGCATGCCAAAGTAAAAAAAAAAAAAAATTTATTTTTGATATACAGACGCAAGCTGCATGCATCAACTATTGAAGCTGATGCGCGCTTGTTATACTGCCCATGATGCAGCAAGATTTTTTTTAATAATTATGCCAAAATATTTGAAGAATATAATGAAGCCCATTATACGAAACATATATAAGAAGGTATTAAAGATGTTAAAAATATTAAAGATATTAGAGATATATAAATCAAATACATTTCATGGTTAGTTAGAATATTAGATATAAAAGATATTATATGTATTGTGTTTGTATGGGCACACGTATGATAGAGATAGGAGGTTGCGATGAAAAAATATATATAAAAGTTTGAAGTCCTTGTAACTTAAATTATTTGTTATTAATTAATTTTTACTTAAATTTTTATGATCACATAATTTTAGTCTGCTAATAGATTAATTAGATCATTAGGTGGATTTAAAACGTCATAAATAGTATCAGAATTGATTTGAATATATAGAAGTTGATGAATAGAAGAAAAATGCTATCCATGGATAATAATAGAGTCCCACTATGATGTAAAATAACCTTTGTAGCATCAACAATTCGATTCAAAATATATTCTAGCTAGCTTGTGGGGTTTGACAAAGATATTTTATTATAAAAAATTATAATATTTAAAATAATTTTACATCAAACAAAAATAAAAGTTTAAAGTCCTTATAACTCAAGTTTACCTACGATTAATTAATTTTTACTAAACTTTTTAGGATCACGTAGTTTTAATCCATTAATAAATTAATTAAATCAATAGATAGGTTTAAAATGTTGCATTGTATGTCCTTCACAAGCCTTAATTTCTTTTTCTCTTCAATATGGCTGCCACTTATAACAACACTTCAATATGGCTGCCGCTAATAACAACATCACAAACAATGACAACAACTCTTCTAACTCTTTTGCCACTAATAACAACACCGCAAACAATGACAATTGCTGTTCTAACTGTTTAGCCTCTTCTGCCTAAATATCTGAGTGTGAAGCTTGTTCACCGTATTTTCTTCGTCACTCGAATAATCCAAAGGACTGTTCTAGTTTTTCAAACCTTGATTGGCAATAACTACCTCCACATGAAGCCGAGCCATGCTTAATGGCTCTTGAAGCCAAACACATATTGGGTTTCATCAATGACACCTTACCTAAGCCTTCCATTGACTCTCCTAATTTTCTTCAATGGTCATGGTGCAATAGTATGGTCCTCTCTTGGATCCTTAACACCTTGTCCAGGAATACAACAACACTATAAAAAAGAAACTTATTTGTAACGGATTTATTATGATGATATACTTTTTGCCACTATACGTTTACTTATATAATGATGAAAATAAATTAAATTCATCGTAATAAATATTTTTTACAATGCATGTATTTTCATCGTTATAAAATATTATTATATATTTATTTCAAAATTTTATTAATTTTTTTTTATTTTTAGATATTACGATGAAATACTAATTTTATCGTTATAAATCTATTTATAACGACGAAATATAGTTTCGTCCTTATAGTTAAAGATTTTATTAAAAACTATTTTTTTTATTTTTAGATATTATGATGAAATACCAATTTTATCATTATAAATCTATTAATAATGATGAAATATAGTTTCATCGTTATAGTTAAAATTTTATTAAAAAATAATTTTTTATTTTCAGATATTACGTTGAAATACTAATTTCGTCATTATAAACCTATTTATAACGATGAAATATAGTTTCATCGTTATAGTTAAAGATTTTATTAAAAAAATAATTTTTTATTTTCAAATATTACAATGAAATACTAATTTTGTTGTTATAAATCTATTTATAATGAAGAACATATATGTTCATCGTTATAGTTAAAAATTTATTTAAAAACTAATTTTTTATTTATAGATATTATAATAAAATAATAATTTCGTCGTTATATATATTTTATATTTTTTAACAAAATAGGTATAACTATTCTTCCCCTTTCTCCCATGAAACCCTCGCTCCCACCGACGATTTTCTCCCTTTTCGACGTTCTCTCTCTCTCACACTCTCTTTCTCTTCTTCTTGGATCGCCATCGATGGAGTCTAGCTCTTTCTTTTCTTCTTCCTATTCCACACCAATTTTTCTCTGACCTCCTTCGCTCAGGCAAGCCGTTAAGGTTTCATCATTGCTCCTTCCTTTGCTCATCGTCGGCCCCAGCTCTTTTCTCTCTTACCTACTGCTAGCACCATGGCCGTTCTTCATCATTTTCTTCTTCTTCCATCCCAAACGGTTAAGCCCTCTCTTGGTGGCCCAAGTTGGTGTGGACCTTGTTCTTGCTTCCGAATGAAATTTTTTTTCCATTCGTGTTGAATGAAAAATGCATGTCCTAATTTTTTTACCATCGATATATCCTTAGTCCAGTCTAGGTAAAATTCCCCAATCGAATCAGCCAGCACCCCATCTCTCCCCTGTTCTCCGGTCCCTTTCTTTGGCTTCCTTCATATGAATACGCTCATCTCTAATCCTCTTCGATAGCTACCCATATCCCTCCCCTACTCTCCCGCCCCCTTTGTTCCCCCACCTCCGACCTTCCTCCCATTGGTGTTTCATCTCCATGTTTCCTCTAGCATAGTCGCGTCCTTGATTCTTGTATAATTGGCATGGTAGTCTACACCATCAAGCATCTTCTTCTTCTTCTTCTTCTTCTTCTTCTTCTTATTTTTCCACCCCCAAGTTTTTATTAAAATTTAGGCTGTACCTGCACCTACCAAACTGTGCACGCCACCGGTTTGATTAATTGTACGTTCTGGGTTCCTAAGGTTCCTGTGCACTGTGACTGTGAGCATTCTTTCGGCCCCATGCAAGGTGATTTGCCTCAAAAGTGACCTATCATCGATCTGTTTGCTGATTTGCCTTGAGAGTTTCGAGCTTATCGCTGGGCCACAGAAGCTTAAACCTTTCGAGGTCAAGCGGTAAGTTAACAAGCCTGATGCACTGGTTGCATCAATCTTTTGTCAATTGAGGGCTCATGTCCCGGACGTGTATCTTCTAGAATTTGATGTGGCTAGCTAATTCTTCCAAAATGAGCATCTAACACCAATTAATAAGGTTGCTAGTGGCTCTGGTCAAGCCATGCATGGCTTGTACTAGTTTTGACTCTGTTAGGCCGAACGGAACCAATGTTTTAGGCCCATGGATTGGGTATGGCACAAAAGGATGACTTGGTCGAAAGAAAAATAAGTTGGTTCTAGGTCACATGTTTCCTATTAAACCTAGACTAGACCTAACTTGCATACCAATTGAATCTAAAGAGAAGTTGAATATTAAATAATCTGCCTCATGCCAGCCTGCCCAATCTAGTTCAATCCAAAAATCAATGGTTTTAAATTCCCTCAACCCTCTATTGCTCTACTGAATTGTAAAGCAGGTGTCAAGGGCGTTTATATATAGGTTGAACATTCAACAGAGCGGAACATTCAATCCATTTTCTTGTCAATAATATTAATAGTAGAGACTGGTATTATAATTTTTTTTTCAAATTCCTTCTGTCCATTACTATTAATTCTCTTCTAAATGTCCAACAACAATCATCATGTGTCAAGAATTATCCTCGAAGGACTGAATCATATGCCCATTTCAACTCCCCAAACTTAAAATCTCATGACTCTTCTCTATCCGAAAATATGTTCAACTCAACAAGAACCTAATATAACTCTTTAGTATCATAAATGCTCTAAGTCTTCAGTATCACAAAAGTTTCTATCGAAGGGTACATTGAGAATTAGAGGCAGTTCTTAATTTATTGTAATAGATGCAAAATAAAAAAATTTAAAATAAAACCTTATTATGGTAAAACTATTTTGTTGTAATAGTTTTTAATTTATTACGACGACAATAATTTCATCGTAATATGTAGGTACTATGGCGTAATTTGCAGGACATATTGTGGCAAAAATAATTTCATCGTAATAACTTATTACAGTGACTGCTGTACGTATTGTGGCAAATTACTTCACCGTAATAAGTCATTTTTCTTGTAGTGGGTTGATCCTCATAATCGGTTCTCATAGCAAATTGCATGCAATGGGAGATTGCTAATCATGAGGAACACAACAACTCGATTGCCACATATTATCTAAGTAATCTTCAACAAAAGATTGGTTGATGCAATTCTTGATGGGACTAGGCAACTCCTAAAGTATTTTTTTAGTACAGACGGGTGATCACACCATTCTAGTGCGAGTCAACTCAGATAAGTCAGAATATAGAATTTGTTTAAGAACAATAGGACAGGGGTCACCCTGTCGCCATTATCAAAAAATAAAGTGGTGGGCCATAGAGGCCGTCACCTAGTCGGCCGTCGTGTTGGCCTCCCTATAAACATGTCTGATCTGAAAACTGTGGATATCCTGCAAGATAGATCAGACATTCCGGAATAGAGAGTTGGTCGGAGAATGACCAGGGCTATCCAGCTGAAGCCAATGGATAACAGTCAACGAGTCCCCCTCAATATAAAGACTTTGAGCATGAAGAAACCTGGTGGCGTAGGAAATGCCGGCCTACGTTGCATAAAGCTCTACTATAGGAACTGAGGCTCTTAATCCTTCCACCGCTAGCAAAACTCCATCAACCCCTCGAATAATAAAGGCAGAGCCCACTAATCTGCCCTGCACACTCTAATCGAAGTTGATTTTGACAAAGCCTAAAGAGGAGGCTCCCAAGAGATATAAAGTGTTTGCCGGTTCACTGCCATAGCAGCAGGGGAACCCTAATGACCAGAGCTGTCAAAAGCCTGAGCAGTACATTGGAGTGTGTATTCCATCGCCAAAGATAAGGTTTTTCAAGCAATCCTCTGAGAGGTGACTGTATCTTCAGTGAATAGAAGCTGATTCTGAGATAGCCAATTTGATAGGTAGTGGTAGCCCAAATAATGCCCTGCTGCTGGTTATCCTTCCTGATATCTCGCAGGAAAGAGGTTCGCCAAGAAAATGTATCCCCCTTCTTGGGTTGGTATCCCACTATATGTCAGACCTGTCTTGCTTGGGGCAAACGAAGATGGCATGATCAATAGTCTCCTCTTGACCACAGAATGAGTAGGTAGCCTAAATAGATAGACCCTTACCAGAGAGCAGATAGCAAGTTGGAAGACAATCTCACACAAGCTTCTATATAAAGAGCTGTGCAACTCCTATAGTGTTGTACACAGTCAAATTCTCCTCATGGATCTATTCCCGAGTGTTTCCAAGGCTTAATGCACTCTTGCTTCAAGAAGAACATCAACACATTATACATTGCCTTACTCCCAATTAAGACCAATCAGGGATGGCTACCATTAATACCACAACACTAGAACAGTAGGGATAATAGTCAAAACTGAAAGGATTATCCCAGGACCAACTCCGATCATAATATACTTGCCTCCAAGCCGCTTAGAGCTGCTATCAAATCAGATAATAGAGCTGCACCAGCTCCTGGCTTTACTGAGGAACATAACTGTAACAAGGCACTTTATATGCCTAAAGAAAGTGGTTTGCCAATTTCTCTTTTGCCTTGTTAGAGGGTGGTAAATCATTCTCTATTTTCTCTACATAATGGTGTCTTGTCTTTCTTTATGATGAGATTGTGTATACCGGTCATGACCACGAAGCCATTGATCATGTCAAGAATTCTCTTCGTAATCAATTTTAAATTAAAGGTCGAATACTTTCTAACCAATGGAATTTTTTTTTTTTTGAGACAGTGAACATATATCCTTACATTTTTTATGATTACGGGCTTTTAGGAGCAAACTCTCAACTCAATGGATTCTGATGGTGATCTTTTTCTGATCCTTATGTTTATTATCATCATCTTATACTTACAATAACATGCATGGATATCATCTTTACGGTCAATTTTTTGAATCAATTTGTTTGTTAAGGTCTTTCATTTACTGATTCATTCCAAATTATTGCTTATTATAATTTGGATTGAGCTGATTGCTCTATATAACGCCTCAAGCTCATTTGTTGGTTCAATTAATTTATTAACAAGTTAAAACTAAAAACTTGAATAAAAGTTAACGGATAGCAAATGGACTTGAATTATAAGCACATAATACATTCTTGCCCATCCAATATAGGCCTATTTTTGAAACTTTTTTTAAGTGTTATAATCTTTCCTCCTTATAACGTGATATCCTCATTGCATGCCATAAGTTATCTAGAATCTATCCTCAAGTCAGATCGTTGGTGTTGCAAGGGTGTCTCCATGGCAAGACTTTATGACCGTTTCATGAATGACCTTGTTCTCATACCCATTAACTTCGCACATTCGGATTGATTCTAATACTATTTGTAATTCTCTAAGCCCATTTGTTGGTTCAAGTGAAAGTTAATGGATAATAAGTAGACTTAAGTTTTTAGCACATAATTTTTTTATCTAATATAAAAATATTTTTAGAGTGTTGCATCTTAGAACCTGTTGATTTATTATTGCTTTTTGCATTATTATTTTGGTTTTAGCCCTGCATCTTTGCAAAAAGCAAGAAACCCATTAACTCCACTGGTTCTCACTTTTCTACCAAAATATAATGCCGATCCAAAACTGCAGCGACTCGTGAAATTATATGGTTGCAATATTTGCCTTGTGATATGGGTTTTTCACAACCTCGGCCTACTTTTGATTGTGGCAATCACGCTGCACTTTGCATCACCATCAATTATTATGAAGGTTAATTGACATATTATTCATAAACAACTTTAATGTAGTCAAGCATGTCCCCTTTCCCTATCTTTTAGGGATCAAATTGCTCACATTTTCACAAAACCTTTGTAACGAGTAATTTTCTTCCTACAAGTTAGGCATTCACAATCTTTATGCTTCAACTTAAGGAAGGAAATATTAGAGGTATTGCAGATATGGAGAGGAGAAGATATTAGATACTATATGTATCAAATGCATTCCATATATAATTAGTTGACTAAATTATTAGACATTAGAGATATTATATGTATTGAATACATTCCACGTACAATTAGTTGGCTAAATATTTAGGCTAATTTTTGGAACCCAAATGTTAGATATGTCCCCCATCTACTTTTGTGTGTACGTGTGTGTGTGTGTGTGTGTGTATAGAGATAGACTTAGCTGCATTTAAATGTAGCCAAACTTGAATATGTTCAACTCTCTTATCCTTGGATTTATATAATTCATAGATTCTAAAGTTAAAAAAAAAAGATAGACTTGGTCATGTTTAGAATTTGATTATCTTTCTTTTCCTTAGGTTCATAGAGCTAATTCACTTTTTTTTTATTTTTTTCATCTTTGAATTTTATGAACTATGGATCCAAGGATAGAGGAGACAATCGCATTTAGGCTTAACTATATTCGAATGTAGTTAATTATAAGATCTAGTCATCTTTTTTATTCTTGAATCTTCAGGAATCCCAAAGTCATCCATCTTTTTCATCTATGAGATCCGCAAACTATTTAGATTTAAGGATAGAAAAAATGATTGGATATATATTTAGCTACATTCTAATGTAGGTATATCCTTTTTTTTTTTTTTCTTCTCTCTCTCACATATATACATATATATATATATAATACATATACATATATACATGTATACATGCATACAGTGTACATGTATGTATGTATGTATATATATATATATATATATATATATATATATATATATATATATATATATCTATATATATATATATATATGTGTGTGTGTGTGTGTGTGTGTGTGTGTGTGTGTGTGGTGTATATATATATATATATATATATATATATATATATATATATATATATATATATATATATATATATATCTGTGCGTGTGTGTGTGTGTATATGTATGTATACATATACACATGCATATGTATGCACTTATTTGATGACAGATAAGGCCATAATTTGATACATATAACATCGCCAATATCATTTCCATATCCTTGATGAGCATTTTAAAATAGTAAAAAAACCTAAAATATAATAACAATTATGAAATTGTCGTATTTTGAGAATAATGAAAATTTTTGCATGATGCTGATGTAAATTAAAAAGAAAAGGGTTTGATGTTGATATAAATAATTCATTTAACTATTTTTTGCACATTGCAGGTCCTCCCTAATCTCGAGCCGTCACCCACTGCTTGAATAGCGAGACCCAATAATACGAACTGGGCTTCTATCGTAAACTTGGTACGCGCCCTCAAACGGCCCAAGTGTTTTCCATAGCCTCATATCCATGCAATCCCTAGCTATTGCTGAAACCTGAGCTCAAGCCCAAGTACTTTACAAGTCCAAACCGGCCTGTTTTGGAAGATCGAGTTAGATAACCTTCTGGCAAGAAACCTCAGTACCAAACATTTCAATGCAGCTGGAGTGTTTCATTGGTATATAACCTTCGGTCAATCCGTACGCTCAATGCATGCTTTGTGCATCAGTCGGTGCATAAAGACTTATCCCACAATTCTATTGGCTGAACTTCGTACAGCTTGGGAAGGCTTGTTTCATGCAAAGTTGGTCCTTGCAGCCAATTTTATATTATTTTAGAGGATAATTTTAAGATAAAAAAATTAGTTGGAAGTGATTTGGCACATATGGTACTAAAGAAAAAAAAAGAAATAGATTGAATTATATGCAATGAAATGTAAAAAAATTAAAATTTTCATATTTAGTTAAATCATGACTCAAAATTGAGTACAATAGAAAAAAGATTAATATAGTTGAGCCAACTTTGCTATTGATGATTATTAAATTGGAATCGAAATAGGAGGGTGCTGGTTTGGCATTACCATTGTCTTGACAAATGTATAGCTTCCTTCAAGGCAAGGTATATTTTCAAGAGTGAAATAGTGCTGTCTATTGGGTGCCTTCCTTTGTCACGAATCATACAAGCCGAAGGCCCTTAGAAGATCTCTCATGGCGTTTTTTGGGATCGAATTTCAAACCACGTCTCCATTTTTCATTGGCCAAAAAAAAAAAAGGAGGAAAAAAACAATGTTTTACGTGCATGGCCTTTTGTGCTTCATGTCACACGTTATTAGCTGAAAGCATGAAGATGATGGCGTGTAAAGAGGGATTTGCTGTTGATTGTTCAGTGGAAATTAAATATGGCCACATCTGCATGCAAACAACGATTATTTTGGGGCTTGGTTGGTGGGCCGGAGACGAATGGCTTCACCCGCCCCAAGCTGGGCTTGTTGTCCACCTCCCTCAAGGCCTCAACCAGCCCACATGTACAGAATAAAATAAAAGCCAAATTACAGTGAGACCCTTCTAGATTGGATAATTTATACATTGTCTTCAAAAGATTTTTGTCCTCCAAGACCTCAAAACCCTTCTTTTACACAAAAACCCTCCATTTATATCCACCATGATGCTAACGCAAGTAATGTTCATATGGTACCTAATTTTTTTTTTTAGTAATACCAAGATTACTCTTCAGTTTTGACCTCAATGAAATTTTTTTGAAGCAATTGGTTTTGACTCATTTAAATTTTAGGTTCTATGTAAAGTTATCAATTTCGTTTTGTTTCCACTGTTTCAACCGAAATGTTTCGTTTGTTAGCTTATCAAAAAAGAGAGCTCTACGTTTCGCTTTGAAAGATTTTTTAGTTATTTCGGTGCGTTTCGGCATGTTTCGGTTATTTCGGCATGTTTCAACTATTTCGGCAAAATATGTTCCGAAGATTAATTTATGAATTGTTAAACTTTTCAGGATCATATATATATATATATATATATATATATATATATATATATATATATATATATATATATATATATATATATATATATCTATATATATATATATAATGTCAAAAAAATAAAACCCTAGTTACTTTACACATCTTCTTTCAGTCGCACTAAAAAACTTAAACTCTTTATTTTTATGTTGTTATTATTATTTACAAGAATATGAATTATGAATAAACTTTTTATATATATATATATATATTCTGAAATGAACATCGAAACGATCTGATACCAAAATATTTCGTTTCATATGCTAAAACAAATATAATTTAAAATGAAATTGACAACTTTAGTTCTGCGAATGATTAGAAATAAAAACCAAATTAGTTATAATTAAACAATCTCTCCTTCATGCTATCCTAAGAAAGTATACATGATATTTATTACCTATAATCAAAGCCATTGAATGGATGGAGCATCCGATCTGATGAGGCACACATTTCTGCACTATTATCAGCATTGATAAGCCCTAAACACATTCCTCCACCTACATGATAAGCCCCATGCTTGGCCATCTTAGCGAAGACACCGATGCCACTGTTAGCAACATTGCTCTGCTCATTTTCTCGCACTTGCTTTTTCTCCTCCATCGTCATCGGTGCTCATCCTCATCCTAAAGCATCCCACCGTCCTCTTTCCTCTCTCTACCACCTTCGGATCTACAAAAATTGCTGAAATCCATTGAAAGGTGTACTCATCCATCTTATAGAAGGCCTGCAGGTGCTAAGGAGACTATAAGACTTGCTAATGGCCATAACATCCCAGATTGAGCCGTTTTAGCTAGATGTGTGCAAAAAAGACTATAAAATCATAAAATCGATCGGAATCTTAATTTTAGTTTGATTTGAATTATTTTTTTTAATTTTTTAATTTGATTTCAGTTTAAAAATTTGTAAAATAAAAAAATTTGATTCAGTTTCAATTTAGATTTAAAAAAAAGATATAATCAAATCAAAATTTGTATATATATATATGGCTTTTGATTTATATTATAGTTAAAACTAGAATACTATAGAATAATTATGCTACATGAAGGTTATATTTTTTTTTTATGGCGATTATTAGGTGGCAATTTGCCTACATAAAATTTACTTTGGATACCAAATTTGTGATAGCTAAGTTTAGTCTCATATTAGATGGAAAGAAATGTGTGATATGCTTATAATGCAAATTGACTTGCTATCCATTACTTTTACTTTAATTTTCAGCCATGTAGTTTCAGCCCGCTAACGAGGTTAATTGGGTTGGATAGTGGGTTTGGAGCATTATAAATGGTATTAGAACTGATTAGATTGTGCAAAAGTTGGTGGATATAAGGAAAGCTGGAATGGGCTTCCAATACATCAGTGCCGACTCTATGCCAACTTTCACTCTATGTCTTGGACCATAGTAAGGACCACTGTAAAGCTTCAAGCTTAGCTGCTGGCTCATTAATTTTGTTAGCAGGACTTAAGTTATAAGCATACGATACATTTCTTTTGCATGCAATGCGAAACTAAATTTGAGACTTGAATCGGCTCTGATATCATTTATAACGCTTTAAGCTCATCTGCTTGTCCATTTAACTCTATTAGCGAATTGAAACTATGTGGTCCAAAATTGAGTGGACTTGAGTTATAAGCACATTACACATTTCTTTTTCATCCAATGTAAGACTAAATTTAGGGTATCACAACTAAAGTACTGGTGAGCTTAGCGTTGAGCCAAAGGAAGTTGGGCATGCAGGAGGGGAGGTGACGGATTACAAGGTCTTTGGCCACCGAGGACGCTATGTTTCCAACCCAAGCTAAATACTAAATGGAGTTGTAACGCTTCCAAACCATCCGATCCAATTAATGTTAATGGATCGAAATCATATGACTCAAAAACTTAAGTGAAAGTTAATTGATATAGGTGAAATTGAGTTATAAGCACATAACGTATTACTTTCCCATCCGATATGGGGCTATTTTTGAGTATTTAAATCTTCTCCCTTATAATGCGACGTTCTTGTGGCACGCTACAAGATAGCCAGAATTTACCCTTAAGTTGGATGTTGGCACTGCAAAGATGGCTCAATGCTATGACAAAACTTTATGGTCACTATCCAATGAGCAACTTTTTTCTTATGTTTACCAACTTTTGCATACTTGTGTCTGCTCTAATACTATGCTTTAATAAATCCGTTAGTGAATCAAAACTACACTATCCAAAAACTTAAGTAAAATTAATTAGTAGTAGATAAATTTAAATTATAAGCCTATAACACATTACGTTTTTTATTAAATATGTAGCTATTTTTATAGTACTATGAAAGTATAGGTGGAGCATCTACTTTAGATCGAAAGGCTTTGATAAGACAAAGGTAATAGCCAAGGATGTCGATAAGACTCCATGAGGTAAAGGGGATCGGAGAATCATCGGGCATAAATTTTATCGGAACGGGACGGAATTGAGGATTAGAGACGGGAGTTGGCATGCTTGAAACCCCTCCAAACAGAAACGATACCACTGAATTTTTTCGAAGGAGCAAANTCGTGATGATGTGGCTTGGGAGAAAAATTTGTTAGGCGTGGTCAGAGGACCGTGGCCCGTTGGAGGGCTCGCGTCGAGGCTTCCTGGGGGAAGCTTGACGTCGGCCGGTCTCTCGCCGACCAGCCTCCCGCCGGGGGGAGCCTCCCTCGCCGACTGCTGACTGGCGAGGGGAGCAATTTGATGTTGGGTGCCACGGACTGTTGTTGCTGGAGGCCGTGGATCATGGCGGTGAGATTCTGGACTTGCTGGGAAAGAATCGCCAGCCGCTCCGCTGTTTGGACAGCGGCGTCCAGTGCGGGCAAGCGACCGGAGGGTCGGCAGCAGGGGATTGGGCCTCCTGCTGTCTAGTTGGCGGGGGAAGCTCCGCTGGGCAGCTGATGGAGGTGTCCTGAGCTCGGGTCACCACCATGGCTTCTGAAAGAAGAGGGGGACGAAGATAGCTCGGGGAGGACGTTCACTACATTTTCTTATGCCCCCCTTCCTGGCGTGCCAACTGATGATGCTCGATCACCTTCCTTGGACGTCGGAATGGAGGCGCTCCTCGAATCCTCGCCTCCGGGTTGCCTGCAAAAAGTCCCGGGGCCGAGGGGGCTCCAGCGGGACCCTCCGACGGTCAGTTTAGTGACTGAGGTCACAGCTGAAGAAGGGCTCGAGTGAGCCCTATTTGTGTGGAGAAGAGGGATCTCCGAGGGAAGGAATCCCTTTTAGAGTAGAGATGGCGATTTTGGGGGTTATCGCGCCTACCTATTTACCGGTGGATTCACCTTTTTAAAGGGGTTGATTCTGGCATGATCACGTGGGATTGCGTGAATCAGAAGATCTGCTGAGCCCTCGGATGAATCTGGGCCAGTCAGTGGGCCATGTCCATCAGCTGGCGGGCTGTCGGGCGGTGCGCGTCGGTGCTGTCGAGCGGCGCGCGTCTGGCGCTGTCGGGTGGCGCGTGTCAGAGAGTGGTTCCTTGAACCGCTGGGGCTGATCTGGCGGGAACTGGAGACGCCGGGGCCGAGTCGGGCCGGCCGGGGATGGCCTTGGCCGACTTGGCAGGACTGAAGATGCCGGGCCGAGTCAGGCCGATCGGGATGGCCTTGGCCGACTCCCCGACCGGCCTGACTCGGCGGGACTGGAGATGCCGGGGCCGAGTCGGGCCGGCCTGGGATGGCCTTGGCCGGCTCGGCAGAACTGGGACGCCGGGGCCGAGTCGGGCTGGCCGGGGATGGCCTTGGCCAACTCGGTGGGACAGGAGACGCCGGGGCCGAGTCGGGCCGGCCGGGATGGCCTTGGCCGACTCGGCGGGACAGGAGACGCCGGGGCCGAGTCGGGCCGGCCGGGGATGGCCTTGGCCGACTCGGCGAGACAGGAGCCGGGGCCGAGTCGGGCCGGCCTGGGATGGCCTTGGCCGACTCACCGGAACTGGAGACGCCGGGGCCACTTGGAAGGAAGCGCCGGGACCGGGCCGAGAGGCCGGGCCGGCTGGGATGAAGCGCCTGGGGCCGACTTGGATCAAGCGGGGCCGTCTAGGATGGAAGCGCCGGGGCCGGCTGAGAGGTGCCGGGGACGATTTGGATCAGGCGGGGCCGGCTGAGGATGGAAGCGCCGGGGCCGGCTGAGAGGTGCCGGGGTCGATTTGGATCAGGCTGGGCCGGCTAGGATGGAAGCGCCAGGGCCGGCTGAGAGGGTACCGGGGCCGATTTGGATCAGGCGGGCCGGCTAGGATGAAAGCCCGGGCCGGCTGAGAGGTGCCGGGGCGATTTGGATCAGGCGGGGCCGGCTAGGATGGAAGCACGGGGCCGGCCTGAGAGGTACCGGGGGCCGGCTGGGAAGAGCCGGGGCGCCTAGCTTGGAGACGCCGTGGCCGGCTGGGAACCGGGCCGCCTAGCTTGGAGACGCCGGGGGCCGCCTATCTTGGAGATGCCGGCCTTGAAGGTGCCGATCTGGTGGTGTCGCCTTTTGGGTCGACTGTCTGGAGGTGCCGCCTTGAAGGTGCCGTCTTGGAGGTGCTGGCCTTGGAGTGTCGGCCTTTGGGGCCATCGGGTGTCGGCCTTTGGGGCCGACAGTCTTCGGGTGTCGGCCTTTGGGGCCGTCGAGTGTTGGCCTTCGGGGCGTTGGTGTCGGCCTTTGGGGCCATCGGGCATCGGCCTTGGGGCCGTCTGGTATCGGCCTTCGGGGCCCGTCTGGTGTCGGCCTTTGAGGCTGTCTGGTGTCAACCTTTGGGGCCGTCGGTCTTCGGGTGCCGGCCTTGCAGGTGCCGGTCTTGGAGATGTCGGCCATTGGGGCCGTCGGGTGTCGGCGTTTGGGACCGTCTGGTGTCGGCCCTCGGGGCCGTCTGGCGTCGGCCCTCGGGGCCGTCTGGTGTGGCCTTTGGGGCCGTTGGGCGTCGGCCCTCGGGGCGTCGGGCGTCGGCCCTCGGGGCTATCGAGCGTCGACCTTTGGGGCCGTCGGGCGTCGGCCCTCGGGGCCGTCGGGCGTCGGCCCTCGGGGCTATCGAGCGTCGACCTTGGGGCCGTCGGTCTTCGGGTGTCGACCTTTGGGGCCAACGGTCTTGGAGATGTCGAAAAAAATTTTTAAATCTTTATGGAGGCAACGTGCTCCATCAGTATGGAGGATGTATATATACATACATGTATGTATGTATATATGTATGTAATAGAGTATATATATAGATAGCATATAGATATACAGACAATATATACATATATATACAGAAGATCATATATACATATATACATAGAACATATATACATATATACATAGATATCATATACATATTACATATATACATATATATACATATATATACATATATATATATTATATATACACATATATATAATATATATATATATATGTATGTATATATATATATATATATACATATATATATATTATGTATATACATACATATATATACATATACATGTATGTATGTACATGTATATATATATACATGTATTATATACTATAGATATATTATATACCTGTATATACATATACATACATGTATGTATACATATACATACATGTAGTATACATATACATACATGTATGTATACATATACATACATGTATGTATACATATACATACATGTATGTATACATATACATACATGTATGTATACACTTATTTGATGACAGATAAGGCCATAATTTGATACATATAACATCGCCAATATCATTTCCATATCCTTGATGAGCATTTTAAAAATAGTAAAAAAACCTAAAATATAATAACAATTATGAAATTGTCGTATTTTGAGAATAATGAAAATTTTTGCATGATGCTGATGTAAATTAAAAAGAAAAGGGTTTGATGTTGATATAAATAATTCATTTAACTATTTTTTTGCACATTGCAGGTCCTCCCTAATCTCGAGCCGTCACCCACTGCTTGAATAGCGAGACCCATAATACGAACTGGGCTTCTATCGTAAACTTGGTACGCGCCCTCAAACGGCCCAAGTGTTTTCCATAGCCTCATATCCATGCAATCCCTAGCTATTGCTGAAACCTGAGCTCAAAGCCCAAGTACTTTACAAGTCCAAACCGGCCTTTTTGGAAGATCGAGTTAGATAACCTTCTGGCAAGAAACCTCAGTACCAAACATTTCAATGCAGCTGGAGTGTTTCATTGGTATATAACCTTCGGTCAATCCGTACGCTCAATGCATGCTTTGTGCATCAGTCGGTGCATAAAGACTTATCCCACAATTCTATTGGCTGAACTTCGTACAGCTTGGGAAGGCTTGTTTCATGCAAAGTTGGTCCTTGCAGCCAATTTTTATATTATTTTAGAGGATAATTTTAAGATAAAAAAATTAGTTGGAAGTGATTTGGCACATATGGTACTAAAGAAAAAAAAAGAAATAGATTGAAATTATGCAATGAAATGTAAAAAAATTAAAATTTTCATATTTAGTTAAATCATGACTCAAAATTGAGTACAATAGAAAAAAGATTAATATAGTTGAGCCAACTTTGCTATTGATGATTATTAAATTGGAATCGAAATAGGAGGGTGCTGGTTTGGCATTACCATTGTCTTGACAAATGTATAGCTTCCTTCAAGGCAAGGTATATTTTCAAGAGTGAAATAGTGCTGTCTATTGGGTGCCTTCCTTTGTCACGAATCATACAAGCCGAAGGCCCTTAGAAGATCTCTCATGGCGTTTTTTGGGATCGAATTTCAAACCACGTCTCCATTTTTCATTGGCCAAAAAAAAAAAAGGAGGAAAAAAACAATGTTTTACGTGCATGGCCTTTTGTGCTTCATGTCACAACGCTATAGCTGAAGACATGAAGATGATGGCGTTGTAAAGAGGGATTGCTGTTGGATTGTTCAGTTTTGGAAATTAAATATGGCCACACTGTTTCTGCATTTCAAAAAACATATATATTTTGAATGAATACGTAGAAACGATATTGATATTAAATATTTTGCTAAAATAATATGAAATGATATATATATAATTGAACATCGAAAATGATATGGAACTTTAGTTCTGCGAATGATTAGAAAAAAAACCAAATTAGTTATAATTAAACAATCTCTCCTTCATGCTATCCTAAGAAAGTATACATGATATTTATTACCTAATAATCAAAGCCATTGAATGGATGGAGCATCCGATCTGATGAGGCACACATTTCTGCACTATTATCAGCATTGATAAGCCCTAAACACATTCCTCCACCTACATGATAAGCCCCATGCTTGGCCATCTTAGCGAAGACACCGATACCAACTGTTAGCAACATTGCTCTGCTCATTTTCTCGCACTTGCTTTTTCTCCTCCATCGTCATCGGTGCTCATCCTCATCCTAAAGCATCCCACCGTCCTCTTTCCTCTCTCTACCACCTTCGGATCTACAAAAATTGCTGAAATCCATTGAAAGGTGTACTCATCCATCTTATAGAAGGCCTGCAGGTGCTAAGGAGACTATAAGACTTGCTAATGGCCATAACATCCCAGATTGAGCCGTTTTAGCTAGATGTGTGCAAAAAAGACTATAAAATCATAAAATCGATCGGAATCTTAATTTTAGTTTGATTTGAATTATTTTTTTTTTATTTTTTAATTTGATTTCAGTTTAAAAATTTGTAAAATAAAAAAATTTGATTCAGTTTCAATTTAGATTTAAAAAAAAGATATAATCAAATCAAAATTTGTATATATATATTACATGGCTTTTGATTTATATTATAGTTAAAACTAGAATACTATAGAATAATTATGCTACATGAAGGTTATTTTTTTTTTTTATGGCGATTAATTAGGTGGCAATTTGCCTACATAAAATTTACTTTGGATACCAAATTTGTGATACCTAAGTTTAGTCTCATATTGATGGAAAGAAATGTGTGATGTGCTTATAATGCAAATTACTTGCTACCATTAACTTTTACTTTAGTTTTCAGCCATGTGGTTTCAGCCCGCTAACGAGGTTAATTGGGTTAGATAGTGGGTTTGGAGCATTATAAATGGTATTAGAACTAATTAGATTGTGCAAAAGTTGGTGGATATAAGGAAAGCTGGAATGGGCTTCCAGTACATCAGTGCCGACTCTATGCCAACTTTCACTCTATGTCTTGGACCATAGTAAGGACCAATGTAAAGCTTCAAGCTTAGCTGCTGGCTTATTTAATTTTGTTAGCAGGACTTAAGTTATAAGCATATGATACATTTCTTTGCATGCAATGCGAAACTAAATTTGAGACTTGAATCAGCTCTGATATCATTTATAATGCTTTAAGCTCATCTGCTTGTCCATTTAACTCCATTAGCGAATTGAAACTATGTGGTCCAAAAATTCGAGTGGACTTGAGTTATAAGCACATTACACATTTCTTTTTCATCCAATATAAGACTAAATTTAGGGTATCACAACTAAAGTGCTAGGTGAGCTAAGTTAGCGTTGAGCCAAAGGAAGTTGGGCATGCAGGAGGGGAGGTGACGGATCATAAGGTCTTTGGCCACCGAGGACGCTATGTTTCCAACCCAAGCTAAATACTAAGTGGAGTTGTAACGCTTCCAAACCATCCGATCCAATTAATATGTTACCGAAATCATATGACTCAAAAACTTAAGTGAAAGTTAATTGATAGTAGGTGAAATTGAGTTATAAGCACATAACGTATTACTTTCCCATCCGATATGG
Organism: Calamus simplicifolius; assembly: GCA_900491605.1. Lineage (NCBI taxonomy): Eukaryota > Viridiplantae > Streptophyta > Magnoliopsida > Arecales > Arecaceae > Calamus > Calamus simplicifolius. The sequence continues at coordinate 549,364 of UESW01004703.1, read as the reverse complement.
GGCTATTTTTGAGTATTTAAATCTTCTCCCTTATAATGCGACGTTCTTGTGGCACGCTACAAGATAGCTAGAATTTACCCTTAAGTTGGATGTTGGTACTGCAAAGATAGCTCAATGCTATGACAAAACTTTATGATCACTATCCAATGAGTAACTTTTTTCTTATGTTTACCAACTTTTGCATACTTGTGTCAGCTCTAATACTATGCTTTAATAAATCCGTTAGTGAATCGAAACTCCATGATCCAAAAACTCAAGTAAAATTAATTGATAATAGATAAATTTAAATTATAAGCTATAACATATTATGTTTTTTATTAAATATGTAGCTATTTTTATAGTACTATGAAAGTATAGGTGGAGCATCTACTTTAGATCGAAAGGCTTTGATAAGACAAAGGTAATAGCCAAGGATGTCGATAAGACTCCATGAGGTAAAGGGGATCGGAGAATCATCGTGCATAAATTTTATCGGAACGGGACGGAATTGAGGATTAGAGACGGGAGTTGGCATGCTTGAAACCCCTCCAAACAGAAACGATACCACTGAATTTCGAAGGAGCAAATTAGTCCTTCAATCAACACCATGGGAAGCTATGGAAAGAGCGATGCCGAGTGTAGCGAAACAAAGGGCCAAACTTTTGGGATCAATGTGTAGATAGACCAAACTTTAGTCCAAACTTAGTCAATTTTATATTTAAATTAGAAATAAATCACAATTTTACAAACCTTGGCTTTGTTTTGGCCGATCGGTACGGACTCTGGTGTTTGAATCCCGAGAGGACTAAAGTTCAAACCTAAATTGAATGCGTGTTTCCTACGAGAAAAAGAGGGGGCTGGCTGCAGCGTTCCACAATTTGGAGGTATGTATCCCTGCACATTTTCTCATTCGGAAAGTTGGAAAGGTGCAAGGAATCATTGTTCTGTATTACGACTGTTCGACCTCCTACCATGTCTCCCCTTTTCTCTCATTGAACATGTGAAAGTTCCCATAGGTCTCCAAAATACCAAACATAAGATATCTATTCAATGAAAAGTCTAGATTGATAATGCACATCAGTGTCTTTCAAAGAAAAAAAGTAACAATGCAACCATGATCTCTGATAATAAAGCAAAATTATATAATAAATTCACAAATACATGCACAAAGCTTGTATATTCTTGGATCTTACAATATTCATTTGAGCTATTTGATATGATTTACTATATTTAAAATATATATATTATAATTAAAAAAATTATTCTATGAATAAGCAACAAAAAAATATGTTAAATTATCTAATTTTTGACTCATTTATTGCATCAATTAAAGTTCTTCAAACTATATGATTTTTAGTTTTAGGTATTTTAAATGTAGTAGGCCATATTTAACAATTCATATCATTGATATAAGGCTCTCATGTTCCTATATAGATCTAGCCAAATCTGAATAAAGAGTTCATTTAAATGCAGTTAAATTATATATATTTACATTTTTTTTCTTCCACCGGACAACCGATCAATTGATAAAATCAGTAAACATGGAAGGCCAATGACATGAAACCCTAGCCTCATTCAAAATATGGAGCCCTTGGGCTCTGAAAAGAAGGAAACAAGAAAAAGGCTGTTTCTTTGCAGCAGCGCTATAATAGTCTATATATCATGAGCTTTAATTTTTCGCAACACTTTGGTAGTGTTTGATACCCAAAAGCTATCACTGGATAAATGTACATGATAGCATTTATCCAGAGGATAGCTGAGGGAATAAGCACCTTTTTAAAATTACACGTCTGCCATCAAGGGATAATTGTACTTGTTCCTGGTTAAACTTTTTCAGACATATTTAGTTATAGCATTTGGAAATAAGGAAGGATATCCAGAGGATATCCCCTTATCCCCCATATCAAACACTGCCTTTGAGTTGGCCTCGAGTCTATCATCATCAGCTAATATATAGATGCAAACAAAGATATCGACGCCAAGTCTTCGAGCAGCTACTGGTTTCTTACCGTTCCTCCCATCTCAAGCCAGAAATTAACCATGCATCCTCTCAAGAAGTTGGACCCCAAGTCTCAACCAAATTGAACGCAAATAGCGTTGCAAGTCACCATCCAATACCCACCCACATGTATTTTTTTTTTTTTTAATACATCGATCCTTTGCCTGGCCTAATAGGAAACAATTGAATTCAAAACGTACATTGTTCTAGAGCAATCCATCATTGAGTTGGGCAGAGATGGCCCATGGAGGAGAAGATAACAGACGAATGGATGGAATGGGAAGCTAGCGAGACAGGTCACGCACGTGGGACGACGAGCACGAGCTGGGCCATGGCACACGATAACTTGGACCTCACGTTGGTTCATAGCCTATCCGCCATACCTCAAATAATTCCCTCAAGAGGTAATAGTAATCGAGCCAAGCATCCTTCATGCGTGCATGCGTGTAGGTGGCGTCAGAAGGCCATCCAATAATGAAATAAAATAGTAGCGCAAATTGATGGCGACCCTTCAATCTATCGGACCATCCGGTCCGGCAGATCTTTTAATTTCAACTCTTCTTGCCTTTTTACAGCTATGTGCAACAAAAAAAGATAATTATGTTTTTATTAATGACTATAATATTAATTTGCAAGAAAAGAAATATATATACAGGTCAAGAAGTAATTCTGGGCAGTGAAAAGCAGTGAAAAGATAACTATGTACATACTTGTTTATTATGAAAAGATAATTATATGCAGGATGGATCCTAGCTATCTTATGATTTTAGTCAATAAAGAATTTTTAAATCTATGGTCGGCGGAAGAAATGCTTGCCTGGTAACTCCCTCATAGAAAGGATAGTTGATTGCAAGGATGTAGTCATGCAGGGCCACTAAGGATGAGCTCAATTTTTTTGGTCAAGTGAGGGGTTGAGTACTTGCCAAACAAAAACGAACAAATGGTGAAAACGTGCTAGATATAAAGTCTTCCATACTATGCTTTGATTTCAAAGCTAATCATTAGTTGTCTTAGATTTTATAAGATATCACTATCCATTAATGGTCAAAGTACCACCTTGCTTTCAATTTTTAGGCAAGCGGCACTTCTGTCCATGAAATATCCAAAGCAAAATTATCCATTAATGGTCAATTTGCTTTACTAAACATCAAAGTATATAAAGTAGTCTAAATGCATAGATTTCCCTTACCCAATAGATGGTCTCATATGATATGTGAACGAAGATAAATACATGGTAGAACTCACTATATGCGGCTACTTGGATATAGATGTAGATACTAATCATTTTCATTTCCTCCCTTACATGAGTACTGCTAGAAGCTTCCCAGCCTCAAGCTTGGGAAAAGGAAAACAAGCATGAGTATTGAATAACTAAAGGAAGAAAGAAAGTGTTTATTCGTTCCAGGCAATGGAAAGATGCTTTAATATTCATCAATTAGATGGAGGACATCTGCAACTCTGATGCACAAACATACACGTCATCTATCGATGAATAAAAGAAGCAGACGTTCAAAATCAAAATATTGAATGACAGAAAGTTAGCTTTCTAAAACATGGTGGTGGAACCCTTCGTCTTATTTGAACAACTGTCATCCCAGTCGTTTCCGGTATTCCTTGTCTGAACGATATAAAACAATAAACAAACAGTAATGCTAACAGACCTCGCTTTGGCGTTATGCACTTGGACTTCATCGAATTCATGTTTGCAAAGAATGAAAGGCCACCCGGCCACAATGCGGACAGCAATTTGTTCAACAGTATTCGAAGAGTGCACTCTAACGGAAACTAAAGAAGATTAATTAAAGGATTATTGCATGTTACTTAATGATCGCAGATGGTTCAAATTGCAGAAAAGAATCTTATAACAAAGTTACCACTTGAAAAGAAAATAATAATCTGAACTAGCATGTGCTATATCATGCTTTAATTTCAAGTTCATATACATATATATTTCTTTTGAAATAGAACTATCTATGCTACTAAACCCAAACAACGTATTATTATTAAATCTAATTGGTTTTAGGTGCTTCTTCAGAGAAAAAAAAGTTTTAGGGAAGAAGAAGGTAACAATCATCGGATTGAATATAGCCAAGTCACTAGAAATGAGTCACAAAACTTCTTGAACCAATATTTTACATTTCATATGCCAAAATGCAAATATATTTTAAATCCTAACTCATCCTTATAAAGGCTGTATAATTATAGAAACAAAGTATTATGATGTAGGAATATGAGATTCAAAATTCTATATGATTCAGGCCATGAAGGAATCGCGTGACTGCACTGTTTTTACGAATAATAGGAACCGGTGTGAATAGGAAAGAAGATACCGCATCAAAATTCAAGAACCATTTGTTATTTCATCCACAGATAACCAAAGCTTTTCGAACAATGATTTATGGATCACAAGCACCAGCTTTGAGTATGGAAGATGAGATCTTGTCCTGTAAATGAAGAGATATATATATGTGGTGCGCCACAGTCGTGTTGGGGTGCGAGGAACTTCGTGGAGGCCCCTGCACAAACAAGTTACAATCTCTAGACTTCTATTGCCTATTCCTCCTGTGAGCCAAGATCTAAGTAAAATCTCACATAGGAGTATTGCTACCAAACAATTTCTCCTCTTCAGCTGTCAAGTTTTGTCTTAATTCATTCGTTCAGCTCCCAGTACCTCACGACTTTGAACCTTTTGCTGAAATGATAAATAACTCCCCAGAGATATTCTGTTATAGTTAATATTATTGACACTTGATGGCTCCTGTTAGATGGGCTTCATGCCACTGTGTTCGTGTGCCCATATGCCTTATTCTAAATCATTATATATCCTTTTTGTTTCTTAACAAGAAGTGTTATTCGAATAACAAATTCCACCAACATACATTCTTGCCCAAAAATGTTCTAAATGTTTGAAAGGAGCCAAGCATATGAATAAAGCAAGCAGCTAGTGGTGTGAACAAGCAGTAAAAGAATGCGGCCATATGCTCCATCTATATTTTTTTGATGGATTTTCAATACAACGCACCATGATGAGTGACTGATAACCGGCCTAAAGAAAGCCAACGAATATGCGAACCATTTACCAGACTGGTCTGCCTTTTTGGTGAAACAAAGACAAGGATGCATATTATTGAAGCAAACAACAGAAGTTGTTCTTAAAAAGTTGACCAATTCGGTACAATAATATTAGCTTTTTCTTTTTGGGTGTTATTTACAATCAAGCTTTCACAAACCATCCAAGTCAAGACTGGCACTTGGTAAAGTGAGTCCTTGAAGAAAATTGATGGTATTACAATTAAGGAGTAGAGCCCAGCAAATGCAATTGCAAATATGTGACTGAAAACTACTCAAAACAAAAAGCAAGCAGCACATGCATGTGAATACGAACAAACAAGAGTAAGGCTACCGGATTCCAAATCTATGAAAAACAAGTTGGTTGCAGCACCATAGTATGTGAACGAGTAAGGCTAACGACCACTTGCATCAAGATAGCAATAGATTGTAGAAGAAAAATTGACTAGAGTCGCGTTTAGTCTTTTCTTGGAATATCTCACACCTTTACGTTTTGCCTTACACTCGATTCTTGTTACAGTTACCAATCTACCTCACTCCAATAAAGAAATGAGCGAGAAACTACAGATGCCACACTTGACAGCTTCTTAATTCCCGTGGACAGAAACAGTAATAAATCAAACTCCAAAAAATAACTTGTTATCCTGAGATGTCGCTCCACATGATAACACCTGGACTCATTCACAGAGAAAATGAGCATCTGATCGATCATTTTCATTTTCTTAATAGAATGGTTGATGGGTCTCCATATGGGAAGAATGGTTGATGGGTCTCCATATGGAAATCTATTTGCAGAAAGAGGGGGCGCATATATAAGACTACTCGCCAGTCGACTTCGTATCGACGGGGGAATCAAATTAGACATGCAAAAGACTCCAAGGGATGTCAAATCCAGGCTATAGCTAGCTTTCGTTGTTTAATAGAGGCCTAATCAGACACTCTAATCGAAAAAATTCCATCCCGGCCTCCACGTCTGTCCAAATTCAATCTCCTCAACTTCTCGTAATCTCAACCCCACAGCGCAAATGTCCATGGGGATGAACCCAATAGCTTTGTCATCTCTCCTCTCTTGTATTCGTCTCTCTCCGACATCACCGCAAAAACAAATGAAAAGAAAGAAAGAAAGAAAAATAAATTATTGGAACCAACTTCTCCTCGTCTAGCTATGAAACCCACGGAAGAAAATGATATAAACATATGCGATAGTAACAAAACAATTATAATAGGGCGATCTATAAGATTAAAGAGCAAAATATATAATTGAAGACGAAGAAGAAGAAGAAGAAGCGAAGAACAACACGCTGATCAGTTGAAACTTATACAAAGACATAGATGGAAATAAAAAGGTGAATTGCGTTGGAGCAGTCTAATTCTACAGTACTACATGGTTACTTTACAAAATAACACATGCAACGACACTACCACAAGCAGATGATGACGACGATGATGAAAGAAAAAAAAAAGAAGGAAAGCATAATCTTTTAGCTTTTTTTTGGAAAATTTAATATAGGGTGAGACGGAGGAGAAAGAGAGAGAGGGACTTGCATTAAAAGGACGGTGGAGGACGAGGAGCCGAGGAAGCCCAAGCGCCGAACACCTCGTGCGGCATTTGGCCGTTCGGTAGCAGATTCGGTGGCAGGTTATACAGCGGCGGCATCAACGATGGGTCTGCCCCGGCAAGCCCTCCATGAGATGACTGCTGCGACGCCGATCCGTTCCCTCCCGGCGGGCTCTGCTGCAACGGCGCCATCCCTTCCGCTCCCCCCGGTGGAGGCGCCGCCGCCGCCTCGGCCTCCTCGTCCCCGAGCGGCAGCCGCTCGAAGATGGCGTTGGTGAACGTGGCGGCGATCACCATCACCGGTCCGGACGCCACGAGCTCCCCAACGACACTCCCCCCCACCACTTGCCCCTGCCCGCCGGCGAGGTAGATGGTCAGTCCGGTGGCTCCCGGCGGCGATGGCGCCGGGAGGAAGGCCCCAGAGAGGGAAAGGATCTCGAAGCGGCCGTGGAGAGTGACGACGGCGCCAGGCGGAGCTGCTGGCTGGTGGAGAGTTACATTGGTCACCACACCGCTGCCGCTGAGAATGGAGACCCCGCGCTGGCGCCGGCGAGCAAACACGGCGATGGCGTCCATGATGTCGGTCCCACTAGCGATCTCGAGTACATGAGAACGGAGGGCATTGGGGCTCTCCCTGGTGATAATGATGGGTGGCTTCGGCTTGTTCTTGGATCCGGGGGGGCGGCCGCGGGGGCGGCGGCCCCGGTTTCTGCCACCGGCGGATCCGGCCTCGACGACATCGGGGCCACCGGCAGGGGACTGGTCGTCGACATTGGCGTCGTCCTCGTTGTTGGGGTTGTTGTTGCTGCCGCTGCTGTTGGTGGAGGTAGGGTTGGGTTCGTGTTCTGGGCGGTGAGGGCTGAGGTGGGAATCGGTGGGGTTGCGGAGATGGAGAGGAGAGACCGAAGTCGAGGAGGTGACGAGCGGGTCGACACCTCCCATGGTCACGCTGCCTGCCCACCACCGGTTCGCCAGCTTTTCTTCTTTTGAGTATACGAAAGAAGACAACAAACAGTAGCTAGGGAGGAATTACCACCCTAGCGCCTTTGTGGTGGTCTCTTACTTAAGGCTTGCCGCTGTCCCTCCATTGATCTGTTTCTCTATACGATCACAATTTCTTCTTGATTTCTAGCTTTCCTTCTGGTATTTATTTCTTATTTCATGAAGGAAACTTGAGAGCTAGCTATGGATCCAAGCACGAGGGTGTCGTTTCGCTTCTCTATACTTGATTCCAAAATTTGCGCTCCCCTTGAGGTTTCCTCCCTTGGATTATTGGAGGGAGGGAGGGAGGGATCAAAACCGGTTTACTTTCTTTCCCCACTCACACACTACCAGATCGATCTCCTTATAAAATATTCCACCGTGCAATAGATCAGAGGAACTGGAGAGGAATAAGATTAAATTTTATTCCACCTGAAAGCAGTCACTATGAAATGAATCAGGCCTCCAATCCCCATCAGATTGCACACTTGGTATAACGATACAAGAAGCATCAATCGGAAAGAATCGTAGCTCAGACTAATTTCCAGAACGCAACTTTTTTTCCTTTTTTTTTTTTTTTTCTTTTTGGTTATAGAGATCCAGAACGCACCTTTAAAACTGTAGAGTAGCACTGATTTGTTGAGCTGCTGGATCTGGAATTCAAAGACTCTGGTCTTAGCTTGCTCTCTCATAAATAAACCCGTGGAGGCTGTCGCCGTGATATTTGTCCATCGCGGCCTTCTGACTCCGCTGCTTACGTCAGGTTGAGGCTACCCCCGCCCGCCCAGGCTTCCGCCGCTGCTGCTATTCTTGCTGTGGCTTATCAGAGGGTATCCTCATTTCCTTCCAGCCCATCCCAGCTCCATCGAAGGGCTTTCTTTAAATCTTTTTTTTTTTTATTAAAGACCGTCATACTTATCCAGTCATCACCCTCTCTCTCTCTCTCTCTCTCTCTCTCTCTCTCTCACCTGTATTGCATTGATATGTTATTCCCTCTCTAAGTTAACCGGGGGTGGTAAAGAGAGAGAGAGAGAGAGAGAGAGAGTGGGGTAACGTGCGCATGAGAAAGTGGGAGGGGAGTGGGAACACGTCACTGTCTCGAGTATCGACGCAGCATCGAATGCCACGGTCGGAAGGGGAGGGCATCAAGCAAAGGGCGGGCCCGCCCCCCTAAAACGCTGCCCCTCCCCGGTTTAGGACAAAATCCCTAATCACCGTTTCTCTAAACTGCACCCCGCCTGAGTTCCCCGCCCTTTTTATCTGGGCTTGCGCACCTCCGCCTCAGCTGTGTTTTTTCTCTGAAGCCACCACCACCCTATATATATTCTCGGCCAAACGTAAAACTTTTTAATTGCACTTTTGCTATTGATTAGTATTATAGATTAAAAAAAGAGTAAAATATATATATATAAAAGGCTGAAAGATTTGGCAAAAACTTTGAGCAATCAAATTAAAGTTTAATTTTTAAAATAATCTTATAAAAATATGCTAACGAATTTGACCAAGGTGCGGCCTAGCTGTCATAATCTCCCCAATCTGAAATGCAGTGCATCGGTCTGCCATAATGATCGATCCACATCTTTTAACTGGTTAGACTCAAGATCAATATTGCAACGCATGTGACCAAATAAATTATTGATAGCTCAGCTGCAAGTAATTGGACTATAGGAATTAAGCTAGTGGACCCAACCTTATATATATATCTATTGCAGCCAAAATTATATAAAAGGTTGAAACTAAAATGTAATCTATTAGATGTTTATCATGGCATTCTTCATTTAATAAGTGACAATGTTAGCTGTTGCAAAATAACTAATGAAATGTACAATTATTTATAACTGATATCACTTATTACAACGGCAAACATCCATTGAACCACACCTATATTTCTTCTTACATGCACGAAATAAAATGCATTTGGAGAGAACATTTATTAACTATATATAAATAGATGGAAACAAGCAAAATTTGCATCGTATTAGAGTTTCTTTTATTTTGCATAATCATCAATTCCACAATGCCCTTCTTTGGATCACTTTATTATCCCATCCAACCTCATGACGCACAGGGCAGAATAAATTACGACTGTTATCTTTATTTTTTATTTTATTATTCACAGATTTTTCATCATGATCTAATTTACATATTGAAGCACTCCTTTGATCAATTGGTGCACCTATGGTGCTTATCATTGCATCAAACTATTTAAAATTGCAACCAAATATGATTTTTATAACATTAAGAATAAAAAAAATACATCAATGAATGCTATATGCGACATCAATGCATCATCTTGTTGGGTGGGTACGGGTGAACAGAGTGACCCTTCTATAGTGGCTGGAGTGACCTTATCTTCAATCTTTTATATTAGTAGATTTGTATGGAGGGATCATCAGCGTTTGAAGGGATCAAAAGCTTTGTACCTCACGACTGGCCTATAAAAAAAAAAAAAAAAAAGTTAAGCAGGCTTTGGGCAAACGATGCAACAATATTGTGCCTCGGCTCTTTGGGATTCCATTGGCACTGCTTGCTGGACGTACTCCTAGTCATGCGGTTCGTAGCAGACCGGAACGAGAATAAAGTACACAGCATTTTCCGAATTGAAACGTTCCTTCTGCATGAATGCACCGTCGAGCTCAGTATGGTAACTGTACTTGATACCTGACCGATCCCAGTCTTTCCGAGGCTACCCAAGGCACAGAGGGCAACCTCCTTGGAGATGACGCTTTGAGCTGACAGGCTGAGTTGATGTATAATGCTCTGGCTTATGTGAATATAACACAGTGGGATGCAAAGATGACACTGATTTAAGGTCCAGTTATCCTAGTGTCGTTTACTTATTGGCGTAGGACGCAGGATCTCCTATTCCTCTCGTGGAGCTTTTAAATATTTCAACATTCCTTTTTTCACTTAAAAAAAGGTCTGAAGATTTTGCTTCATGTACGCCCTCACCCATCATTTAGTTTGTACGCAATTAGCGTTGACATATCACTGCATGAATTTATCGCCATAAAATACTGATACAAAGTTTCATAAAATGATCAATTCAATCATGCCATGTAACCATCATATATATATATATATATAATATATATATATATATATATATATTATTGGGCCTGATGTGATACTATCAAAGCACAAGTTGAATTAACTTATATTGAGCTGAATTTAAAAATTAAGATTAAATCAAGTCATGAATGTCATGAGCTTGAGATTATTCTAATTTTATTAGGTTATTTCATGAAAATTTTATTGAGTTTGTGCCAAGCTCACTTAATTATATATTTAAAATCTAATCTCTAGGATTTGTGAAAGAAGCAATGAATTCTTTTCTTCTAATCCTCTCTTAATACAGGATCGCAACTCTATCTTCTTCCTCTTCCTCCCTACTCTTCTTCCTATTCTTGGCAGCGTTTGATCGGATTGACGAAGCCGCTATGCACGACGTGGGATCCAGCCACCGAACACTCGCATGGGGGTTCCAGGACACTCGTCTTCGTGGGTTTTGTGGTCAGTGCCTTTGTGGGAGGACGGTTCTAGTCAACACGCACCAGGAAGAAAGAAGGAACTTAGTGGTGATTCATGGAAGGGATCCGAAACGGAGGATGCTGGGTAAGTGGAAAGAAAAAAGATCTAGCCAAAATTGACTAAAAATCAAGAATAGAGGTAATTGGCATGGTTTAAACCCAAGACCGAAGGATTAAGTAACAAGGGGTGTAAGTCAAGAGTATTTCTTCAGCAAGAAGATTTCACTGCTGTTCAATCACTAGAGTACCCCAATAGTTGGTATCAGAGTCTGATTCATGAAAGAGTAATTTGAAGATCTTCAAAGGGCTAAAAAAATTTAGCAAGGCCTCATCAAGGTACCTCAAGTTTCTAAAATTTTTTGTGCTATTTTTGATTGAGATCTAGCCATGGGTAGTAGCATAAAAAAAGATTTTAAGAAGTTTGATGGAAAGAAAAGTTTTTTCATGTGAAAAATCCAGGTAGAGGACCTTCTTGTGTAGTAAGTTTAGATCTGGCTTTGAAGGAAAGGCCAGATGGGATGATAGACAAGCAATAGATGTTGTTGGAGAAGAAAGCATGTTCGACGATAAGAGGATGTCTAGCAAACTCAGTCCTCTATTTAGTGCAGAAAGAGAAGACTCTGAAGGGTCTCTGGATGAAGTTGCACACCCTCTACATGGGAAAGAACATGTGCAACAAGTTGATATTAAAGAAGCGCCTCTATAGCCTTCGGATAGCAGAAGATGAAGATGTGCTGGGCCACATCCAGGAGTTTGACTAGATAAACAATGAATTGCTGAATGTCAAGGTCAAGATGGAGGAGAAAGATAAGCCACTTCTACTATTGTGTTCACTGCCCACATCATATGATTCATTGGTTATGATATTGGTCTACGGAAAGGATACACTGTTTTATGAAGATATTGTCTCGGTACTTCAAACGAATGAGTAGATAGAGAAGATGACCAAGAAAGCTATTCCTTAGGAGGGTCTATCAGTTGGGAGAAGGTCAGGTAGAGGCAGAAACAGAAGTAGGCATAGGGAATGGTTAAAGTCCATAAAGGCAAGAGAGAGGCTAAGTGCTACAAGTGTGGTGAGGTAGGACATTTCAAGAGGAACTATCCTAAGAGAAAAAATTAAAAGGAAGAAAAGGAAGGATCTGAGTATATGAGTATAATTGTAGATCAGAAGGTGAAAGATAATCTCTTGGTAGTATCAAATGATCACAGGTACAATATAGAGATGTGAATCTTGGATTTAGCCTATTTTCATCATTACACTCCCAATCAATCATGGTTTAGCACTTAAACAGAGGTTAATCATGGGAGTGTGACTCTTGCAAGGTGGCAAGGATTGGCACAGTGAGGGTGAGAATATTTGATGGCATGGTATGCACTCTTATCAGTATAAAGCATGTCCTAAAACTCAAGAAGAATCTGATGTCACTGGAGTACCTGGAGCAGACTGGATACACCTTCAACAATCATGCTAGGAGTGGAGTTCTAAATATCTTCAATAGAGTTATGATGATGATGAGAGGAAGAAGGCTGAAGAACAACCTATATGGGTTGGACGGCTCTGTGATGACTGAGAAATCTGAGGCAACAACTGTGAAATAGGATCCTTGGGATATGTATAGAATGTGACATTATTGCCTTGGCCACATGAAAGATAAAAGGATGTAAGAACTGAGTAAGAGAGGGCTGCTTCTAGACATAAGTGGTGGAGATATGAAGATCTGTTAGCCATGTCAGATGAGGAAGCAGAGAAGAGTGCAGTTCTTAATCAACACAGCTAGGAGTATAGAACCCCTAAAGCTAGTACACATAGATGTCTGGGGATTAGCCCTAGTTTTGTAAGGAATGGGGCCAGATACTTCTTGACCCTAATGGATGATTTCTCAAGAAAAGTGTGAGTCTACTTCATGAAAGAGAAATTAGAAGTTTTCACCAAGAAAATCTAAAAGGCCGAGGTGACGAAGGAGCATGATAGGAGTGTGAAGTGTTTAAAGTCAGACAATGACGGAGAATACACCGGTAGGGAGTTTTAGAGCTTTTATAAGGAGTGTGGCATCAAAAGGCACTTTTCAGTGATGAAAACTTCTCAACAGAATAGAATGGTTGAGAGGATAAATAGAACACTATTGGAAAAAGCAAGATACTTGAGGCTGCAGACAGGGTTTCCAAAGATGTTCTAAATTGATGCAATAAATGTAGCTAGCTACTTGGTCAATCGATCACAGCACATCAGATTGGATGAAGGCATTCCAAAGGAGATGTGCTTTAGAGAAAAGATAAGCCTGAACCATCTGAAGGTGTTTGGATGCACAGCATATATGCATGTTGGTGCTGAAAGCGAAGCAAGCTAGATGCTAGGTCAAATAAGATAAAATTTCTAGGCTACCCGCATGGAATCAACGGGTATCGGCTATGGGACCCCTTGGAGAAGAAGGTTATCATCAGCAAGAAAGTAACTTTTGATCAGCAGGTAGACATGGGCATTGGGCCGGGCCGCTTATGGCCTAGCATAGGCCTGCACGAATCAGGCCATTCCTGGCACGATCCGGTTGCTACAGTATCGGGCCGTGCCAAGCATGACCAATAAAAGAGGGCCATGTTGGCTCAGAAACTTTAGCCCACGGACCACACCCAGCATAGCCCATTAGGGCCTGGGCTGGCATGGCTCAAGTGGGCTAAGCATTGCATGACCCATGTGCCAGCCCGACACGATGCATAAGGGCCTAGACAGTGCTGGCCCACAAGGGCCTGATTTTCTTAAAAAAATTATATGTAATTTTTTTTAATAAATTAAAAAATTATTAAAAATAAAGGATTTATTAATATGAAGCCACCTTAATAGTGGGGGTTTGGCATAGACATTAAGGGAGGGGGGCTATGCTTGACCTCCATAATATAATAAAAAAGAAAAAAAAATAAAGATGACTCACTTTAATAATTAAAAAAATAAATATATATAATTATAAAAATAGAATGACTCACTCATCAGTAGTATTTATATCATCATCATTTTCATCGGATAAGTTGTCCATCTTTATCTTGAAGTCTCGCCTCAACATTCAATCAATCTTTGAAGCAGAGAAGCATCTCAACCGTGTCACTAGTCATTCTACTTATTTTTTCATTTAGAACACGTCGACCTACACTGAAAGTAGATTTTGATGCTACCGTGAACATCGGTACAGCTAAAATATCATGTACAATGGTAGACATAATAGGATATTAATTTTTAACACTCTTCAAGCTAATACATCTAAATTCTCTATTTAATTTTCATCATAAGCAGACTGAAGATCATTTTGTAAATAAAATTCTAGTTCACTACTTAAAAATGAAGAAGATGTAGATGGACTTGAAGTATGTGTGTGTTTTCTTTGTACAATGAATGAAAAAATAGATGACGAACGTGAACTAGAAGAAGAAACAGAGCTTTGAGCATGTATTCTAGATCCATAAATTTTTTCATCATATAAAGCATAAATATCATGAAGAAGTCGTGTTACCTCATTTTTAGCAGGTTCAGGATCTTGAATCATGTTTTCACAATATGTATCAATTAAAATTAGTATACTACTTAATTTAACTCTAGGATTAAATACAACAGCTAAGTTATGCAAAGAACATATCTTATCCCAATATTCATTCCATTTGTTCAATAATAGGCATTAAAACATCATCATATCTATGTTTAGAAAAATTTTCACTAATTATATATGCTTGTTGTAAAAATGAACAAGAAGTTGGATAATAAATACCTGAAAGAACATTTGTAGCGTTATAAAAATAACCAAAAAATCTTTCAAAATTTGACCTTTACTTCAATCAGTTTCAGTCAATGTAAATCCTAATCCATGATCATTAATATATGCACTTAAGAAGTTTTATTGGATATGCATTATGAATCATGCTATATGTTGAGTTTCAACGAGTAATTACATCAAGTTTAATTTTTTAAAAACGTTTACCATGATCTATACATAATTATTTAAATTCTTGAAGTCTAGATCTTGAAGCATGAATAAAACAAACTGCATTTCTAATTTTTAAAATAACATCTTAAATCATACCCATGCCAGCTTGAACGATAAGATTTAATATATGACATGCACATCTAATATGTAATAATTATTTATTTAAAATAGGATGCAATGAGTCCTTCAATAATGCAATAGAAAAATTATTATTAGATGCATTATCAAAAATAATAGACATGATTTTATCATTAATATTATATGAGCATGCAGTTTGATAAATGTCATTTGAAATTTATTGCCCATAGAAAATGAAAAGTACAAAAAGCAAAAATTCATTTATTTAGTTGCCAATCATTATCAATATAATGAGCAGTAATAGCAATAAAATAATTACTACCTACATCAGAAGTTAAAGAAACTCTTGCATTTAAAATAGAAAGTGTTTCTATTAAACTTTGTCTCATTGCTAAAATGTTTGTCATAGCTACTCTTCTAAATGTACGCCTACTAGTTCTTCTATAATCAGGTTATAGGGCTAATTGAAATATTCTTTAAAATTAAAAGATTAATATAAACTAAAAGGTAATTCATCCTTAACTATCCATCTTACAAGTATTTTCTTTGATTTTCATGATTATATGCAAAAGTACATGCAAGTGATCCCCTTATATATTAAGGATACTTTGTAGACGAGAATCATACATCCTATGAGTCTCTTGATATATTTTTAAATGACCTATTTTTCACTACTACTACAACTATAAAGTTTTGCACATTTTCTGCATTTTGCTTTCAAAACTCCATCAACCACAATTCTATCAAATTCATTTCAAACATTACTAGTCCTCTTACAAGAAGAGGTTTGACCTTCACTTGGTTCACTGGTTCTAGAGAAAACTTGGGGAATAGTTTTCTCTCCCACAAAAATAGGAGGCACGCCAAAATGACTTTCGTCATAAGATGCCATATCCAAAATTCTAAATTGATGAATGCAAAAAAATAAAAACTAACCACAAGGAGGAATTGAGAAGAGGACCAGAGGTAGAGGTTTGAAGCTGGATTTATGAGCTTTCTCTTGTGCTCTCGCCTCTCAACAAGAAGTGGCCTCCTTTCTCTTGTACTTCTAACTTCTCAACAAGAATCTTCTCTTGTGTAGAACTTGAACACTTGCTAGAGCACTTGCAAACTAAAAATTAAATTGCTAGAGCACTAGCTAGAAGAGAGAAATAGTAGTAGTAGAGAAGGAGAAAAGAGTTGATTTGGTGTGGTAAGAATGAGGAAGGAATGGGTATTTATAGGACTTTCAATTTTTTTTTTCCAAAATACCCCTCAATATAGTCATTTTATGACTGTTGAGAATGTTAAAATGGTAAACCCCCCCTTCCACTAGCTATTTCTAGCCATTTTCCAATGGCTAGAAATAGCTGCAATTGGGCCATGCCCAGGCTTGGCCTGTGGCGGGCCGTGCTTGGTACAACCCAGTTAAAGCTATTACGGATCATGCCTGGCATGGCCCAGGTCTTATCGTGCCTGGCATGGCCCAACCCAAAATGGGCCGCAGGTCATGCCAGGCATAATTTTTTTTTAACAGCCATGCCAGGCATGATCCGTATATTTTTTGGCCTGGGAGGCCTGAGCCGGGCCATGCCCTTTCGGGCTGGGCCATGCTGGGCATGGCCCAGTGCTTATCTCTATCAGCAGGGATGTAACCTTTGATGAGAGATCGATGCTCTAGAAAAGAGATGGTACATATGCACAACAGGAGCTGGAGAAGGTGCAACAAGGGAATACTAGTCAGATGACCTCTTACACAGTCGTACCATTTGCTAGTGGACTAGAAAGATTTAAGATTCAGGTGGAGAGGACTAACAAAGAGAATAAAAGCCAGGAAGTTCAGCAAGATGTAGCTGGATAGAGGACACAGTAGGATGCAGCTGGATAGGGGACTGTATTGGAATCGTACTGCGTAGGCCCAAGAGGAACGTGCGATCACCAGTTCGATATGACTTTGAGGATTTGGTGTCATATGCCTTGGTGATAGCAAATGAAGACCCTTACACCTATGAGGAGGCTGTAGAGAGCTAGAACAACCAAGACTGAGATAGATGGGTCCAAGTAGAAGAGATACAATCTCTTCACAAGAACGGCACATGGCAGTTGATCCAGTTGCCACAAGAAAAGAAATCTATTGATTGCAAATAGGTTTATTAGCACAAGAAAGGGCCTTCAGAGTAAGGGCGTATCGGGTATAAGGTAAGACTAGTGGTCAGAGGATACTCTCAGAAGAAAATCCTATGGAGGATGAAGCACAAAGAGCTAGTGGAAGAAGGTGAAGTAGAGCTGGTGAAGGTATATACTAAAGAGAACCCAGCAGATGCACTGACCAAGGTTCTTTTATGGGATAGCTTCCAGAAGTGTGTTTCGTTGATGCAGCTGATGAACATGACGGATGAGCTAAGGCCTTAAAGCACTAAGGTGGAGATTGTTGGGCTTGGTATGGTGATATCAAGGCCTAAATTGGGCTAACTTATATTGGGCTGGATGTAGGTCCAAGGGTTGAGATCAAATCAAGTCATGGGTGTATACGACCTTGGTGTTATTTTAATTTTATTAGGTTAGTCCAAGGGAGTTTTTGTTGAGTCTGAGCCAAGCTCACTTGGTCATTTATTTAAACTCTAGTTCTTAGGGTTTGCGAAAGAAGTAACAGATTATTTTTTTCTAATCCTCTCTCAATACATGGCCGCGCCCTATCTTCTTCCTCTTCCTCCCTACTCTTCCTCCTGTTCTTGGCAACGTTTGATCGGATTGATGAAGCCGCTATGCTTGATGTGGGATCTAGCCACCAGACACTTGTGTGGGGGTTCCAGGCTGCTCATCTTCGTGGGTTTTGTGGTCAGTGCCTTTATGGGAGGACTGTTCTAGTTAATGCGCACCAGGAAGAAAGAAGGAACCCAGTGGTGATTCACGGAAGGGATCTGAAAGGGAGGACGCTGGGTGAGTGGAAAGAAAAAAAAAATCCAGCCAAAAATTGATTAAAAATAAAGAATAAAGGGAAGTAGCATGGTTTGAACCCAAGATCAAAGGGTTAAAAAATAAGCACCTTATCGCTTCGCCAATCTGATCGTTGGAAACAAAGGATGTAAGCCAAGGGTTAGGCATGGGCACTGGGCCGTGCCGTGCCAGGCATGGCCAGGCCTATCAAGAAATGGGCCACGGGCCGTGCCTGGTACGGCCCAGCAACGGCCCTGCTGGGTCATGCCAGAACGGACCTGCTGGGCCATTTTGTGGGCCATGCCATGGCACGGCCCACAAGGGCCGTGCCATGGCACGGCTGGTGCCAGGAGCACACTGTGCGCCTAGGCACCAGCCAGCTGATCCAAGCCATGATCCTGATCGGCGATGATGGATCGATGATTATGATCGATCTGATCGGAGATGATCCGACGGTTGCGATCGATCCATGCCATGATCCTGATCAGCGATGATCAATCCGACGTTGCGATCCATCCGATCGGCGATGATCCGATGGTTGCGATCGATCCAAGTCATGATCCCGATCGGCGATGATCGATCGAACCGTTGTGATCAATTTGATCGAAGACGATTCGACGGTTGCGATCAATCCAAGCCATGATTCCGATCAGGGATGATCGATCCGACAGTTGCGATCCATCCGATTGGCGATGATCCGACGGTTGCGATCGATCCAAGCCATGATCCCAATCGATGATGATCGATTGGATCATTGCGATCAATTCGATGGTTGCGATCGATCCAAGCCATGATCCCGATCGAGGATGATCGATCCGATGGTTGCGATCTATCCCATCGGCGATGATCCGATGGTTGCGATCGATCCAAGCTATGATCCCGATCGGCGATGATCGATCTGAGATGATCCAATGGTTGCGATCGATCCAAGCCATGATCCCGATCGACGATAATCGATCAGATCGTTGCGATCAATCCGATCGGAGACGATCCGACGGTTGCAATCGATCCAAGCCATGATCCCAATCGGGGATGATCGATCTGACGGTTGCGATCTATCCCATCGACGATGATCCGACATTACGATCGATCCAAGCTATGATCCCAATCGACGATGATCGATTGGACCATTGCGATCAATCTGATCGGAGACGATCCGATGGTTGCGATCGATCCAAGCCATGATCCCATTCGGCGATAATCGATCCGATGGTTGCGATCGATCTGATCGAGACGATCCGACGGTTGCGATCGATCCAAACCATGATCCCGATCGACAATGATCGATCAGATCGTTGTGATCAATCCGATCGGCGATGATCCGACGGTTGCGATCTTTCTATTTTTTTCTTCTTACTTATTGTATTATGTTCTATAGGTCAGGCCTAGCCCCCTCCCTTCTGTATCATTTAATTTTAAATTAATAAACTGGTAGGGATTTATGCCAAACCCCCCACCATTATGGTGGCTTTATATTAATAATTTTTTTTATTTCTAATAATTTTTTAATTTATCTAATAATTTTTTAATTTATCAAATAATTTTTTTTATTTGAGCTGTGCACGGCCCACCTGGGCCGGCATGGCTCAGGCCCACCTGGGCCGTACCGGCACGGCACGGGCCGGCCCAGGCCTGTCATGGGCCGTGCCGTGCTGGGCCAACAGAAAAAATTTTCTGGCCCGACACAGTCCGATAAACCGGGCCGTACCGGCACGGCCCGGTACTGTAGCAGTGCCGGGTCATGCCATGGGCGGCATGGCCCAGTGCCCACCTCTACCAAGGGTATTTCTTTAGCAAGAAGATTTCACTACTGTTCAATCACTAAACCCCAACACATATAATGTAAAGAGATTAAAAGTTTGTTTGTAGAGCTTCACAATCACTGGGATACGAAGGTATTGCATTTGAAGCGAAAAAGTAAGAAATAAGAAGCATTTAAAATTAAATTTTAATGAAGAAAGAGTTATAAATAGCCATGAATAAATGGGTATCACTTGTAATAACCTAAATTATAATCTAAATTTTAATATTCTATTAATTAATAATACTATAAGTTAAATAATATTAATCTAAATTTTTATATACTTATAATTGATGAATAATATAATAATAAAAAATAAATAAAAATAAATTTGTATATTTTTTAAGATTATACCTAGAAGTTATATAATTGTATCACGTGTTTAACCTACATGATGGATTAGGATGTGATATTTCTTATTTCATTATTGGTAGGATTAGAAAAGTAGTTCTTTTCTAATAGCCTGTCCAATTGGCATTGTTTCTCTCTCAAAGTAATCTAACACAATTTGTTTGAGCCAAGTAGTAAGGTAAATTAATTTTTTTTGAAGAATTTTAGATACATTTTCACCTAGCCAACACCCTTTTGTTCGCCTAATTGGTAAGATAAATTTGGTTAAACTTACATGATGCCTCATAAGAATTGGGAGAGGTGTATTTTTTTTTCTTGAATTTTTTTGCTTCAAACTTGTTTTGATTTAATTGGCTTCACCATCTCACAACTAAACATGTTATAAGAGGCGGAGGAATTAGCTAGTGTTCCTATCATATTGCTGTGGATCGAAGAACCTGTTTGGAAGTTTAAAGATTTTTATCAGCCAATAAAATTTTCCAGCTGGGACTTATGATTTGAGAT
Source organism: Calamus simplicifolius (assembly GCA_900491605.1). Taxonomy (NCBI): domain Eukaryota; kingdom Viridiplantae; phylum Streptophyta; class Magnoliopsida; order Arecales; family Arecaceae; genus Calamus; species Calamus simplicifolius. Next base: position 528,630 of record UESW01004703.1, on the reverse strand, counting down.
CTTGATGAAAATAGAATCTTTTAAAGAGCCAGGAAAGAGATTGGGGAGGTGGAGAAAGTAACTGATGTCTAAGCTTGAGAGATAAGATCAAGCTATCTATGAGGAGTTATAAGTCTATCCTAGCAAACAAAATTAGCTACCGTCCCTCTCTCATCTATCTCTGAATTATTTGGATGTCAATTGTTTTTCAAAAACAGATGTTCCGTCAAAAGATCTTATCAACGAGCTCTTAAAATATATAAAGTAGTGGGCAAAATATGTGTCAGTACCTGCAACCAAATTAAAAGAGCTTAGGCAAGATATGTTAAGCGAGTGGTTTAAGGTCAACAGGGGCAGTAGTTTAGGGCAAGGAAAGGTTCCACTTTTAACGTTCTTTTACATGCGATTGTCTGAAGGTATGGTGACAACATCTAACTTGCCAATGGGTCTTTAATCTACTGATTAGACACTTATCTTCTCAATGCCGGCACTAAGAGAGGTTTTGAACTCGATCTATGAAAGGTAACGCTCCCACCACTCCTTTTTAGTTAGAAAAAATAAAAAAGAAAAATCCCAGGCATAATATTCTGACCTCCAATTTGGACCGAATGCAATATTCTAAAATAGCGCGCCCATACATCGGTTTTGTGTGCCGTGCATGAGAGCTGGAACGAGGCGTTGCAGGCTTGCAATCTAAGCTTGATTACAGTGGTGAGATGAGGCCTTCCCTCCTACGATTACAGTGGCAAAGCCCACAAATGCCACCAACCGAAACACAGTGCTTTGGTAGAGTGAATGCTCGGCTAGCAAGCAGAAACGCATACGCCTGGCGACACTGATCTCTCTCCTCGGTAAGACATCACTTTTGTTGCTGGTTGGGCGGTAAAAAAGCGGTGTCTCCGCAAGCAGACGGGAGGAATTTTCGAGGCAGCGAAGGGGAGACAGGCCAGATGCAATCGATGGCATCTGCGAGGGGTTTTATGAGTTTAATTCCAGTGGAACTCTCAGTGCACGTTCACGACACCCCAGGCCCTTTTGTCTCTCTACCTTTCTGCTTCGTTTGCCAGCACGTTTGTTCCGAGCTTCCTTTAAATATGGTCTATCCCTCACTGCACGAAAGAATGGCCATGGGTATTGTCAGGATTAGTTCGTCTTATTACTTTTCTGTGGTTAAAGTTTACTTCATTTCTAACCTCAGCTAAATTAATTAGCTAAATGTAAGAGAAGATCAATGGCGTAAATTAATCATAGGCTGGCTTTTGGTTTCTCTTTTGCTTTGCCCTTCCAAATGCAGATTAAGTAGTACATGAATGGGATATAAGATTAAGTTCAAGTCATGTATGATATTACTCTTGTAAAGTGGATGAATCCCACATGTATGATGATATTTGATATGATCTAGTGCCTTTAAATTGCTTGTACATAAGATTTAAAAATCCTAACTTATATTCATTAAATAGTAAAAGACATGTATTGATGTATAGATTGTAGATCTCTAAATTGCTTTTTATTTAGACTCAATTTTTAAAAGATGCAACTCATATAACCTTATGCTTGTAACATAAAACATAAGATCATCTTTTTCTCTCATGTTGGTAAGCCTTCTCTTTCAGATAAATTTATCTTCTAGATGCAATAAAAGTTTTCTACATAACAATTGGTTTTACCAATCTAATTCATCCATGCATTGATAGACAAATATCTGGGCTTCATTTTTCATCGGGTGTGAAAACAGTAATAGCGGACGAGATGTTAATGTTTGCGCTACCACCACATGGCAACCACTCATTCCCACCATCCAGCCTTCTCCAGTGGGAAGAATGCCTTCATGTTACAATATGGTATGAACTGCTCTCTCGTTACCAGATTTTATAAACTCAAGAAGGATTCTACCATGACTAATAGCTTCAATTTGGGCTGGTTGTTATGTAATCCTGAAAACCTTTTTGCATGCTTTAAAAAAAAGTTCCAACAAGTGCAGTGCGGTCAATGGGCCTGGACCGCATTGACCACAAGAAGTTTGGGCCACCCTTGGAGTTGGGCTACATTTCTGTCCTTTGGAAACCCAAAGAATTTTTCTATAGGAGACCAATACCTGCTACATTCTAACCATATGCAACACATGTTATCAGAGCAATTAATCACCATGGAGTTGTAATTTGGACAAGCGTAAGCATGGAATAGAACCATTTTCTCCCAGTGGATCATTTATTTAAGAAAAATCTAACCTTTGAGATTGTACTGGAGGGTCAAATAAATATTAGTTATGGAATAATTGGATGGTCGTGACAAGATTCACAAAATGACATTACACATACCAACCATTTGAAAAATATTGAGACCACAATCATACAATATTACCACACTTTTGTTTGATCATCTATTTGAATGATGACTACAACCTACTCCATCAATGATCCACATGGACTTAATGCAAGCTTCCTGAAATAAATAAGATACTTAAACAATAATGATCATGACTCCAAAGATTTGAACTGAGGAATGCTAACCTTCATTTTAAGGTTGCTTTTGTAATATCAATGAAGACAAGAAATGGATTAAAAAAAAAATTATCCACAGATTTTTTTTTTTAAAAAAAACTGCCACTTAATAGATTGTAGCTGTCAATTAAACATTAGATATTTTTTTCCTCAAATCAGTCACGTAATGTGCATGTGCCAAGTATCAGCCCTTGCTCTCCTTCTTCTAAGCTAAGTAAAAAATCACTCATGCTCTCCATGCCCTTACTGATCTTGAATATAATTCCAAGACAAGATTGCAAAATTAGAACTATATATGAACTCCATACACAGACAACAAGATAGGCTGCTACTCTTTTTAAGAGCCTAGACAATAGGCTAGCTGCTGCTAATCATTTTAAGAAAGAGCTTGACCTCTAGCTTCTTCAATCTTAGAGTAAACGTGCCTATTCTGAAGGGGAGTGGTGCTGTAGTACTCCAAGTACTTCCTAGATTTAGGAGGTTGGCCTTCAGATTTCTCAGCAGTAGCATGTGTAGCCAAAGACATTTGCTGTGCTCATACCTAGGATATCTCTCAAAAGAATAGTGTTCTTATCCACAACTAAAATGGTATAGAAAATGAAAGAGGAAATGCAGCGCGCTAGTGCTCTGCTGTAAACATTTAAATATGGTAAATAATTATATAACCTTCAATATCCTCAATTTCATCAATGTACTACTTAACTTTTAATTCCTATTCTTGCAGTCAAAAAACTACGTATACCTGATGCTGTGTATGGCGGACTCCAGCTGGATGGCCTAGTATTGGGATAAAATTACTCCTGAGGTGAAAAGACTCTCAAGGCTACAACAAAATGATATATTTGAGATAAAACAGTATAATAGCAAACAAAAATGTGGAGTTAGTTGATGAATACTACTTGTGAACTTGTGAATTTGGACTTAATATATAATTGCTTGAATACTGGGATTAATATATACTCTTCCCCAGTACTGGCCGTTTATAAGATTATTGCTAGCTTTAATTTGTAAGCAAATCTTTGGACTCTCGTAGGAGCTTTTATAATTTTTTCTCTTCCATTTCTGTTCCCTCAACCACCTTGTAATTACTTCTGATTTTAATAAAATTTCTTCATGGGAAAGTTCTCTTCCCTCACTGTTCCCTCAAAAACATAATTACTTTCATACTTGAGTTAAATTTTAAGCTTTCGCCTATCTACAAGTCTCTTACATATGAAATATGTCACAATTACTACAGCATGAAGGACTGTTTTCAGCAGTACCATGATTCTACATACCAATGAGCTATACTTGATGGCTTCACGAGGTGTCAGATAACGATGTTCAAGCTTTACGGTATAATTTGTGTTTGACAGCACAAAACAGGTTATCTATATTTATAAAAACATAATAATGTCAATAGAGATCAATAAAGCTCAAAGTTAGGCAGCAAACTAATCCACATCTGTATTTTCTCGAGCACTTGGCAACATAGATACTTAGTCAATAGACTCCATGTCATCCAAAAGAATTGATACCATTTGATTTATGAGGTTCTAAGCTTTTCCTTTAACAAGCGGAAACCAATCTAACAAATTAATTTGGATTATCTTATTCACAGACGGCAGTAAAATGATGTTTGACAGGAGAGCATCCATGCAAGTAGGTTAAGAACCTGAATCATGAATTAGTATAGAATCAAGAAGATTCAGTCTTCAAAATGTCGTGTTTTTCCAAAAGAATGGGTTTTAAAGTGAAAAAAGTCCATCTTGGTAAATGAGGTCAACAAATCATCTGCGAGGTAAAACAAATCATACGCGAGATAAAGGAACTACAAGAGTTATTCTGATGATTCTAATTGCATTAGGAGAACCACGCTTGCTGCATGACCCTAGCACATGAACCTGTCTCCCGCTTTCAGATAGGTACAACGTCCAAAGACACATATGGAAGGAATCGTTCATTTATTATGCATTTCTTTCGACTCCATGTGGTGACCTGCGGTATATTTCCAGATCAATCAAAGGACAACAATTCTTGCTGTGTTGCCAATGCCAATTTTCTAATAATTACGTGTCATCATTCATAAATACACCTTGAAGAAGATGGACAAAATAAAGAACTGCTAATGATAACTGCACGCTGCCTCTCTATACCGCATAGCCCTGATTTTGGATGTCCACATGTGTAGGGCACCAACTTGGCAAAAAACCTTGGAACTATTTTGGTCCCCAACCCTAGATCTAATTTTCTCGAGGCTTGAGCATCGAATAAAGTTTTGGAATAGAGTCACCTGGTCGTTGTTTGCCTTACAAAAGAAGAAAGGCAATGTATTGGGAGAGAGAGGGGGGGTGGAGAGAGAGAAGGTAACGCTGAGAGCTTGACTGCAGAAATAAGTGCTTATGTAGTGAATTGATATATTAAAAACAGCAAGAGATTTCAGATATATATAAGTGCTGGCAACAATTAGTATCCCAGCAGAACGGGAGAAACCGTGCTAGAACTTGGAACTTCACGTCATAAATAAAGGTGAGAAAAGGACGAGCCATATCAAACACCTTGGTTTCACGACTCCCTCTATTCCTTTCAATACCCTAAGGTCTGCGATCATTCTAGGTATGCCGTAATTGTTCATATTTTTCAGGCTGATGCATATTGCTAGCAGCTACAAAGGAAGAGGGAAAACGAAAGCAAACATGTCCGCGTTCATACGCTCCCAGGTTTTCATCTTTGTTCTCAAATATTAAGTCCAGATTAACAAGCAAGAACATCTGACTCACAGAAAACTTATGGAAACCTAAAAGCAAAGAAGGGTTTCAGCAATATAAAACCATGGAGATTAAGTAGGAACAATCACTCTTACTATTATGCATATATTTCACAAGTGCTGAAGATGATAATTAAGCAATCTTCATCCCTCATGTAAAGCAGTGGTAAGGGGAGAAGAGAACAAGACCTTTCCAACAACCAATTAGCAGGCAGCATCCTCTCTCATAAAATCTCCTTGAGGCCTGCTGTGGAGACATCATGAGTCGATTTGCTACTCCTAGTCGGAGCTCAAGATCTAATTCCGTCGCCGCTGCTCCAAAGTCCGACTGCTCTACCTCGCCAAGGCCGCCCAAAGTGGGATCAGCTCCTCGTGATGGCCTCTCGGCAAACAAAGGCAGCTGCCTGGGCCTACCTTCTTCAAGGATCTTATTTCCAGGGTTGTCTTCTTCATTTGGAGCCATCCACGGCCATTCGGACTTGCACACTCTATGATGGCTTCCATGCACCGGTTGGGATGGGTGGTTCTCAGGGGTCGGAGAATACGAGGGAGCAAACTTGTTGGATATATCGAAAGGGAATTGTCTTTGACCGGACGGCTGTTTGAGCTTGGCTCTATCCTTCCTGTGGATGTTCATGTGTCCTCCTAGGGCTTGGGCATTAGAGAACCCTCTCTTGCAGAAGATGCAGTCGTAGGACCGGGCGCGAGTACTCGAGCCACCGCTTTCTCCAGACATGGCCATCTCGTGCTCCTCGGAGCTCCAGTGGTCGGCTTCCATCACCGGCCAGGGGTGCATGAAGGGGGGGAAGGTGAGAGCAAGAGCAAGTCTAGAGGTCAACTTCTCAGGTAAGGAAGAGCTGGCGCTTTATATCCGTAGAACGCATAGCAAGGGTACCAGCCCTTTAGATGGTATTTGAGAAACCTTGACTACTACTGAATCGTAGACGTTGGGTACGAACCCAGTATTTCGCAAACAGTGACTTCTCTCTAAAAAGTAAAAACTCACTTCCTTGATCTGATGATATTTCCTACGCTTAGATCAGATCACCATCCTTCTATCATGTTATCACAACGAATGTGAAATACTCGCCACTAAATTATATTTATAATCAGTAATTGTGACCAATTTTTTTTTGTGAAAAATAAAAATCGCAAGTTCTTCCCCTTGGAAGGAACACATGACATGCCTGTTGACCCCGCCTAGCGTAAAGCTCCTTGCCTAGCCTTTGAAATTTGTTCTATTTATACCATGTAGCTTTGCTAGAGCGCAACGATCTGATCCTTGGACTATTGTTACACATGAACTGATAGTTTAAGCTTTACTGTTTACATGTGTCATCCATGTTATCAGGTCAGCAGACATGGCCATGATCAGACAACGGTGACCTCTATATTTGAGTCTTCTACTGGAATACTCAGAAAAGAACGTAAACTGTTACAGTTGATCATTTGTTGACTTTCTCAAAGTTGGTAGCACCTCAGTCCATTTGCTGCAATTATTGGGGCTTATATAACTCATCAAAATATTTGTTTCTTTGATACATCTTGCATACATGACATAGATGTATTACTAAAAAAGGTCATAAGACACAATCATCAGAAGCCTCGTGGAACCATGCGTAGGTTAATTATCAGTAAATTTGCACCTAGTTTACTCTCTTGAGAACCTCCTAAAATTTATATTACTTTGAACTGATCATTGATGTGGGTCGACATACAACCCATTATGAATGAAGCCATTGCCAGGAATTATATCTTCCAGAAACAGGATCGGTGGCTATCAAATGAACGGTTCTGATGCCCGAGCTACGATGATCGATCATGCTGCCGTCCTTCCTTAATCTGAGGTCTTTGTTATGGTCACTGAAACCTGAATCCCTTTCCAACTGGACTTTGGAAGCCCTCTATGTCCATGTTTGTGAGGCCACTTGGCTTTACCAAGGAATAAAAGCATGGCAAAACCAGCTGTGATGAGAGCTGTTGCTCTCGTGGTAAAAGCTGTCAATAACCAGCAACCATTCTCTCTATCCATCCTGTATGCACTCCCTTCTTCGGCCCTGGGAGCCAACTAATTTGGCCAAGAAGCGTTCGCAAGAGCTAAGAAAATTCCAGCTCAAGGCGTAGAAATGTTGGTCAACTGAAACAGTTCAGGAACCCTCGATGTGCCACGTGGTAGCAGGATGGTCGTGATGTGGACTGACATGAATGTGGCTCGTTGACTGACACCCACACGGTTTGGAGACCAGAGAAACGTGTTTGAATCGGCTCATGACGGACGTGGAACTTTTCTTCCCCTCCTTTTTTATCTGCTTCTTTTTTTTAAAAAAAATTCTTTTTCTCATCTGTAGATCTCATTTAGTTCTCAAATTTCGGATGTCAAGGGCTAAATATTGAGGTGAGAGAATTCCTTATGTGATGAATTAATTAGATTAAAAAATTCAAGTCATAGCACCATCGTCAAGATAAAGACTCGAATACCATCAAATTCAATAACAAATAGCATAATCCACGTGTTCAACGAGTCTATATGTAATTATCTTCTACTCCAAATAAGATATATAGGAACTATTTTATAGTACTTATAATAATTCAAAATTTTAACTAAAAAAGTAATTAAAAAATATTATTTAGATTCATTAACTCGAATATAAATATTTAAAATCTTTTTAATGTGTAATTAATATGAAGCTAAATATATGCCTCGAGTTCTTAAACTCAACTCTAAATAAAGTAATGCATAGTTGCCAAGTTAAGTTTATAAATTTTAAACCAGGATGCTTTCACATTCTCAACTATTTAGGTAGTGTATGATAAAAAAAAATAATTTCTAAATAAGTGTATAGAATAGAGTTTTTTCATTGAATATCCCTAGGGATATCCCCTAACTATTCCATTGATCATATTAAATGCAAAAAGATAAATTCATAACTCTTTGTTATCCTCTCTGGTAAATCAGTATTCTTTCATTTCCTAGGAAATAAATTAAAGGGATAATACATGGTTAAACATGTATTATCCCCTCTATTTAAAATTATTTCCAACTAACCCGTTTAGTTTGACTTTTTGGAATAAGAGGGGTTATTCAGAAAATATCCCCCTTATCCCCTTTCTCAAACATAGCCTTAGGATTATCTACGATAAAGCTATTTGAGAATTGCAATGTTTTTTATTTTTTATTTAGAAACAGGGATATATCAGTAGCAACATAGGTACACCACACCTTTAGTATAAGTAGTTACAATACTAAAAGTCTCATTGAAAAATACTCTAAATTGTAGCTTGGCTCAATTATGAAGCTTTTTTTTACAAGAAAATTAACAGCTTAATTGCCTTTTCTAAATGTATGATTGAAGATAAATACTTTTTAAAAAAACTTCATCAACTCCTTAATATTATGAAGCAAAAGACACAAGAATATAGAAGAACTCTTTGACCAACAAATTATAATGGTATAATCATCTTCAATAATTATTCTATTTTCGGAAGCGATAGATAAAATCTTCAAAACTCATACCATGTTGCCATGAGTTTAAAACAATAAATAAAATCTACTAGTGGGATGGCTGATCTAATTAAAATTTGTGCACAACCATGATGTATCCCACTCTTTTTTAAGTAATAAAAGAACCATCAAAATTTAATTGAAAAATCACTGTATTAATTGATTGAGAGAACTAATAGCATATTAGACTCCATATAATAGGTATCCAACCCTTCTCAGTCCAATGTTAAGAGCATTACCATATTTAAAATTAAAGCCAATGGCTTTGGCAAAATACCTAAATATTTAGAAAAGCAAAAATAAAGGAAGCCTCAACATTAAAAATTTAGAATGCGTTCAGTATATCATATTCGAAGAAGAATGAGATAAATATTTTTTTTTCATGTTTGTTATCTATAGGGATAAAAAAATTTTATATGTTAAAAATATCAATTCTTTTGAAAGAAGAATAATCTATCCCATCAAAATAGTCATCTTTATTTTTATTTTATTTAACTATTATTTTATTTTATTTTACTTTTGCCCTTGTGTTTAGAAATAAATAGTATCTCACTATTATTTTTGTAAGAATATAATTTTCAAGTTAAAAAAAATATATTTATGATCCTATCTAATCTTACTTAAAACCAAATATAGGATAGAATAATTTTCATCCTATCTATTTTATTACCTGATGCAGAGAAAAATTGTCCACTACAAGAAAATACTGAAATAGCGACGCAAATTTAGTGACGCAATTATGCGTTGCTAAATTGCGACCACTTTGCGACGCCTCCGCGACAACAAAACATTGCGACGTAATTAGCGACGCATTAGCGACTCAATAAACTAGAAAATAAAAAAATTAATTTTTTTATTTAGCGATGCAAATAATGCATCACAATATTTTTAAATTAATTTTTTATAAAATATAAATATGGGAAAAAATATTGCGACGAAACTCAGTGCATCGCAATATTTTTTAAAAAATTAATTATGTTAAATAGCGATGCAATAAACCAAAAAATTAGAAAAATTATTTTTAATTTAGCAACGCATCAATTGCATCGCAAATAATTTAAATAAAATTAATTTTTTATAAAATATAAATATGAGAAAAAATATTGCGATGCAACTCAGTGTGTCGCAATATTTTTAAAAAAATTAAATATGTTAAATAGCGATGCAATAAATCAAAAAATAAGAAAAAATATTTTTAATTTAGCGACGCACTAACTGCGTCATAATTATTTTAAATAAAATTAAATTTTATAAAATATAATTATGAAATAAAAAAATTACGACGCAATCCTATGTGTCGTAATGTTTTTTAAAAAATTAATTATGTTAAATAGTGACGCATTAGCGAATCATTAGTGACGCAATAAACCAAAAATTAAAAAAATTATTTTTAACTTAGCGACGCACTAATTGCGTCGCAATTATTTTAAATAAAATTAATTTTTATAAAATATAATTATGAAATAAAAAATTGCATCGCAAACCTGTGCATCGTAATGTTTTTTAAAAAATGAATTATGTTAAATAGCGACGCAATAGCGACATAATAAAATAGTAAATTAATAAAAATAATTTTTTATTTAGCGACGCAAGTATTGCATCGCAATATTTTTTAAAAAAATAAATTTTATAAAATATTAAAAAGAATTATGAAATAAAATATTGCGACGAACATCTGTGCGTCGCAATATTTTAAAAATATTGTTTAAGGAAATCTGAATATTCTTTTTAATATATATATATGTGTGTATGTGTGTTAAACTCTAATCATATGAGAACGGGAGCGAGATAAGATACAAGAAGAACGAAAGTTAAATGACTAGCATCTAAAGAAAGACTTCGATCCAAACAGATAAACAGGGGCCAAAATAACAAAGAAACGATCCAAACGGGGGGTAAAAACAGCCCTAGAAAGGTAGACAACAAACCTTTAGAAACCGCGTCTAAGACAAACTCCAAAACCCTAGTATCCTTAGCTCTGATTGATCACTCAGGAGCGGCAACATGAACAAGATGAAACACGCCGACAATAGGAAAGATCTCTCTCTGAAAACCCTAGGAAAAGCTCGCCGTCGCCCCCTTACGTGGATGAGATGGAGGTAGAGGGATCGGTTTCCCGAGAAACCCTAGTATTAGGCTTTTGGGGAACGAGGAAAAGAAGCCCTCCTCCATGGCGAGCTCTCGGCGTCTCTCCCCTCGCTCTCTTCGCGACTCATGCTCCCCCCCACCCTTTTAAAGTTTCCCAAACGGGACTACGAGCAGCCAAGCACCATCTAGAAGCGAAGCGGAAGGGCCATGACACTGTGCCCGTGAAACTGTCTTGGTGTATTGGCTTTGATCGATCGCAACCGTTGGATCATCGCCGATCGGATCGATCACAACGGTCCGAGATCGGTCATCGCCGACCGAGATCGATCATGGCTTCGATCGATCACAACCATCGGGTCGACGTCGATCGAATCGATCGCGACGGTCTGAGATCGATCGTCGCCGACCGGGATCGATCATGGCTTCGATCGATCGCAATCGTCGGATCATCGCCGATCGGATCCATCGCGATGGTCTGAGATCTTTCCTCTTAGTTCCTTCTCTTTCAAGAACACAAATCTTTTCATTTTCTCTCTTGTTACTCCCTCTTTCAAGAACGCTAATCATCATCCTCCTCCTCCTCCAAGCCTCTTGAACCCTAACCTTAACGCTAATTACTCTTCGTTATTTCCGGTTGTGTCTTGTTTGCTGTTCATTCTCTTGAAGAGCCATCATGGACAAAACAAACCGAAAGAGGAAGCACAGTGAGAACCAAGACAACGATCCTCTCACCCTCTGCCTCTCTCCTCCCAATTGCCGCAGCCTTACACTTCCAAACACCAGGTTCCCTTCCCTTCCATCCCCTCCCCCACCGCCGCCGCCACTGCCACCACAACCGCAACACCTCTCCTCTCCTCCCCTGCCCAACAGCTGAGATCGGTCATCCTCGACTGGGATCGATCATAGCTTCGATCGATCGCAACCGTCGGATCGTCGCCGATCGGATCTATCGCGATGGTCTGAGATCGGTCGTCGCCGATCGGGATCGATCATGGCTTCGATCGATCGCAACCATCGGATCGTCGCCGACCAGGATCGATCATGGCTTCGATCGATCGCAACCGTCGGATCGTCGCCGATCAGATCGATCGCAACGGTCTGAGATCGGTCATCGCCGACCGAGATCGATCATGGCTTCGATCGATTGCAACCGTCAGATTTCATCGATCAGATCGATCGCAACGGTTCGAGATCGGTCGTCACCGACCGGGATCGATCATGGCTTCGATCGATCACATCCGTCGGATCGTCGCCGATCGGATCGATCGCGATGGTCTGAGATCTATCATCGCCGACCGGGATCGATCATGGCTTCGATCGATCCCAACCGTCAGATCGTCACCGATCGGATCGATCGTGACGATCCAAGATCGGTCATCGCCGACCGGGATCGATCATGGCTTCGATCGATCGCAACCGTCGGATCGTCGCCGATCGGATCGAAGTTTTCCCAGAAAATAAAAATAATTTTCCCAGAGAAAACAAGTTTTAATATTACGACGCAAATATTGCATCGTAATATTAAATTAAAAATAAAAGTAATAAAAAAATTTAAAAATAAAACATTGCGACGCAATATATGCGTCGCAATTATTTTCAGAAAATATAATTTTTATCAAATATAATTATTTAAAAAATATTGCGACGCATTAGCGACGCAATTTCCTAGAAAATAAAAATAGTTTCCCAGAGAAAATAATTTTTAATATTGCGTCGCAATGTTTTTTTAGAAAAATAAATGTAATAAAAAATATAAAAAAAAACATTGCGACACAATATATGCATCACAATTATTTTCAAAAAATATAATTTTTATCAGTTATAATTATTAAAAAAATATTACGACGCATTAGCGACGTAATTTCCTAGAAAATAAAAATAGTTTTCCTAGAGAAAATAATTTTTAATATTGCGACGCATATATTGCGTCGCAATGTTTTTTAGAAAAATAAAAGTAATAAAAAAAATTTAAAAAAAAACATTGCGACGCAATATATGCGTTGCAATTATTTTTAGAAAATATAATTTTTATCAGTTATAATTATTAGAAAAATATTGCGATGCATTAGCGACATAATTTTCTAGAAAATAAAAATAATTTTTCCGCCAGACAATGGCGCCAAATTAGCGACTCATTAGCGACGCAATTAGTTGCGTCGCTAAGTTTTGCATAAAATAATTAAAAAGGCCAAATTTATTATGGATTAGCGACGCGTTGTTGCGTCGCTAATCCATAATAAATTTTAAAAAAAAATAGCGAGTGATTAGCGACGCAAATTTGCGTTTGCATCGCTAATCACTACTATATAAGAAGCTCTATCGAGCCGCCCCCCCCGCTTCTCTTCTTCTTCCTCTTCTTAACCTAACCGCTGCCGTCCGCTCCTCCGGTTCCCCCCGTTCTCTCCCCCGGCGGCAGCTCCCCCCACTCCGGCGGCGTCCCCTCTCGACCAAGGTAAGCCCCCCTCCCCCTCATTTTTTTAAAAAAAAATTAGGTTCCGGCCACGGCCACGGCCGTGGCTGTCTTCTCCGGCCATGGTCGCTGCCGTGGCCAGCCGTGGCCTGGCCACGATGGCCAGGCCACCAAAAAAAGAAAAATTAACATCTAGGGGGCCCCCCCTTCGTCTTCTCTGGCCACGGCCACGGCCGTGGCCGTCTTCTCTGGCCACGGCCACTGCCGTGGCCTGGCCACCAAAAAAAAATTTAACAGCTGGGGGGTTTTCCCCACCCCCCCTTCGTCTTCTTCGGCCACGGCCACGGTCGTAGCCGTCTTCTCTGGCCATGGTCGCTGTCGTGGCCGGCCGTGGCTGGCCACGGTGGCTAGGCTACAAAAAAAAAAAAGTATAACAGGGGGGTTCCCCCCCTTAGTCTTCTCCAGCCACGGCCACGACCGTGGCCGGCTGTGGCTTGGCCACGGTGGCCAGGCCACCAAAAAAAAGTATAACGGGGGGAGGGTTCCCCCCTTGGTATTAAATTTTATAAATTTAATAAATTTATAAAAAAATTATTAAATTTTATAAATTTAGTAAATTTATAAAAAATTTATTAAATTTTATAAATTTAATAAATTTATAAAAACTTATTAAATTTTTTATAAATTTAATAAAAAAAGTATATATATGGAGAATGATCACTCTAATAAATTAATTAATTTATGTCATTAGTCGTAGCTCTTTGGATAGACTGATTTAGCTCATCAATCATGACTCTTTAAATCAACTGGTTTAGCTCATAAATCGTAGCTATTTAGGTCAATTAATTTAGCTTATCAGTTTTAACTTTTCAAGTAAGCTGATTCTAGACCATCAACCTTAATAAGCTCTTTAGATCATCAATCAAAACTCTTTAGATAGGTCGAGCTGAATTAGCTTAGCTATTTAGGTCAACCAATTTAGCTCATTAACCATAACTCTTTAGATTAGCTAATTTCAAAATAGCAGTCGTAGCTTTTCATTTCTTTATAGCTGTTTATGCAATAATATTTGTGCATTTGTAGTTATTTACAATTGTTATGTCTTGATTATTTACATTCTGCTTCAAATTGAATGATGCATTAAATTATCTAATGCTAGAATGAAAGTCTTGTTGTAGTTTTATTTAATTTTCAGCAACAAATTAGTAGTTTCAATGATTTATATTTTAGTCTTCACAAACATTTATATTCGACGTGATAATCTTAAGAAGTCAATGACTATATATATATAGAACACTATTCCTATATGTATAATTGATAAGAATTTATGAATAACAAGCATAAGTTCGATTGTCTTCGGATTTCCATATTATTAATCACGGCACTATAACCTTTAAACCCGTTTGAGAATTTGTAAGACATAATCTTGCAAATTCTCAAATTGTCCTGGTGGACAGTTTGAGAATATTATTTGCGATATGTTAGTCTGCTATTAATCATCGTTGGTTGAGATTGCGGTTTGTATTTGCTCATACGTTCTCCTAGTGTGGCATATATGCCACACATTTAGGAGAACATATGGGGAAATGCTGCTAAAATTTCAACGTAACCGATCGACGATAATTAATAGCAGAATAACATATCACATAAAATATTCTTGAATGGGATAGGGCCTTACCTTTTAGACATGGAGTGAAGGTGAAATTAATTTAGGACACTTGAATGCTTGTGAAGTCTCATGATTGAACGGACCGCCTTGCAGCCCGACCCGAACTCAAGCCCTAGCATTAGCCTGGCATGAACCTGTGCCTCGGTCCTTACTAGCACGCCAAGGATCGTAGCCGTGACCCAACCTTGCTGGGTAGAGACCTTAGTTGTGTAAAAGAAAATTGGTTTAGTTATAAATGATTTAAATGGTTGTTATATATTAAGTAATGCTAATATAGTTTTATAATGTGGTTTCCTTTAATGGTTTACCAGAAATTGTATAAGTCGGTCAAAAATGAGCGGGGCTCGCTCGTGGATGTATGCAAGGATAAAAGATGGCTTGCTTAATCCAGATTTTCTGAATGGATTGGAAGAACTTATCGCATTTGCATGTAGCCAACCTGAATGGATGGATGGGCCTAGGATTAGGTGCCCATGCAACTATCACAGGTGTTAGAATAAAGCCTACAGAGATGTTGAAACTGTTAAGGTGCATATGTGTAAAAAAGGGTTTGTTCCTGATTATGATGTTTGGTACTGTCATGGTGAACCAGAGGAAATTCCAGCAGTTGTTACAAGCCAACAAGTGTCAATTCCCGTAGATGAACCATTTGTGAATTTAAACACATATGAAGAAATGGTGATGAATGCATCGGGTAATGAATTCAATCAGAATACATTTATGGAAGAACAAAATTCAGATGCACAACAATTTTATGATATGTTGCGTGCTGCAAATCAAGAATTATATCCTGTTTGTAAGGGCCATTCCCAGTTGTCTACAACTACTCGGTTGTTGAATATTAAGGCAGAACATCGATTATCAGAAAAGGCGTTCAATTCTGTAGCTGGGTTAATCAAGGAAATTTTTCCAAATGATAATGTTGTAGCAAACAGTTTTTACTCAACGAAGAAGTTGTTGCATGGGCTTGGGCTCCCAGTTAATAAGATCGATTGTTGCTTGAACAATTGCATGATATATTAGGATGAAGACTCAGAGCTGCGATGGTGTAAGATTTGTGGGCAATCGAGGTACAAAAATGACGAAGGGGGAGCTAGTATAAGTAGGAGGAAAAGTGTGCCTTACAAGAGGATGCATTACTTTCCTCTTACTCCACGCCTGCAGAGATTATACAGATCTGAGGCTACAGCTGCTGATATGAGATGGCATGCCGAACATGAATCTAAAGAGGATGAAATGCGGCATCCGTCAGATTCAAAAGCTTGGAAGCATTTCAATGAAAATCATCCTGATTTCGCTGAAGATATAAGGAATGTGAGATTAGGTCTTTGTACCGATGGCTTCCAACCATTTGGTCAAGCGGGCCAACAATATTCATGTTGGCCTGTGATACTGACTGTATATAACCTTCCTCCATGGAAGTGCATGAAAGATTCTGCAATGTTTTTGACAGTTTTGGTTCCAGGACCATCAAATCCAAAGGAAAAGATTGATGTCTTCCAATCGTTGGTGGCCGAATTGAAAATGTTGTGGGAAACAGGAGTCCTAGCCTACGACATTTCTATGAAACAGAATTTCATCATGAGAGCTGCTTTGATGTGGACAATAAGCGACTTCCGGCATATGCAATGTTGTCTGGTTGGAGCACTGCTGGATGTCTGGCATGCCCCCATTGCATGTATGATTCGGATGCATTTATTGCAGGAGAGTGGTAAGCGGTCATAGTTTGATAATCTTAGGATGTTCTTGCCTTCAAATCATCCTTACAGGCGTAACTTGACCGCCTTTCGGAAGAACAAAGCAGTCACAAAATTCGCCGAACCGGTTATGTCCGGCACGGATATATTTGATACTATAGAGCATTTGGGGTTGAGGTATGCTTGGGAACCCGATGCAGATAGAATAAATGGCCGTATATGTAAAGAACATAACTGGAAGAAGAGGAGTATATTTTGGGATTTGCCGTATTGGAGCACAAATCTCATCCGGCACAACTTGGATGTTATGCATATCGAAAAAATTTCTTTGTAACATATTTAACACGGTGCTAAACATCCCAGGAAAAACCAAAGATACTGCAAAGTCAAGAGAAGAACTTAATCAGTATTGCAGAAGAGGTGATTTGAGGAGGAGTGCCAACGGGACCTATCCTAAAGCCTGTTACACTCTTGACAGAAATTCACGAGAAGTTTTATGTAACTGGCTTAGAGGGTTAAAATTTCCAGATGGTTATGCCTCAAATATCGGTAGGTGTGTGGACATGCATAAGCTCAAGTTGTTCGGCATGAAGAGTCACGACTGCCATGTTTTCATGCAACGATTATTGCCTATAGCTTTTCGTGAGTTGCTTCCGCAATATGTCTGGAAGGCATTGATGGAGCTCAGCTTGTTCTTCAAGAGTTATCTGCCGTAGTCATTACTTCTGCATCCATGGCAAGGCTTGAGGAGAAAATTCCAATTATTTTATGCAAGCTGGAGCGAATATTTCCTCCTAGTTTTTTTGACTTAATGAGCATTTACCGGTTCACTTGCCATACGAAGCAAGCATAGCTGGTCCCGTGCAGTATCGCTGGATGTATCCTTTCGAGAGGTAAATATATACATCATTAAGACATGTTGACATTTCAAATATTATTTCATTATGAGAAAATTGGTTAATTTTTTGTCTCAACTTTACATATAGGTACCTTAAGAAGTTAAAAAATAATGTGCGTAATAAGGCAAGGGTTGAAGGTTCTATATGCAATGCACACTTGGTCGAAAAAGTTTTAGCTTTTGCCTCGCATTACTTTGAGGGTCACGTCCACACGAGGAGCCAAAATCTTGGTCGTAATGATGACGTATGTGTGGACGAAGGAGAACCTAATGACGGTAGAATATCAATTTTTAAAGGTATCGGCCGTTCATTTGGAGGGCAGAAGTCAAGAAATCTTAGCGATATGGAGTATAATGCAGCACATTATTACATCCTAATGAACTGTAGAGAAGTCGATCCATATATTGAGTAAGTGTATACTTAAATGCTTAATTGGAACTTCTAATTTAAATTACAATATACCATAATATTTAATTGCTAACATAAGTTTTAATCCTTATCATCCCATAAGGATGTATTGTGATAGACAACGACAGATGAATCCCGACATCAATCAAGTTGCAATTGGGCAGAAGTTAGAAACGGAGTTCGCTTACTGGTTTTATGAATTTGTGAGTAGTATCACTCAATCAATTTCAATAATGGCTTTTATTTTTTGAATTGGTTGTGAATAGCTTATTAATTTATAGGTAAATGGTCCATGGTCCACAATCGACAATATTTTCATTAAATGTCTATCGCAATGCCCATTGAAGACCGTAACAACCTCTACTGGCTATTTTGTTAATGGGTACAAATTTCAGATTGAACGATTAGCAGCTTCAAGAGGCATGTAGAACTGGGGTGTTTGTGTTAAAGGAGAAAGTGTTGGAGCAAATATGCAAGATTATTATGGAAAGTTAGTAGAGGTGGTTGAAGTTGAATATCCTGGTTGGCCTATGAAACGAACCGTATTGTTTCGTTGCGATTGGTTCGATCCGACAGTTCCTGTGGGCAAAAGGGTTCATAATAACTATAATTTGGTTGAAGTGAACCATCGACGAAGATTGCAGAAATATGACCCATTCATCCTTGCATCCCAAGCTCAGCAAGTATTTTACTGCGGATATCCAAGTTTGCGCAATGACAAGCGAGATTAGTGGGTTGTTTCTAAAATCGTCCCACGTTCAACAATCGTATTAGAGGAGAGTTCATCAAGTCAATCAGCCGAGTGCCCTGCATTTCAAAAGGATGAGATGGAAATGCATGCAATTGAGGACGACACAAGGGCTCCTGAAACATCACTTAGAGATCCAAATGGTGATGTCCAAGAAATTGCAGATGCAAATGTTCGGTTTCCTTCCGATGATAATGAAACTGAATCGCAGTCCGATACAGCATCAGATGTTGAACCAACATTTCATGAAACAAATGATACCGATTAAACATAGAGGTTTTTTTAAATTCAACTTTATTTTATAAGTGTTAAATTTTTACATAGTCAATCATTAATCGTAAATTAATTGCATGAATCTTTAGTATTTTCAGTATGATGGGCAGAGGTAGATCTACCAACGACATACGGAGTGAGCAGGGATGTAGCCTTGCTGCATCAGATCACACGAGCTTTGGAGATAGAAAGTTCGGATCTCCATACATCGCACAGCCTTCGGGTGATCCTGCATTTGTATTACCGTCCAGCCGATCGACACATACCTCCGAGAGTTCTTCCACCATCGGCTGCACCGTACTTCGATTGGATGCTCATGGGCTATAAGTATATACTAATTAAAAATAATGTTTATGTTTTTAAGTCAATTACTTATAAACATGCATTTTTTTAACAGATTTATTGAGCAGCATCATGTATCCAGCCACATCAGCTCCGTATTTCAGAGGCGTGCAGATCCCAGTGGCTACGATTGGCGCCACGTATCTGCAGCCACGAGGGAGTTTTATTTTTCTGAGTTTCAGGTAAACTTATTAAATACAATTTATCATTGATATAAAATTTCTTAATCTTAATAAATTCTGAAACTAACTGTTTATTTTAATGCAGAAAAAGTTTATGTAGGACCCTACCAGCCATGATGCCATTAGGGCAGCATGGGAGGCTCTTACGGGACGCCGATACTCCGACATGCTTCATCGTTGGAGGTCATCGGGTCAGCGTCCTGCGCATGTGCCAGAGGGTATTTGGCATGAGTGGCAGCAGGCCTGGCAGTTCGATGGCTGGCGCAGGAGGTCCGCATCAGCCAGCATGAACCGCTGATCCAAGAGGGGCGGTCCTGGCACGGGTCTCTCCCGCCACACTTCGGGCTCCATTTCGATTCAGGAGCACAGACGCCGTATGGTAAGAAAATATAAATAATTTAATTACTAATTTAGTTATTTACAAATATTTGCATTAATATCAATTTTTTTAATGTTATAGTCTGAGCAGGAGGGCGGAGATCCTGGTGAGTTTCGTCTATTCAGTGCGACACACACCAGGAGGGACGGTTCCTGGGTCGATACGCGATCATGGGAGGTTGCGGTAAGAAATTAGCTTTATGTAGTATCTGTTTAATTTCTAAAATTTTATTTAGAGAAATTTATTGATTCATTTATTGTTGATTTTATAATTCAAAGATACGAGTTGAGGAGCTTCGCTCCCAGGCATCGCAGGTCGACTCCACTGATGGGGAGACGCCCGTCGAACTCTCAGCAGAGGAGAGTCGACGTGTGTTTTCGGAGGCTGTTGGTGCCCAGCCGCGAGACCGCAGGGTCTATGGTCTGGGCACTAGAGCTTCTGCATATTTTCCCCATCAGGCCTTCAGCTCGCGATATTCTGGTGATATTCCTGCCGAGCGTTTAGACGACATTCGGAGATCTATTACGGAGGAGGTTCGGCAGGACATTCGTCAGGAGGTTCGGCAGGAGTTCGAGCACGATTTCGATCAGCGTATGCGAGGCCATCAGTAGGAGCTTGCAGACGTGCGAGATCAGATGCGTCAGTTGCAGGATATGGTTATCCACCTGTCGCAGGGTTCCCAGCCCCCACGTGATCGCGCGGATTCTTGATGTATTTTTTTTATTTTTAATATTTTGTACATGAAAACTTCAAAATTTTAATATATTAATTATTTTTAAAAATTGAATGATTATTGTTTGGATCAATATGAGTGAAGAATATTTCGATCAATATTTAAATGTAACGAAATTGTATTAATCGTTTTAATTTTTAATATTTTATTTTTTTAAAAAATAATTAGCGATGCATTAGCGACTGAAATTGCATCGCTAATATTTTCAAAATATTATTATTAAATATTACGACGCAATGACCCGGCGTCGCAATATTTTTAAAAAAATTTAATTAGCGACGCATTAGCGACTCACATTGTATCGCTAATATATCTAAAATATTATTATTAAATATTGCGACGCAATGACCTGGCGTCGTAATATTTTTAAAAAAATTAATTAGCGACGCATTAGCGACTCAAATTGCGTCGCTACTATATCTAAAATATTATTATTAAATATTACGATGTATTCAAGTGTGTTGCCATATTGTGACGCACTTGAATGCGTCGCAATATTTAATAATAATATTAAATATTAAAAATTAGTTTTAAAATTAGCGACGTATTTATGATGCGTCGCAATATTGCGATGCATTGCTGCGTCGCAGAGAGTCGTTGTGAAGCGACGCAATTGCGATAAATTGAGACTGCGATAATCATCTGAGCGACGCCGTCATTGCGTCGCAATTGCGTCACAATAGCATGTTTAGCGACGCATTAGCGACGCATTTGAGCATCGCAATATTTTTTTTCTCTTGTAGTGTCACTGCATCAATAAATGTACTCGACGATAAAGGTCGAGTTTTCACAGGTCGAGTTATCTTCGATTTAGCTGATCAAGCTACGTTTGAACTGACTATGGTCTAACAGACAGTAAGAGTCGGTCTTCTCACTGACTCCAGAGTTAGTACCAATGTCATCGTCAGAGTTAGTACCAATACCATCGTCAGTCTTAACACTGACACTAGAGTCGGTCTTCGAACCTCGACAGGACCAAGCTGTCTTCGAACCTCGATGGTGCTGAGCTGTCTCCGTACCTTAGCAGGGCCGATCTATCTCAGTACCTCGACAGGGCCGAGCTATCGCAGTGCCTCGACAGAGTCGAGCTATCTCCGAACCTCGGCAGGACCAACCCTCATCCCTTCAACGTAAGTGCCATTACTATTTCAAACCACGCCGGATATCTCGAAGGATGAACCACTTTGATCGCAAAGATTGCATAGTGAGCTTCCCTAAATAGAAACGGAAGCCAAATATAGCACTCCATCTATGATCGATGGGATTTCAAATTTTTGATAAAGCGCCCGTCAGCTTTATCAACTACCGAATCCCATAACCGATGGGATTTCGGCCTTATTGAATGCCAACTGCCTAAAATACATCCAAAAAATTAGGTAACGGTTTACCTTCTCGGCAATGTACAAATATCAAGTCCCAAAACCCTCAAAGGCAATCTAAGTCCAAAAAAAACTCTAGCAAAGGCCATTGCTCCTGAAAAATCATCTCAAGGAGGAAGATCCTTCTACTAGAGCCTTCTCCTCTCATCTGATTGCTGAAGATTTTTACTAACTTGAGCATTGAAGGGTCTTTCGCAGGGACCACCTTCCGTGCTTTCTGCGTAAAGACTGCTTTGCAGGTCTCCACCCAGACGGAAGAGCGCTACCCAAATCTCGATGTGCACCGCCACCAAGTCGGAGAATGGATTTCAGCAGCATCAGATTGGTGCTAGAGGAAGGGCCTTAAGTCTCATTAAACTTGTAATCAAGGAGATAAGGTTCTTGACAGGAACGGTGATTCCTCAATGGTCAACCGTAAGAGAGCAACTATAGATGCTCCTGATCAGGCCACCTCTCAAAGGCCTGATCCCACAAACAACACGGCATCCTCACAGCCATCATCGACCGAGGTTCCTCCATTGCCAGTAGTCCTGGTCACCCAGGACCAATTTTTCATGCTGGTTTAATAAAATCAAGCCCTATCATAACTGGTACAGAGGCTTCATGGAGTTTCTCTTTCGACTGCATCTACTCAATAGTTTCCTAATGGAATAGTCACCCTAGTCCTACCGATGGTCCCTCTGCTCAATCTACTGGAAGCAACCAGCCTCCCACGACAGTCCGGCCATAAAGAAGTTGAACCGGCACCGTAGAAGGACGGAGATAGGAGCCTACCTAGATCTCGTTGGGCTCACTCCCTATCTCCAGCATTCTCTCACCACGACTCAACGCCGCGGCCGTGATCCTTCCATTCCGTCTCTCCTACTGCCGAAATGACTGGGTGCAACGACAACTACCCTCGCCGAACCTATTGGCGGCTGGTGCTATTAAAATAATTATCAAGGCCAGCTCCTACTAGGTATGACAAAGTGAAGAGGAGAACCGATTTGAAAGGATCCGATGCGAGGGGCTCGCCTTTTCAAATGAGGACCTCAAAGAGATACAATACCCCCAAGACATAAAACTCGGAGCATTTTTGAGCAATGAAGACCTTCATAGGATACAGTGCCCCTAGGATATGAAACTTGGATCACCTCTGAGCATGAAGACTTTCATGAGATATAGTGCCCCCAGGATATGGAATTCAGATCACCTTTGAGAAATGAAGACCTTTAAGAGATACAATACCCCTAGGATATGGAATTTAGATCATCTCCGAGCAATGAAGACCTTCAAGGGATACAGTACCCCGAAGACATGGAACTAAATTAAATCCCGAACATATTACTAGTGAAGTATGCTTGAACCTAGCCATTTTGCACATTATAATAAAACTTCACTTTTCAATTTAGATATTTCTTATTGAATAATAATCTTTCTTGAGTTATGGATGAAGGGCAGGTCTCGCCCAATCTTTGAACTATGGGTCCCTTTCGCCGAACCTTGGCTGGGCTAAGTAAAATTTTCTCCGTACCTTAGCAGGGCCGAGTAATATTCTTTGTACCTTGGCAGGGCCAAGTAAAATATTTCTCCATATCTCGGTAGGGCCGAGCAACATTCTCCGTACCTTAGTAGGGCTAAGTAAAACTTTCTCTGTACCTCGGCACGGTCGAGCAACTTTCTCCGAACCTTGGCTGGGCCAAAAAAAATTTTCTCCATACCTCGGCAAGTCCGAGCAACATTCTTTAAACATTGGCTAGGCCAAGTAAAATTTTCTCTGTACCTCAGCATGTCTGAGCAACATTCTTCGAACCTTGGCTAAAGTAAAACATTCTCCGTACATCGTCAGGGCCGATCAACTTTCTACGTACCTCAGCATGGCTGAGCTTTCTTCGTACCTTGGCACAACCGAGCAACTTTCTCCGAACCTTGGCTAGACTAAATAAAACATTCTATGTACCTTGGCAGGACTAAGTAAAAATTTTTCATACCTTGGCAGCGCCAAGTAAAAGATCTTCCGGGCCTCGGTACGACCGATCAGAGCTTTCTTCGAAGCCTAGCGAGATCGGTCAAGGCTATCCAAAACTTAGCGCAGCTAAGCATTTATTCTTTCGAACTTCGGCATAGCTGATCAGATTATTCTATAACTCGGTAAGTCCGAGTTTTCACTATGCCTCTGTCGTTTCTCGCCACGAAGCTGAGTAAAGGCACCGTCCCCCGATCTTAGCATTCACGATCAAAATGCAAGCAACTGTTTTCAGTTTTCAAAGTATGAATAGGAGCGGAAGGCTGGCTATAGAGGGGTACTTGACACCTGACACGGGCACTTGACATGAGGAATAAAATTCTTCGATAGGCCAATCAATATAATCGGGTGGCAAACCCACATTGGAAACAGAGCTCATTGATTGATCAGCTGAAGCCATATGAAGACTCTACTCCCTTTGTCCGAACCTACGCTTCGGACTAGGGAGTGGGGGGCCTGTGATGGGAAAAATTATCACCGCATCAATAAACATACCCAACGATAAAGGTCGAGTTTTCACAGGTCGAGTTATCTCCGATTTGGCTGATCAAGCCATGTTTGAACTGACTGACTGGGTTACGGTCCAACAGACATCAAGAGTCGGTCTCATCACTGACTCCAGAGTAAGTACCTATGCAATTGTCGGTTCTCAATGCCGACACCAAAGTCGGTCTTTGAACCTCGATAGGACCAAGTTGTCTCCGAACCTCGACGGGCCAAGCTGTTTCTGTACCTCGATATGACCAAGTTATCTCTGAACCTCGGCAGAGCCAACCCTCATCCCTTCAATGTAAGCATCATTGCTGCTTCAAACCACGTCGGATATCTTGAAAGACGAACCATCCGGATCGCAAAAATTGCATAGTGAGCTTCCTGAAACAGAAATGAGAGCCAAATACAACACTCCGTTCATGATCAACGAGATTTTAAATTTCTAATAAAGCGCCCGTCAACTTCATCAACTGCCGATCCCCGTAATCGAT
The DNA here is from genome assembly GCA_900491605.1 of Calamus simplicifolius. Lineage (NCBI taxonomy): Eukaryota > Viridiplantae > Streptophyta > Magnoliopsida > Arecales > Arecaceae > Calamus > Calamus simplicifolius. The sequence continues at coordinate 503,707 of UESW01004703.1, read as the reverse complement.
GGGATTCTGGCCTTATTGAATGCCAACCGCCTAAAATGCTTCCAAAAAATCAGGTAACAGCTTACCTTCTCGAAATACCAAGTCCCAAGACCCCTGAGGTATGCTCTCGAAGGCAATCTAAGCCAAAAAAAAAAAAATTTCTAGCAAATGCCATTACTCCTAAAAAATCATGGAGGAAGATCCTTCTGCTAGAGCCTTCTCATCTTATCTGATTGCTGGAGATTTTTACTGACTTAGGCATTAAAGGGTCTTTCGCAGGGATCATCCTCCGTGCTTCCTATGTAAAGACTGCCTTGCAGGTCTATTCAGACAGAAGAGCGTTACTCGGATCCCGACGTGCGCTGCCATCAAGCCGGAGAGCGAATTTCAGCAGCATCATTACCGTATTTTCTACCAAATATGAGATGGTATAACTTTTATACTATCTCATCGTTCTTTTTTTTTTTTTTACTCTCGCGCGCCTTGTCTTGCATACCAAAAGGCAGCCATAGACGATTTGTTATAACGGGTCATGAAAGTCTGGACTTAAAAATTAATTTTAAAATCCTATTATCCTAGGGAAAATTGGAGAGTCCCCCAAAGTTTGAATGGCTTATCTCCAGTGTGGGAAGACATTAATTTGCAAGCACTGGGGGGCGGTCTAGAGATGCTTGGTTCTCATTGGAAGATGAATGGTTGGGCTATGCTCTGCTCTATTTCCTCTTCCCTAATTTAATTTCTTTTTACCAAAATGCAACACCAGGATAGCTTCTAATGGGTGCCGGAGACAACCAAACTGGATCATCAACTTAACAAGGCCACTAACTGAAGCAGAAGATTAGGAATGATTGTTAGGGTTTTAGACCTTGATGAATAGCAATGGGATTCCCTGTTGAACAAGAACTAGAACTAAGGATTCCTAATCCTGTTAGGTTTAGACCTTGATGAATAGCAATGGGATTCCCCGTTCAACAAGAACTAGAACTAAGGATTCCCAATCCTGTTAGGTTTAGACCTTGATGAATAGCAATGGGATTCCCTGTTCAACAAGAACTAGAACTAAGGATTCCTAATCCTGTTAGGTTTACTTCTTGATAAAAGGAGGAAGATGGGGAGGAGAAAGAAAGGGCTGCCGCCCTATGATGAGAGAAGGGAATTTTTGGGAGAAAAGAATCTGTTCTCTATTCCATCCAAACCCTAGAGACTAGGGTTTAAATACATCCACGAAGTGGGCCAGGCCAGACTCAACAAAAAACTCCCATGGACTAAACCAATGAGATTAAACTAATCCCCAAGCCCGTGTACACCCGTGACTTGATTTAATCTCAACCCTTGGACTCAAAACCCAGCCCAATACAAGTTAGCCCACCTGGGCCTTGATAGCACCACACCAGGCCCAACAATCTTCACCTTGGTGCTTTCAAGGCCTCAGCACGTCCACTGTGTCCATCAGCTTTAACAACGAAATACACTTTTGAAAACTGTCCCGTGGAAGAACCTTAGTCAGTGCATCTGCTGGATTTTCTTTGGTGTATACCTTCACCAGCTCCACCTCACCATCTTCCACCAGCTCTCTGATCCTGTGGTATCTGAGGTCAATGTGCTTCGTCCTGGCATGATAGACTGCATTCTGCGCAAGCATCAGAGCACTCTGGCTGTCACTATGCACCTGGACAACCTTCTGATCAAGTCCCATCTCCAGCATCAAGCCCTTCAGCCAAAGAGCTTCCTTTGCTGCCTCTGTGATACCTATGTATTCTGCCTCCGTGGTAGATAAGGCTGTGATGGGCTGCAGACATGATCTCCACGATACTGGACCACCAAACAGGCTGAACACAAAGCCTGTTGTGGATCTCCTAGTGTCCACATCTCCACCAAAGTCTGCATCCACATACCCATATAACTGCCCACGAGCCTCCTTGGATAAGTTGGATCTCTCAGTATCTTCTTGCTGTCCATAGCAAATATCAACCCCAACTGTACCTACCAAGTACCTGAAGATTCCCTTCAGTGCTCGTCAGTGCTCCCTACCAGGCTGCGCCATGAACCTGCTCACCTGGCTCACTGCATGGGCTATGTCTGGCCTACAACATACCATGGCATACATAAGGCTCCCAACACCAGAAGCATATGGTACCTTCTCCATCTCCTGAGCCTCCACCTCAGTCTGTGGTGACATGGTCTTCGATAAGGAAAAATGTGCTGCCAAAGGTAGTGCTGTCGGTTTGGCATCCTTCATCCCATATCGCTCAGAATCTTTTTAATGTAGCCACCCTGACTCAGATGCAGCACACCTTTGGATCTATCTCTGATGATTTCCATCCCTAGGATCTTCCTGGCTGGCCCCAGATCTTTCATCTCAAACTCCCGAGACAAAGCTATCTTCAGTTCCTGTACAGCCTTCTCACTCTTGCATGACCTGGAAAGTCCAATGCTCCTAACATAAGTGTCAAATCTCTTGTACCACTGCCTCGGCGACTGCTTCAGCCCATACAGAGATTTCTTCAGCAAACAGACTTTCCCATCTGATCTTGGTTCTCTAAACCCTGGTGGCTGCTCCATGTAGATGCTCTCCTCCAAATGACCATGGAGGAATGCTGTCTTCACATCCATCTGCTCCAGCTCCAAGTCCTGAGCATAATCGATGCCTTCTTTCTGAGAGTATCCTTTGGTCACTAGTCTTGCCTTATACCTGATACCCTCTTGTTCTGAAGCTCCTTCCTTGCACTGATAAACCCATTTACAACCAATGGTTTCTTTCCTTGTGGCAGCTGGACCACCTGCCACGTATTATTGCTGTGAAGAGACTGCATTTCCTCTGCCATAGCATGGATCCACCTATCTCTATCCTGACTTTCCATAGCCTCCTCATAGGTGAAAGGGTCTCCATTCGCTGTCACCAGGGCATATGACAACGAATCCTCAAAGCCGTATCGAACTGGTGGTCGCACGTTCCTCCTGGGCCTTTGCAGTGCGATCCCAGTATCAGTCCCCTGTCCAGCTGCATCCTGCTGAACTCCCTGGCTTCTACCCCCTCTGTCAGTCCTCTCCACCTGAATCTCAAATCCTCCTGGTCCACTAGCAAATGGCACAACTGTATAGGAGGTTGTCTGACTAGTGTTACCGTGTTCTACCTCCTGTAGTCCCTGCTGTGCATCCATGCCACTTCTGTTCTGGAGGATTGAGCTCTCATCAAAGGTTACATCTCTGCTGATGACAACCTTCTTCTCCAAGGAGTCCCATAGCCGATACCCCTTGACTCCTCGCGGGTAGCCTAGGAACACCATCTTCTTAGACCTGGCATCCAACTTACTCCGCTCCCCAGCTCCAACATGTACATATGCTGTGCATCCAAACACCCTTAGATGGTTTAGGCTTGTCTTCCTTCCAGACCATATCTCCTCTGGAATGTCTCCATCTAACCTGGTGTGCGGTGACCGATTGACCAAGTAGCTAGCTGCATCTACTGCGTCAACCCAGAACATCTTTGGAAGCCCTGCCTGCAGCCTTAAGCATCTTGCCTTTTCCAATAGTGTTCTGTTCATCCTCTCAGCCACCCCATTCTGTTGAGGAGTTCCCATCACCGAGAAGTGCCTTCTGATGCCCCACTCCTCACAAAAAATCTGGAACTCCCTGCTGGTGTATTCCCCGCCATTATCAGACCTCAGATACTTCACACTTTTACCCTGCTCCTTCTCCACCTCAGCCTTCCAGATTTTGAACTTGGTGAAGACCTCTGATTTCTCCTTCATAAAGTAGATCCACAGCTTCCTTGAGAAATCATCTATTAGGGTCATAAAGTATCTGGCCCCATTCCTTGCAGAAACTGGGGCTGGTCCCCAGACATCTGTGTGTACTAACTCCAGGGGTTCAGCACTCCTAGCTGTGCTGACTGAGAACTGTACTCTCCTCTGCTTTCCCATCTGACAAGGCTCACAGATCTCCATATCTCCGCTACTCAAGTCTGGAAGCAGACCTCTCTTGCTCAGTTCTTTCATCCCCTTGTCTCCCATGTGGCCCAGGCGGTAATGCCACATCCTGTACACATCCCGGGGATCTTGTTCCACAGCTGCCACCTCAGATTTCACAGTCATCACAGAGCCCTCCATCTTGTATAGATTATTTTCCAGCCTTCTCCCTCTCATCACCACCATGGCTCCATTGGAGATGTTCAGAACTCCACTCCTGGCACGACTGCTGAAGCTGTATCCAGTCCGCTCCAAGTACCCCAGTGATACCAGATTCTTCTTGAGTTCTGGAACATGCTTCACATTGGTAAGAGTGCGCACCATACCATCAAACATCCTCACCCTCACTGTGCCAATACCTGCCACCTTGCAAGGGTGATTATCTCCAAGAGTCACATTCCCCTCCTCAACCTCTGTGTAAGTACTGACCACGACCGGTTGGAAGTGTAATGATGAGAACAGGCTGAATCCAAGGTCCACATCTCTGTGCTGTGCCTGTGATCATCTGATACAACCAAGAGATCATCCTCCACCTCCTGATCTGCAACTGTACTCACAGACTCAGATCCTCCTTTTTCTCCCTTCTGATTTTTCCACTTAGGACAATTCTTCTTAAAATGTCCTACCTCTCCACACTTATAGCACTTCAGCTCTCTCTTGCCTTTCCTGGACTTTGATCGTCCTCCAGACTTACTTCTGTCCCTGCCCCTACCTCTGCCTGTCCTTTCCCCAACTGATAGACCCTCCTGGGGAACAGCTTCCTTGGTCATCTTCTCCCTCTGCTCATTCGTCCGAAGCACCGAGACAATATCTTCATAAATTAATGTCTCCTTCCCATAGAGCAGTGTTGTGACCAATGAGTCATAAGACGTGGGCATTGAACATAAAAGCAGAAGTGCTTTATCTTCTTCCTCCATCTTGACCCCGACATTCAGAAGTTCATTGCTCATCTGGTCGAATATCTGGATGTGACCCAGCACATCTCCACCTTCTGACATCCGAAGGCTGTAGAGGCGCTTCTTCAACATCAACTTGTTGCACATATTCTTCCCCATATAGAGGGCGTGCAACTTCGTCCAGAGTCCCTTCGGGGTCTTCTCCTCCAGCACTGAATAGAGGACTGAATCCGCCAGACAGCCCCTGATCATTGAACATGTCTTCTTCTCCAATAAATCCACTGCTTGTCTGTCATCCCATCTGGCCTTTCCTCCAAAGCCAAATCTAAACCCTGCTGCACAAGGAGGTCCTCTACCCGGACTTTCCACATGGAGAAACTTCCCTTCCCATCAAACTTCTCAACCTCTATTTTTATGCTACTCCCCATGGCCAATTTCAAAATAGCACAAAAATAAATTTTATAAAATAGAGAAGTACCTTGACGAGATTCTGTTGAAATTATTTCAACTCCTTGAAGGCCTCCAGATTACTCCTTGAACCAGGCTCTGATACCACTTGTTAGGGTTTAGACCTTGATGAATAGCAATGGGATTCCCTGTTGAACAAGAACTAGAACTAAGGATTCCTAATCCTGTTAGGTTTAGACCTTGATGAATAGCAATGGGATTCCCCGTTCAACAAGAACTAGAACTAAGGATTCCCAATCCTGTTAGGTTTAGACATTGATGAATAGCAATGGGATTCCCTGTTCAACAAGAACTAGAACTAAGGATTCCTAATCCTGTTAGGTTTACTTCTTGATAAAAGGAGGAAGATGGGGAGGAGAAAGAAAGGGCTGCCACCCTATGATGAGAGAAGGGAATTTTTGGGAGAAAAGAATCTGTTCTCTATTCCATCCAAACCCTAGAGACTAGGGTTTAAATACATTCACGAAGTGGGCCAGGCCCAGACTCAACAAAAAACTCCCATGGACTAAACCAATGAGATTAAACTAATCTCCAAGCCCGTGTACACCCGTGACTTGATTTAATCTCAACCCTTGGACTCAAACCCAGCCCAATACAAGTTAGCCCACCTGGGCCTTGATAGCACCACACCAAGCCCAACAATGATCTCATGTGCCCACTCGAGGAAATTCATCCTACAAAGACTGCAGACAAACTGATGCGGAAGTTAACGAAGGACAGCTTCTTAGTCTCGCCTCCATCAAAGTTTGTAGACACAGAAGGCCTGTTGCTTCCGTTCCACAGAAATTTTTGAAAAATTGCAGCTAACATCTTCATGTGGTTGGCACGGCATGATCAAATTCATGCCAAGAAATGTTTGCTTACAATCAAGGATGCAACTGGACCGGAGTTGTAATTTATGCGAGGAAGGAACTGAAATAGTTAATCATTTACTTATCTATTGCCCTTGTACACAAGGAAAGGCCATCAACAACATTCTCCCCGTGGACAGCAAGGAGGAAGAGAAGAGTTTAAAAATATAAAGTTTAGAGACTAAATCTAGAAGGTGATATTTGAATTTTGTTCAAGTCTAACCCAACCTAATCACAAGCACCATATCATAACTAGCATACGGTGAACATTAAATGAGTTAATAAGCCAAATTCCTTCTGATATGTACAATCTCTCATCCAAACAATCTTGTTGAAAGTTATTATTTAATGTTATATTCATTGCATATTTATTTTTTTTAATCATCTTCACTGTTGTCAAAGTTATATTCATTGCATTTTTTTAATGTTACCATTGAGCCCGTAAAACCCGGTATAAAAGCACTACATGCTGCTTCAGTCCCAAAGCAAATGGAATTGGTTGATATCATATTCGCATGTGATAACTCAGCGTAAATAAAACATATAGAAAGAAAACACCATGGAAACAAGAAAGAGGGAAAATACAAAGGAAATCAGACCTACACCTTGTTGAACTCCATTCGAGAATTTGACTGAAGATCCGACGAGGGAAGACTCCCGACGGCTGATGGGACATTCTTTCAGGTATTTTTTATTCTGAAATCTGAGCTCGGAGTAGTTTGAGCTGGCATCAGCAGAGCGACCCAACAGCTACGGGTCCAGTGGATCTTCATTGAAGGGGGTTCTTCTATTATAATTGGATGAATTCAGAACAGGGTGGACCACGACGGTGTATACCCACTTCTTCGTAATATCTGGCAGTTTCTGCAGGACTCAACGGTCACAGTAGCCCGCTATGTATACCGGAAGGCAAATTATGTGGCTGACTGTGTTGCCTTCTTTGTAGCTCACCACTCCACTGATCAATGGAGTTGGTCTCAGGGAGATAGGATTTCATCTTTCATTCTGATGTTTCTTTTCTCTGATCTTTTAGGTTGTTCTTGCACCAATTAAAGTTGTGTAATGGCCCGTTTGTTAAAAAAAAAAAAATGAAGTGGAGTGATATAACATTATTCAAGCACGGCATGATTAAAAGTGAAGAAAACTGCAAGAGAGCTGCCACAACAATGAGAATTCTTTAAGAGAGGTCCGTCCTTACTGACGTATCAAGCCTAGGCATGTTAAGATAAAAGGCCAGTAGAAATGAACGCTTCAAGTTGGCACTCTTGCTGCCAATTCATTTTGAAATGTGCATACACGATTTGATATTCTAACATACTAAAGTGTTTCTTAGGGTTTGATGCGTGGGCCAAGGGCTGACACAGCTTGGGCCCACATAAAAAGGTCCATCGAGCATGAGCACATACCTCGCTGGGCTTAACATATCAAGCACGGCCCATCAGACCTATCTAGCGGTCCACTAGCTGTCATCCATCAGGCCTGTCTAGCAGCTCCTCAGCACAGGAATGCCAACCACGGCAACGTTCTGGCCGCGCACGCGCAAGAGAGAGAGGGGGAGAGGGAGGGCGGCTCCACCCTACTCGACCATGGACGAGAGACAGAGAGAGGTAGGCGAGGAAAAGAGGAGAGAGAGAGAGAGAGAGAGAGAGAGAGAGAGAGGGCGATGGGATCTTGAAGAAGGGGGAGGGAGGGCTTACATGGGGTTTAGACCCTTAGCATCGCCGTCCTGATGATCAGGATGTAAGACAGCGCCCCCCGCCGCCTGATCAGGCGGCGCTGCTCTAGCCGCTGTCAGGCAGCATCGCTACTGAAAAGACCAAAGGTTTCATAGGAGAAAGGAAGAGTCATTTTGAAAAGATAAGATGGTTCAGAAATTTAAAATTGACTCTTAGTATTTTGTAATTGACTCTTAATTTTCTGCAAATGTCTTTTAGTTTTTCTATGTATGTATTAAATAGTGGTATATGAAAGGACATCTAGATATTTATAAATATGGGAGGTGTTTTTCCATGAAATGTAGTAGTAGAAGAAGATGATGATGAAAAATAGAGAGAGACTCAAAAGATGTATTTTCTTTAACATCTCCATAATAAGAGAGTGTTATTTTTCTTATTGAAAGTATTCTTCACTTCCATCAATCTGGTATCAAAGCTCCTTGTGTGCCCACCTTTGTTTCCAACAAGTGGTATTAGAGCCTTGTTTTTTTAGAGGACCAATCTTGAGGGAGATGGCCAACGATAGTGTGCATATTCAAGTTCCCAAGCTTACTAAGAAGAACTATAGGAATTGGTGTATCCAAATGAAGTCCTTATTTGGCTCACAAGATCTATGAAAATTGTTCAAGATGGCTACACCGAGCCTACAACAGAGCAAGAAAGAGGGTACAATCAAGCACAAAAAGATACTTTAAGGGTCTTAAGGAGAAGAGACAAAAAAAGCTTTGTTCCAATTATATCAAGCTTTAGATGAGGTGACATTTGGGAGAATTGCTGAAGCAACCTCTGCAAATCAAGCTTGAGACACTCTTTCTACTATATTTAAAGGAGAAGAAAAGGTGAAGTGAATCCGGCTTCAATAATTACGGGGAGAATTTGAAGTCACCACCATGAAGGAGACGGAAAACATCTTTGACTACTTCTCTTGGATATTGGTTATTGTAAACCAATTGAAAAGAAATGGAGAGAAGGTAGAAGATGTTCGAGTGGTGGAGAAGATACTTCGGTCTTTGACACCGAGGTCTAAGCATATTATTGTCGCCATTGAAGAAGCTAATGATGTTGATACACTCTCCATCAATGTATTGATGGGCAAACTTTAAATTCATGAACAAAAGAAACAAAAGAAAAATGAAGCACATAATACGGAGCAAATACTTCAATCCAAGGTGGAGGCAAAAGACCAAAAAGAGAAAGATCAAGGGCTTCAATTGGCCTATAGTAACAAAAGAGATGACGGCAACAACTATCGTGGTGGCCGTGGTGGCAGAAGCAACTACCGTGGTCGTGGTCGAAGCCATGGCCGTGGTCAAAGAAGCTATAATGATGGAGGAGGCCAAAGCTCAAATTTCAACAATGAAAGAGGTGGAAGAAGAGGTGAACGTGGACAAGGTAGAAGATCAATTGGAGGTCGTAACCAATCAAGATCCAATGTTCAATGCTATAATTATCAAAAATATGGACACTATAGCTATGAGTGTTGGAACAATAAGCAAAGAAACAACATTGAATCCAACAACAAAGAAGGAGAACGACTCTTCTTTTGTCATGCCAAGAAGATGGAGACTTAAAGAATATATGGTTTCTTGACTCAGGAGCCTCAAACCATATGTGTGGAAGAAAAGAGCTATTTATGGAATTGCAAGAAGGGGAGTTTTGTGATGTGAAGTTTGGGGATCTCTCCAAAGCTCCTATCAAAGGAAGAGGTAAAATCATGATTTGGCAAAAGAATTGTAAACCTGATTTCATTTCTAATGTTTATTATGTGCCAAGTTTGAAGAGTAATATTCTAAGTATTGGCCAACTGTTAGAGAAGGGTTATGTAATTCATATGGAAGGACTATCTCTAACTCTAAAAGATTGGAATGGAAAGCTGATTACTCATGTCCAGATGGCGAAGAACAGGATGTTTCCTCTTATCTTAAAGACGGAAGCCCAAAATTGCTTGCAAGTGGATATCAAGGACCATTCCTGGCTTTGACATCTCAGGTTTGGACATTTAAATTTGGAAGTTTGAAATTACTATCTAATAAGGGAATGGTGAAAGGACTTCCACACATAAATTATCCAAATGAAGTTTGTGAGAAGTGCACACTAGCTAAGCATGCAAGAGCTCCCTTCAAAAGTAGAAAATCTTAGAAAGCAACAAGACCATTACAACTAGTGCATACTGATATATGTGGACCCTTTCCAGAATCTTGTGGTGGTAATAAATATTTTATAACATTTGTTGATGACTTTAGTAGAAAGTTGTGGGTTTATTTTCTTAAAGAAAAGTCGGCTGCACTCTTTATGTTTAAATATTTCAAATCTTTGGTTGAAAAAGAAAGTAACAATAAAGTGCAGATTTTGAGATCCGATATAGTCGGAGAATATATGTCAAATGCTTTTAGAAGCTATTGTGATGAAGAAGGAGTTCGACATCAATTCACTGCTCCGTACTCTCCACAACAAAATGGAGTGGCCGAGAGGAAGAACCGGACTATTCTTGACATGACTAGAAGCATGTTGAAAGAGAAGAACCTTTCCAAGCATTTTTGGGTTGAAGGGGTGGCATGTGCAGCATATCTTATCAATCGAAGCCCAACAAAAGCCATCAAAGGTATGACACCAGAAGAAGCTTGGAGTGGCTACAAACCAGGAGTAAGCCATATAAAGATTTTTGGGTGTATTGCCTATGCCCAAGTACCACAAGAGAAGAGGAAGAAGCTTGATGATCGAAGCCAAAAATGCATCTTCATAGGATATAGTGAGCAATCCAAAGCCTACAAATTGTATAATCCAATGACAAATAAGGTCATCTCATCAGTCGGGATGTGATTTTCAATGAAGATGGAGTATGGGATTGGAATGGCAAAGATTCTCATATCAAATATGTAACACCTTATAATGAAGCTGAGGAGAATACAAATGAGGAAGCTACTCAACCAATCTTGTCACCAGCAAGATCATCTTCATCACCACAAGTTACACCGACTTCCTCAAGAAGTTCTATAAGCCCTGAAGAGTCAACAAGAAAGTTTAGAAGTATTAGTGATCTTTATGATGAAACAGAAGAAGTTGAACAAGTTGATTTATATTGTTTATTTGCTGATATTGAACCTCTAACATTTGATGAGGCTATGCAAAAAGTTGAATGGAGAAAAGCAATGAAGGAGGATATTCTTGCCATAGAAAAAAATAATACTTGGGAGTTGACTTCACTTCCAAAAGGACAAAAGGAGATAGGCGTCAAATGAGTGTATAAAGTGAAGCGCACTGCTAATGGAGAGGTAGAAAAATACAAAGCTCGTTTGGTTGCCAAAGGCTACAAGCAAAAGAAAGGGCTCGACTATGACGAAGTTTTCGCGCCTGTAGCCCATTTTGATTCAATAAAGCTTATTTTCTCACTTGCATCTCATCACAAGTGAAAAATATATCAAATGGATGTAAAGTCGGCATTTCTCAATGGCTACCTTAAAGAAGAAGTCTATATTGAGCAACCTAAGGGCTATATCCATAAAGGCATGGACGATAAAGTGTACAAGTTACACAAAGCTTTGTATGGATTAAACAAGCACCGAGAGCTTGGAATGCTCGAATTGATCACTATCTTCAAGATTGTGGTTTCAACAAATGCTCCTATGAACATGCTATTTATGTAAAGAAAAAGGGAGATGACATTTAATTACATGTCTATATGTGGATGACTTACTTATGACAGGTAATTACATGGAAATGATATATGGGTTCAAAGCAACCATGAGCAAGGAGTTCGAAATGACGGGAGGAGACTTGATGTCTTATTTTCTTGGCATTGAAGTAAGGTAAAGTGAAGATGACATCTTCATTTCTCAAGAAAGTTATGCTAGAAACATTCTACAAAAATTCAAAATGGAGAGCTGCAAAGAAGTAAACAGCCCAGTTGCTTATAGAGCCAAGCTTAGTAAAGAAGGAGAAGGAAAGGATGTGAACTCATCTCTCTTCAAAAGCCTTGTTGGAAGTCTTCGTTATCTTACTATAAGCCGACCTGATATTGTTTATGGAGTTGGTTTGATTAGTAGATATATGGAACATCCAAAGGAGTCACACTGGATGGCAGCAAAAAGGATTCTTAGATACCTCAAAGGAACTCTTGATCATGGTATGTTTTATACTCATTCCAATGATGCAAGTTTAATTGGATTTTTTGACAGTGATTGGGGAGGAGATCTTGATGAACGGAAAATCACTTCTGGTTATATCTTTTATTTTGGTACTAATGCTTTTTCTTGGAGCTCAAAGAAACAATCCATTGTTGCATTATCTACATGTGAAGCAGAGTATATTGCAGCAGCATTATGTGCTTGTGAGGCCATATGGTTGCGCAACTTAATGAAAGAATTGAGTCATTCGCAAAAGGAGCCTGTGAAGATATATGTTGATAATAAGTCTGCTATTGAACTAGCTAAGAATCCAGTTCAACATGGAAGAAGCAAACACATTGACACAATATTTCATTTTCTTCGTGATCAAGTTAAGAAAGGTATTGTAAAGGTTATGTACTGTAAATCAAATGAGCAAATTACTGATATATTTATAAAATCATTCAAAGGTGAAGATTTTAAAAGCTAAGAAAATGCTTGGAGTCATGACACCAAGAAAAAATAAGTTTACGGGATGAAATGTTGAATATTAAACTAGTTTTAATGCACTCTTGAAAAGACCAAAGACTTCATGGGAGAAAGAAAGAGTCACTCTTGAAAAAACCAAAGGCTTTATGGGAGAAAGGAAGAGTCATTTTAAAAAGATAAGATGGTTTAGAAATTTAAAATTGACTCTTAGTATTTTGTAATTGACTCTTAATTTTCTGCAAATGTCTTTTAGTTTTTCTATACATGTATTAAATAGTGGAATATGAAAGGACATCTAGATGTTTATAAATATGGAAGGTATTTGCCCATGAAATGTAGTAGTAGAAGAAGAAGATGATGAAAAATAGAGAGAGACCCAAAAGATGTATTTCCTTTAACATTTTCATAATAAGAGAGTATTATTTTTCTTATTGAAAGTATTCTCCACTTTCATCAATCTGGTATCAAAGCTCCTTGTGTGCCCACCTTTGTTTCCAACAGCTACGAGCGCATGTGCTTCGGCCCCTTCTTCTTCTTCTTCTTCTTATTTTATTTTTTTTATTTTTTTTATTTCTTCAAGTGATGTTTTGAACGAACTCCTCGCATGATCTTGACTCTTCTTATGTCCTTCAACTTTCCAGGTCTCTTCGCTACTTGTACTCTAGCTCCTCTCTTTCTTTCTTTCTTTCTTCTTATTCTTCAATTATTAAAGGATGTTTTGAACGAACTCCTCCGACGTCTTGACTCTTCTTATGTCGTTCAACTCTCCGGTCTCTTGGCTACCTGGACTCTAGCACCCTGAGGCGGCATTATTGATCTCATCGTCCAGAAGGCGACGAGAGAGATTTTTTTGGCTCTCCCATTCTCTTCTGGTCTTGAGTTTTAACTGGCACGGTCAAAACTCGAGCGTGTGGTAATTGTTGGTTGACAACACAAAAAAAAAAAAAAAAAAGAATAAAAAAAACCATCAGAATGCTTGGCTGGTTTTGTTCTTTCTGAAACTCAGTCACGCTCGGTTTGGCGTCGAAGAGCTTTATGATCATATGATACACATGACGCAAACTTGGAGAGGCACGCAGGTCTACGCACGCGCACACAAGTACATTTTGTTTTCTTCTTTCGCACAGACGTTAGTTAATAGAAAATATTTCAACGTAGATTTTAAGATTTGCAGAACTTAAGATTTTGAGACCACGGTATCTTAGCCATGGTGATGATGCTCTTGCTCTTTGATCGTCAGGCCCTTGCAATGATGCAAAGAAACTTAATTAGTAGCTTCACATTTCAAATTCGAACGAGTGTTTCCACTGTATCATGTATACTGAGGAGCCAGCTATATATGTTGGAAATTAATCATGACCAATATCGTATTTCTCTTATTGACGTCCAAACCTCATCCTTGGACATCGGCCAAAGAATCGGCCTCAGTCGGTTCTCAACCGATCAGTCCGCTTTCCTGTGGATTCTCCGAAAAAATCCCCTTATGCTTAAATCAGTCCGATCAATGAGAAAGGAGAGGTTGAGAATCGTTTACCTATGGAGCATTGAGCTGCTTCAATAGGCGTTCGGAAGAAGTAGAGTTTGAGTTGAATTCTTCTTCTGGATGGCTTTGATCGGCTACGACAGTAATTATAGTCTTTTTTAGATAGGAAGGTAGAATCCCACTTGAATTAGTTTATTCTTTCGATTAATTGGCACCTTAATCTGGATGTTAGAATAGGCTGTCCAGGCTGTTAGGTCGGCCATGGCATGTTTACTTATAGCTGTTCACGTTGCGTCATAACCCAGTAAACCAATGGCTTAATTTTAATCATATTGGCATGCTGAGTCTGTAGTAACATATCTAATTAATGGTCCTAATTTATTAAATCAACGTATTCCCCATTAAAGTGATAACAGCCCCTCTCTTAATTCCTAAGCGCTCGCTTTCTCCCTTAATTCCTGAGCGCCCGCTTCCTCCCTTAATTCCTAAGCGCTCGCTTGATGGGGCAAGCGTTGAAGGAAAAGGGTATAAAATAGGAACCCATCATAAGGTTTCATTACGAAGGGTTCTCTAAGGGTTCAGAACACTATTCTCTCAAGAGAGATCCTAAGGTTTCTGAATACGGTTCTCTCAAGAGAGATCCTATAGTTTCAGAACAAGGTTCTCGAGAGAGATCAAGGTTCGTTCTCGAGAGAGATCTTAAGGTTCTATAGAGAGAAACCTAAAAGTGGAGGCATTGGAAATGAGTCCCTGATCAAGAGCAATCATGAAGGCATACACCATCTGGATGCGAGAGCTCATTGATTAGAAGACCGATCCATCGAGAGGAAGAGGAAAGATCAAGAAGATCAATCGATATCGTTAAGGAAGGAAGATCTCCCGTGCAGTCCATAGGAAGATCAGATTCCTTACCACCATTAAAAAATAATGGCTGGAGGTAATTATATTTAAGTAAATTAAGTCTAACATTTGGTATCAGAGCAAGGTTAAAACCTCTGCCTTATTTGCGATGATTTCTATTAAGTTTCTCTTTTCAAGCCGTTAATGCCGCGTGTTTTCCGTTTTTAGTTTTTCGGATCAAAGGTTGGTTTCGATCAGTTCTGATCACGGAATTGACAGAAACCATTAAAAATAATTCAGATTCCGATTTTGCGGAAACAAAACGTGGTCTATTAAAGATTTCTTTCTAGCATTAAATGTTTCCCAGATTTCTTTTTATGGTATTAAAGACGTAGCTTTAAAGAAAAGAAAAACTAAAGGAGAGAAATGAAAAACTAAAGGAGAAATGCAGCGGAAACGTGGCTTCAATAACCACATCGGTGAAATATTAAAAAGAGGAGAGAAAACTTTCGGTTTTCGTTTTTCTCGCTTATGGTCTTTCCGTTCTCTCACGATTTAAAATATGGATTGGTTGGATTTTAAATGCATTTATTATCTGTTTAATGTTTTATTAAATCATGTAACATGATTTATTTTTATCATTTGTTTCTTGAGTTTAAATTTTTGTATTAAAATACGCCTCCTGAGTCTCTATGCCTACGGTGGTTTGCATAGACTGGCCCAAGGGAATAATGAGCTACGGCCGGACGTGTTTTAATTAACAAAAATTTTTCTTAAGATGATAATTTTAAAATTCATTAAATAGATATTGAAATGTTCTGTTCTGCATACTAGATTTATTCTATGCATGAATTTGGTGGTAGTGTAAAAATCACAGTGCAAATCCTTTCAAGGTCTGATTGGTCATTTGGTGTCTAGAAAGGTAAAGAGATTGTGGTTACTTAATTGGTTCCGTTGACTGACCTAAGGAAAGCAACGGGGGGACCCCCACTTCTCTTTCACTGGCCTGGCCAATTTGACTAACTCGGATCTTGATTTGGAAATGTTACATTGATTAAGATCACTACCTAATAATCATGCTAAATTGGTTAATCTATATGCATTTAATGTCATGTGATCAATATGATGTTGATTAATTGAGGAGTAGCCACAGCATCTTTGATTAATCAAAATTATATATTGAGTTGCAAAGATCACATAAGGTTAGATGACATTAATTGTGACTAATTATATTAATGTAATGAATCTTATCCCACAGGAATTTTTGTTGCACTAATATAATTAATTAGGATGCGATAACAAATTATTTTCTTAATTACCCACAGGAATTAAGAAAGGAATATAATTTGTTAGTCACATCATTAAGCTAATGAGTCTATTTGAGTATAATAACTTAGCCCACAGGTAGTTATTGTATGTTATTGATTCATGTTATTGCATGTTTACATTGGTAAAATATGACATCAGTTATATGCCTCAAATTCAATTACATGAACATGATTTATTTTTTATGCAGCTATTATGCCTGTTAATATTTCTGATATGAAATGTGACATTCCCGATTTAAGTGGTGATAATTATAAATTATGGAAGGAGAGAATTCTTCTTCAATTAGGGTGTATGGATATTGACTATGCTATCAGGAAGGATGAACCACATTTAGTTACATCTACTAGCACTCAGGCTGAGATTGCTGCGTATGAACGATGGGAACGGTCCAATCGCCTCAGTATGATGTTCATACGTACTAAAATTTCTGCTAGTATACGTGGTTCAATTCCTGAGTGCAAAAATGTCAAGGAACTTCTGAAGGCTATTGATGCACAATTTGAGTCTTCAGATAAGGCAATGGCTAGCACCCTAATGACAAAGTTATCATCAATGAAGCTCACTACGGTTGGAGGTGTGCGTGAGCACATCATGAAGATGAGGGACATTGCGGCTCAGTTGAAATCCCTAGAGGTTGAGATGTCGGAATCTTTCTTGGTGCACTTTATTTTGAGTTCACTCCCACAGCAATATAGTCCCTTCAAAATATCTTACAATACACATAAGGACAAATGGTCAATTAATGAACTTCTGACCATGTGTGTTCAAGAGGAAGGGAGGCTGATTTTAGAAATGGAGAAAGTGCACATTTAGTCACTCAGAGAAAGACTAAAGCTCCCAAAGCCAAACGCAAAGGAAAGGGTAAAGTATCCATCCATACAGAAGACAAGAAGGAGTCCAAGTGCTTCTTTTGCAAGAAGAAAGGACATATAAAGAAAGATTGTCTCAAATTCAAAGCTTGGCTTGACAAGAAAGGTACTCTAACCTCATTCGTATGTCATGAATCCAATTTAGTTATATGTCATAACACATGGTGGATTGATTCTAGTTCTACAATCCATGTTTCAAATACCTTGCAGGGTTTTCTAAATCAAAGGAAACCATTGGGAAGTGAACAAAGCATCTATTCAGGAAACAAGATGGGTTCACATGTGGAAGCAATTGGAACGTGCAGACTTATTTTACATTCTGGTTTTGTTTTGGATTTGGAAAAGACATTTTATATTCCAAGTTTCTCTAGAAATTTGATTTCAGTGTCAAGGCTTGTACCAGCAGGATATTCCTTTAATTTTAATAAAAGCTCTGTTGATTTATTTTATAAATCTAAGCTTATTGGGAATGGTACACTGTCAGACAATCTTTTCCAAATCAATCTGAAAAATAATACCACCTATAATGTGATGCACGCCCAAACTGGTATGAAAAGATGTGTTATAAATGAGAATTCCTCTATTTTATGGCATCGGAGATTAGGTCATATCTCCATTGACAGAATTAAAAGATTAGTAAAAGATGGAGTACTTGATACTCTTGATTTTACTGATTTTGACACTTGTGTGGATTGCATAAAGGGAAAGCAAACCAACAAGTCCAAGAAAAATGCCAAGAGAAGTTCGGAAATACTGGAGATCATACATACGGATATCTGTAGCCCAGATATGGATTCGTATGGTCAGAGATACTTCATCTCATTTATTGATGACTATTCACGATATATGTATCTCTACCTACTTCATAATAAGAACGAAGCATTAGATGCCTTTAAGGTATTTAAGGCAGAAGTAGAGAAACAATGCGGCAAGCAAATTAAAATCGTGAGGTCAGATAGAGGTGGAGAATATTATGGTAGATACACTGAGAATGGACAAGCACCTGGTCTGTTTGCTCGGTTTCTTGAAGAAAATGGAATTGTTGCACAATACACCATGCCAGGGTCTCCTGACCAAAACGGTGTAGCTGAAAGGAGAAACCGAACATTATTGGACATGGTAAGGAGCATGATTGTCAGCTCTAAGTTACCTAAATCCTTGTGGACTGAAGCTCTTAAAACTGCTACGTATATATTGAATCGGGTTCCAACCAAGGCTGTTTCCAAAACGCCATTTGAGTTATTTAAAGGTTGGAAACCGAGTCTGCAACATATACGTGTTTGGGGATGCCCATCTGAAGTAAGAGTCTATAATCCACAAGAAAAGAAACTAGACCCAAGGACTATCAGTGGATACTTTATTGGATATGCTGAGAAGTCCAAGGGTTATAGATTTTATTGTCCATCTCACAGCACTAGGATTGTGGAATCAAGAAATGCAAAATTTCTTGAGAATGACTTGATCAGTGGGAGTGATCAATCTCAGTATTTGGCTTCTTCTGAGAAAGATCATTCAGTTATTCCAGCTTCCACTTCAAGTGAGGGATTGGTTGTTATTTATAGCACTCCTCAAACTCAATTAAGTGCCCAACAACCAGTCATTGAGATTTCACAAGCTGATGGTAATCTAGAAGATTGTGTTGTTCATCAACAATCAGTTGTGCAAGATACTCCTCAAGAGGTCATTGACACAACATTAAGAAGATCAACTAGAATAAAGAAATCAGCAATTCCTGGTGATTATGTTGTGTATCTACATGAATCTGACTATAACATTGGAGCCGAAAATGATCCTGAAACGTTTTCACAAGCCATGAGTTCTAAGGAATCAAACTTATGGTTCAATGCCATGAAAGAAGAGATGGAATCTATGGCATCTAATCGAGTCTGGGATCTTGTTGAGTTGCCTGATGGTGTAAAAGCCATTGGATGTAGATGGATCTTCAAAATAAAGAAAGACTCGCAAGGCAACATTAAGAGATATAAAGCAAGACTCGTTGCCAAAGGATTCACTCAGAAGGAAGGAGTCGACTACACTGAGACATTTTCTCCTGTATCCAAGAAAGACTCTCTCCGAATAATCATGGCATTGGTAGCTCATTTTGATTTTGAGTTACATCAAATGGATGTGAAGACCGCATTCCTTAATGGAGATCTAGAGGAAGAGGTTTACATGAAACAACCTGAAGGATTTTCCTCTAGTGATGGTGAGCATTTGGTTTGCAAACTTAAGAAATCCATATATGGATTGAAACAAGCCTCACGTCAGTGGTATTTAAAATTTCATGATGTGATCTCTTCCTTTGGTTTTGAAGAGAACATCATGGATCAATGTATATACCAGAAGGTTAGTGGGAGCAAAATTTGTTTCTTGGTCCTATATGTGGATGACATTCTGCTTGCAACCAATGATAAAGGGTTGCTACATGAGGTGAAACAATTTCTCTCTAAAAATTTTGATATGAAAGATATGAGTGAGGCATCTTATGTCATTGGCATTAAGATCCATAGAGAAAGATCTCGAGGCATTTTGGGATTGTCTCAAGAAACTTATATCAATAAAGTCTTGGAGAGATTTCGGATGAAAAATTGTTCACCAAGTGTTGCACCTATAGTGAAGGGTGACAAGTTCGCTTTGAACCAGTGCCCTAAAAATGAACTTGAACGGGAACAGATGCACAACATTCCATATGCTTCAGCTGTTGGAAGCCTAATGTATGCTCAGGTTTGCACAAGACCTGACATAGCATTTGCAATAGGAATGTTGGGAAGATATCAGAGTAATCCAGGTTTAGACCATTGGAGAGCTGCTAAAAAGGTCATGAGGTATCTTCAAGGGACCAAGGACTACATGCTCATGTATAGACAAACTGATCATTTGGAGATAGAGGGCTACTCAGATTCGGACTTTGCTGGCTGCGTTGATTCTCGGAAATCAACATCAGGATTTATATTTATGTTAGCTGGTGGAGCCATATCTTGGAGAAGTGCAAAGCAGACCTTGACTGCTACCTCTACTATGGAAGCGGAGTTCGTTGCTTGTTTTGAGGCTACATCGCAAGGTGTATGGTTGAAGAGTTTCATCTCAGGGCTTAGAATTGTTGACTCCATTACTAGGCCAATTAAATTGTACTGTGACAATTCAGCTGCTGTATTTTTGGCTAAAAACCATAAGAGTGGTAGTCGAAGTAAACATATCGACATTAAGTATTTAGCCATAAGAGAACGTGTTAAAGAGAATAAAGTGGTCATAGAACACGTTAGCACTGAATTGATGATAGCTGATCCTTTAACTAAAGGCATGCCAATTAAGAAGTTTAAGGATCATGTGATAAGAATGGGAGTTGGTCCCATGATATAATTGTATTGATAACAATTTGTACAATGAAACTCTTATTTCAAGCGTTTGTTTATTTCTCATTCAGGTGTACACGTTATATGACTTTTGAGAAATGACAAACTTTTCTTTTGGACTCAGAATAAACATATGGTTTATTCATTATGTTATGTTGTCACATTTGGAATGGTGATAAAGAAATTGAATGCATTGTAATACATAGAAGATAATACTCAATTATAGAGGACCTATCGCTATGATTCATGTATTTAGTTTCTTGTTCAGTGTTGATAAAATATACGGACCAAGTGGGAGAATGTAGTAACATATCTAATTAATGGTCCTAATTTATTAAATCAACGTATTCCCCATTAAAGTGATAATAGCCCCCTCTCTTAATTCCTAAGCGCTCGCTTCCTCCCTTAATTCCTGAGCGCCCGCTTCCTTCCTTAATTCCTAAGCGCTCGCTTGATGGGGCAAGCGTTGAAGGAAAAGGGTATAAATAGGAACCCATCCTAAGGTTTCATTACGAAGGGTTCTCTAAGGGTTCAGAACACTATTCTCTCAAGAGAGATCCTAAGGTTTCTGAATACGGTTCTCTCAAGAGAGATCCTATAGTTTCAGAACAAGGTTCTCGAGAGAGATCAAGGTTCGTTCTCGAGAGAGATCTTAAGGTTCTATAGAGAGAAACCTAAAAGTGGAGGCATTGGAAATGAGTCCCTGATCAAGAGCAATCATGAAGGCATACACCATCTGGATGCGAGAGCTCATTGATTAGAAGACCGATCCATCGAGAGGAAGAGGAAAGATCAAGAAGATCAATCGATATCGTTAAGGAAGGAAGATCTCCCGTGCAGTCCATAGGAAGATCAGATTCCTTACCACCATTAAAAATAATGGCTGGAGGTAATTATATTTAAGTAAATTAAGTCTAACAGAGTCAGCTCTGCCCACATATCTCTCGACCCTTTGGAGTTGGCTATACGAACGTCCCTTTCAAATATTTCTTTTATTTTCTTATTACGTCCCTTTATGACACCTTAATGACCTATTTAGTTATAGAAATGGTTTCCATCTCTAGTTTTCTTTTTCATTTCTAGTTTTCCTTTTCTTTGAAAAAAATTAAAAAATATATATATATTTTATTGAAAAAATATTTTTATTTAAAAAAATAAATCATGAAGATGGTGGAGATATAATAGTAGATGATAGAAAAAAGTGGTAGTGGTAATGGATGGTGCAAATATGATAGTAATGGTCATATGGTCATTGATAGTGAAGGTATGATGGTAATAATGGTAGTGGGTAATAGCGATGTTAGAGAGTGATGGAGGTATATAATGATAGGTAGTGGAGCGAGTAACAATAATGGTGGATGGCATAGGGATGGTGACGATTATGATGAGTGGCTAGGTATAGTGGTAATAGTTAAAGATGGTAAGTACAATGGAGATAGAGTGATAGAAGGTAGCGGTGATAGTAGAAGATGGATGGTAAATATATGGTAGTGGAGGTGATAGCGGTTGATGACTGATGAGTGATGGATATGATGGAGATATGATCGTACTCGATGAGGATATGGCAATGGTAAAAGTATGATAGTGGTAGAATATGGTGGATGGTGATGGGTGATAATAATAGATCGTAGTGATAGTGATAGATGATGAATAAATGGTGATAAAAAATATAAAAAATATTGGCTCATTTAAAAGAAAATTAATGAAAAATAATTCAAAGATATTTTTTAGAGTTAGTGTATATTTAGAAAACTACAAATATATTTTTAGCTTTTTGTTTAGAAAAATATTAGATTTAAACACAAAGTCCTATTTTTTGTTATCTATGAATTTTTTTTAAAGAAAACATGTTAACTCTTCAAAACCAAAAAAAGTCCTAAAATTTTCTCTTTTCTCCTACTCTTGCAACAAAAATTAAATTACCACTCAGTGCTATAGCCTTATCAAATCTTTGTTTTACATATTTGGACAATCTTATTTGTTTCTTCATCATTTTTTGTCCTTATCTAGGTATGTGTGCATGCAATGTGTGGGCATTGATTTGATTAATAAGATAAATAAAAATATAGATTTATATAACTTCTTTAATATATAAATAAATTAAAAACTAAAAATAAGATATATAAAATATTTGTATTAGACCTTTTTTAATTTTAAAAGAATTAAATTGATTTGAAATTGTAAATTAAAAAATAGATGAAATATTTTCCTAAGAATAAAGTTTTTAAAAAATATAAACATAATCCAAAATGGAAAGGTAAAAAAAGAATTGATAAATAAAAAATAGATCTATATAATTCTCTAATTTTATATTATTAATTTAAAATGAGGTAAAATGAAAAGGTAAAAAATATAAAAAAGATGAAATAGACGTTCATTTGGGAAATCAAACACCAATTTATATTATGAAAAGTTGCTATAATATCACTGCACCAAATATAAATGTAAGACAAGTTTTAGAAGAAAAAAAATTTAGGTAAAAAAAAAAACTCAATATATTAAAAGTTATTTAATACGTACATACACATGGTGTTAGAAAGGGAAGAAAGGTGAAAACATCTCAGCTTGACTATAATATACTAAGTATATATTTATGTTGGTTAATTATATTTTTAAAATGAAGAAGTGAAAAAGAAAGCATAATGCTTGTTTCCATAGTGGTAGAGAATAAAAAGACTTGAATAAGATCTGTTACTTCTTTTTAACATAACTTATTTATGGTATTATTAGTTGGAAGCTCACAGAAAAAGAAAAGAATAATTAAAAGCATTAAAGAAGACAGGAGTCACAGGACCCATGATAAAAGGATGGTAAACCTTCTCAACTTTACTATATTAGATTAGATTCTTGCAATTATTACAGCTCTTCTAATTCATTCATTCTCACACTGTTCTTTGATCTTATATTCTATTGCAGATTCATATTAGTATTCTTTTTTCTTTTTTCAACGACCAACTTGTTTTTAGATGCCTAGCTAGATTTTCAGCCATAAAAATTATGAGCCTAATTGTTGTTTGAGAAACTTTCAAGCCACTGCTTCAGCTACATGATACCCCAGGATCACATCATCATCTGATCTAACCACTTTTAATTCCTTACTGTACATCGAGAATACAATCAACTCAAGAAATTTATAAGCAGTTTAGATAAGATTCAGACTATATAGCCACATAAATCACCTATGAACTTCCCTGGCTATGGGGAAGATTTATTTTCTTGAGATATACGGGAGATTCTCTCTCAAAACACCATAGTGTGCTTTAAAATAAGATCTAGATGGCTTCTTCTTGGTGATCATTTTAACCTTATAAATTTTTAAACAACAAATAGATAATTGACCAAATAGAACTTTAGATTTAACAGCAGAACTTGACTATTTTTGAGGTATAATGGAAGAAGGTAAACTTCACCAAATCTATTTAAAAAAAATATTACAATATGTACAAGAGCAGGACTTGACTGGAAAATGTTGCTAAGGCCTTTAGCAAGGGGACCAGAATCCTAAGCATGAGAACTCGGTGAGATCCGGAGGCAGGACTCAATGTTTTGATGCAGTTTACTTTTATTAGAAGGATCAAGGTGCAACCTTAAAAATTTTAAAGCTTTCAACGAGAATGTTCTATTATTTTTATGATTACATGAGTCGAGGAGGCCTAAAGAGGTTAGGATTGATTGCTGAGGAATCCCAATGTCTTAAATTTAAACGAAGGTCGAAATTGGTCGCAAGATATGGACTGAATTAGGAAATCTAAAACCCAGGAATAGAAGACCCGTTCAGTGTTAGCTAGGTTTTCTAATCACAAAGTAGCCAACCACTTGACCATTGAAATTCCATTTTTCACTCAAGACATGGCAATATTAGATTCCAGCACTCTACAACCAACAGTACGTGGTATACTTTCCTGTGCAATAAGCAATTCCATCCACAAGTTGAAACAAAATTTCAGATGCTCCTCACATTCAATAAATTGGAGTTTTCCTCCCCGTTTCCGGTCTAAGAAAAAAAAAAAAATTGATGCTCCTCATATATCAGACCTGCAGTAGCTTTCTCTAAGGTACTTGTGAAGATAACAGAAGTATCATGCGGTGTTGTTTGAAGTTGAGGGGGGTATCAGGGAATGGCCTCACGAAAAGTTAATTTGCTCCGGCAATAGGGCATCGATGCTGGTCATCAACCGAGTCCTCACAAGATATATTAGGATAAAGCGAGGGGAAGGGGGAGGGGGGAGGTACTCAATCTGGGAAGGGGGCACAGGTACTCAATCTGGAAAGGGGGATGACTAGATTATATTAGGGTAAAGCCTGCCCACGCTTTAAAAAGCGTCGGCATTCTTCATAAATTCCGTACGCTTTATTCATGCGTCGACTAAAAAGCGTTGTTATACTTAATTTTTACTGTAGTGATTAATGACCTATTTAGTTATAGAAATGGTTTCCATCTCAAGTTTTTTTTTCATTTCTAATTTTTCTTTTCTTTGAATTTTTTTTTAAAATATATATATTTTTTATTAAAAAAATATTTTTATTTTAAAAAATAAATCATGAAGATGGTGGAAATATAATAATAGATGATAGAGAAAAATGGCAGTGGTAATGGATGGTGCAAATATGATAGTAATGGTCATATGGTCATTGATAGTGAAGGTATGATGGTAATAATGGTAGTGGGTAATAGCGATGTTAGAGAGTGATGGAGATATATGATGATAGGTAATCGAGCGAGTAACAATAATGGTGGATGGCATAGGGATGGTGACGATTATGATGAGTGGTGAGGTATAGTAGTAATAGTGAAAGATGGTGAGTACAATGGAGATAGAGTGATAGAAGGTAGCGGTAATAGTAGATGATGGATGGTAAATATGTGGTAGTGAAGGTGATAGCGGTTGATGATGACCGATGAGTGATGAATACGATGGAGATATGATCGTACTCGATGAGGATATGGCAATGGTAAAAGTATGATAGTGGTAGAAGATGGTGGATGGTGATGGGTGATAATAATAGATCGTAGCGACAGTGATAGATGATGAAGAAATGGTGATAAAAAATATAAAAAATATTGGCTCATTTAAAAGAAAAATAATAAAAATAATAAATTCTAAACTAACTATTTATTTAAATGCAGAAAAAGTTTACGTGGGACCCTGCCAGCCATGATGCCATTAGGGCAGCATGGGAGGCTCTTAGCCAATACTCCGACATGCTTCATCGTTGGAGGTCATCGGGTCAGCGTCCTGCGCATGTGCCAGAGGGTATTTGGCACGAGTGGCAGCAGGCCTGGCAGTTCGATTGCTGGCGCAGGAGGTCCGCATCAGTAAGCATGAACCGTCGATCCGAGAGGGGCGGTCCTGGCACGGGTCTCTCCCGCTACACTTTGGGCTTCATTTCGATTCAGGAGCACAGACGCCGTATGGTAAGAAAATATAAATAATTTAATTACTAATTTAGTTATTTACAAATATTTGCATTAATATCAATTTTTTTATTGTTATAGTCTGAGCAGGAGGGCGGAGATCCTGGTGAGTTTCGTCTATTCAGGGCGACACACACCAGGAGGGACGGTTCCTGGGTCGATACGCGATCATGGGAGGTTGCGGTAAGAAATTAGCTTTATGTAGTATATGTTTAATTTCTAAAATTTTATTTAGAGAAATTTATTGATTCATTTATTATTGATTTTATAATTCAAAGACACGAGTCGAGGAGCTTTGCTCCCAGGCATCGCAGGTCACTCCACTGATGGGGAGACGCCCGTCGAACTCTCAGCAGAGGAGAGTCGACGTGTGTTTTTGGAGGCTGTTGGTGTCCAGCCGCGAGACCACGGGGTCTATGGTCTGGTCACTAGAGCTTCTGCATATTTTCCCCATTAGGCCTCCAGCTCGCGATATTCTGGTGATATTCCTGCCGAGCGTTTAGACGACATTCGGAGATCTATTACGGAGGAGGTTCGGCAGGACGTTCGTTAGGAGTTCGAGCACGAATTCGATCAGCGTATGCGAGGCCATCAGTAGGAGTTTGCAGACGTGCGAGATCAGATGCGTCAGTTGCAGGATATGGTTAGCCGCCTGTCGCAGGGTTCCCAGCCTCCACGTGATCGCGCGGATTCTTGATGTATTTTTTTTTATTTTTAATATTTTGTACATGAAAACTTCAAAATTTTAATATATTAATTATTTTTAAAAATTGAATGATTATTGTTTGGATCAATATGAGTGAAGAATGTTTCGATCAATATTTAAATGTAACGAAATTGTATTAGCCATTTTAATTTTTAATTTTATTTTTTAAAAAATAATTAGCGATGCATTAGCGACTGAAATTGCATCGCTAATATTTTAAAATATTATTATTAAATATTGCGATGCAATGACCCGGCGTCGCAATATTTTAAAAAAAATTTAATTAGCGACGCATTAGCGACTCACATTGCATCGCTAATATATCTAAAATATTATTATTAAATATTGCGACGCAATGACCTGGCATCGCAATATTTTAAAAAAAATTTAATTAGCGACGCATTAGCGACTCAAATTGCGTCGCTACTATATCTAAAATATTATTATTAAATATTGCGACGCATTCAAGTGCGTTGCCATATTACGATGCACTTGAAGGCGTTGCAATATTTAATAATAATATTAAATATTAAAAATTAGTTTTAAAATTAGCGATGCATTTATGATGCGTCGCAATATTGCGACGTATTGCTGCGTCGCAGAGAGTCGCTGTGAAGCGACGCAATTGCGATAAATTGAGACTGCGACGATCATCTGAGCGATGCCGTCATTGCGTCGCAATTGCGTCACAATAGCATGTTTAGCGACGCATTAGCGACGCATTTGGGCGTCACAATATTTTTTTTATCTTGTAGTGTCACTGCATCAATAAATGTACTCGACGATAAAGGTCGAGTTTTCACAGGTCGAGTTATCTTCGATTTGGCTGATCAAGCCACGTTTGAACTGACTACGGTCTAACAGACAGTAAGAGTCGGTCTTCTCACTGACTCCAGAGTTAGTACCAATGCCATCGTCAGAGTTAGTACCAACGCCATCGTCAGTCTTAACACTGACACTAGAGTCGGTCTTCGAACCTCGGCAGGACCAAG
This sequence comes from Calamus simplicifolius, assembly GCA_900491605.1. Lineage (NCBI taxonomy): Eukaryota > Viridiplantae > Streptophyta > Magnoliopsida > Arecales > Arecaceae > Calamus > Calamus simplicifolius. The sequence goes on along the minus strand of UESW01004703.1, from coordinate 476,250 downwards.
CTGTCTTCGAACCTCGATGGTGCTGAGCTGTCTCCGTACCTTAGCAGGGCCGAGCTATCTCAGTACCTCGACAGGGCCGAGCTATCGCAGTGCCTCGGCAGAGTCGAGCTATCTCCGAACCTCGGCAGGACCAACCCTCATCCCTTCAACGTAAGTGCCATTACTATTTCAAACCACGCCGGATATCTCGAAGGATGAACCACTTCGATCGCAAAGATTGCATAGTGAGCTTCCCTAAATAGAAACGGAAGCCAAATATAGCACTCCATCTATGATCGATGGGATTTCAAATTTTCGATAAAGCGCCCATCAGCTTTATCAACTTCCGAATCCCATAACCGATGGGATTTTGGCCTTATTGAATGCCAACTGCCTAAAATACATCCAAAAAATTAGGTAACAGTTTACCTTCTCGGCAATGTACAAATATCAAGTCTCAAAACCCTCGAAGGCAATCTAAGTCCAAAAAAAAACTCTAGCAAAGGCCATTGCTCCTAAAAAATCATCTCAAGGAGAAAGATCCTTCTACTAGAGCCTTCTCCTCTCATCTGATTGCTGAAGATTTTTACTGACTTGAGCATTGAAGGGTCTTTCGCAGGGACCACCTTTCATGCTTTCTTCGTAAAGACTGCTTTGCAGGTCTCTACCCAGACGAAAGAGCGCTACCCAAATCTCGACGTGCACCGCCACCAAGCCGGAGAATGGATTTCAGCAGCATCAGATTGGTGCTAGAGGAAGGGCCTTAAGTCTCATTAAACTTGTAATCAAGGAGATAAGGTTCTTGATAGGAACGGTGATTCCTCAATGGTCAACCGTAAGAGAGAAACTATAGATACTCCTGATCAGGCCACCTCTCAAAGGCCTGATCCCACAAACAACACGGCATCCTCACAGCAATCATCGACCGAGGTTCCTCCATTGCCAGTAGTCCTGGTCACCCAGGACCAATTTTTCATGCTGGTTTAATAAAATCAAGCCCTATCATAACTGGTACAGAGGCTTCATGGAGTTTCTCTTTCCACTGCATCTACTCAATAGTTTCCTAATGGAATAGTCACCCTAGTCCTATCGATGGTCCCTCTGCTCAATCTACTGGAAGCAACCAGCCTCCCACGACAGTCCGGCCATAAAGAAGTTGAACCGGCACCGTAGAAGGACGAAGATAGGAGCCTACCTAGATCTCGTTGGGCTCACTCCCTATCTCCAGCATTCTCTCACCATGACTCAACGCCGCGGCCGTGATCCTTCCATTCCGTCTCTCCTACTGCTCGAAATGACTGGGTGCAATGACAACTACCCTCGCCGAACCTATTGGCGGCTGGTGCTATTAAAACAATTATCAAGGCCAGCTCCTACTAGGTATGACAAAGTGAAGAGGAGAACCGATTTGAAAGGATCCGATGCGAGGGGCTCGCCTTTTCAAATGAGGACCTCAAAGAGATACAATACCCCTAAGACATAAAACTCGGAGCATTTTTGAGCAATGAAGACCTTCATAGGATACAGTGCCCCTAGGATATGAAACTTGGATCACCTCTGAGCAATGAAGACCTTCATGAGATACAGTGCCCCCAGGATATGGAATTCAGATCACCTTTGAGCAATGAAGACCTTCAAGAGATACAATACCCCAGGATATGGAATTTAGATCATCTCCGAGCAATGAAGACCTTCAAGGGATACATACCCCGAAGACATGGAACTAAATTAAATCCCGAGCATATTACTAGTGAAGTATGCTTGAACCTAGCCATTTTGCTCATTATAATAAAACTTCACTTTTCAATTTAAATATTTCTTATTGAATAATAATCTTTCTTGAGTTATGGATGAAGGGCAGGTCTCGCCCAATCTTTGAACTATGGGTCCCTTTCGCCGAACCTTGGCTGGGCTAAGTAAAATTTTCTCCGTACCTCAGCAGGGCCGAGTAATATTCTTTGTACCTTGGCAGGGCTAAGAAAAAAAATTTCTTGGTACCTCGGCAAGGTTGAGTAACATTTTTCATGCTTGGCAGGGCCAAGTAAAATTTTTTTTCATACCTCGGTAGGGTCAAGCAACATTCTCTGTACCTTGGCAGGGCCAAGAAAAAAATTGCTCCGCACTTCGGTAGAGCCAAGCAATATTCTCCGTACCTTGGCAGGGCCAAGTAAAAAATTTTCTCCATACCTCGGTAGGGCCGAGCAACTTTCTCCGTACCTTGGCAGGGCCAAGTAAAACATTTCTCCGTACCTTGGTAGGGCTGAGCAACATTCTCCGTACCTTAGTAGGGTTAAGTAAAACTTTCTCCGTACCTCGGCACGGTCGAGCAACTTTCTCCGAACCTTGGCTGGGCCAAAAAAAATTTTCTCCATACCTCGTTAAGTCCGAGCAACATTCTTTAAACATTGGCTAGGCCAAGTAAAATTTTCTCTGTACCTCAGCATCTCTGAGCAACTTTCTTCGAACCTTGGCTAAAGTAAAACATTCTCCGTACATCGTCAGGGCCGATCAACTTTCTACGTACCTCAGCATGGCTGAGCTTTCTTCGTACCTTGGCACAACCGAGCAACTTTCTCCGAACCTTGGCTAGACTAAATAAAACATTCTATGTACCTTGGCAGGACTAAGTAAAAATTTTTCATACCTTGGCAGGGCCAAGTAAAAGATCTTTCGGGCCTCAGTACGACCGATCAGAGCTTTCTTCGAAGCCTAGCGAGATCGGTCAAGGCTATCCAAAACTTAGCGCAGCTAAGCATTTATTCTTTCGAACTTCGGCATAGCTGATCAGATTATTCTATAACTCGGTAAGTCCGAGTTTTCACTATGCCTCTGTCGTTTCTCGCCACGAAGCTGAGTAAAGGCACCATCCCCCGATCTTAGCGTTCACGATCAAAATGCAAGCAACTGTTTTCAGTTTTCAAAGTATGAATAGGAGCGGAAGGCTGGCTATAGAGGGGTACTTGACACCTGACACGGGCACTTGACATGAGGAATAAAATTCTTCGGTAGGCCAATCAATATAATCGGGCGGCAAACCCACATTGGAAACAGAGCTCATTGATTGATCAGCTGAAGCCATATGAAGACTCTACTCCCTTTGTCCGAACCTACGCTTCGGACTAGGGAGTGGGGGGCCTGTGATGGGAAAAATTATCACCGCATCAATAAACATACCCAACGATAAAGGTCGAGTTTTCACAGGTCGAGTTATCTCCGATTTGGCTGATCAAGCCATGTTTGAACTGACTGACTGGGTTACGGTCCAACAGACATCAAGAGTCGGTCTCATCACTGACTCCAGAGTAAGTACCTATGCCATCGTCGGTTCTCAATGCCGACACCAAAGTCGGTCTTTGAACCTCGATAGGACCAAGTTGTCTCCGAACCTCGACGGGGCCAAGCTGTTTCTGTACCTCGATAGGACCAAGTTATCTCTGAACATCGGCAGAGCCAACCCTCATCCCTTCAATGTAAGCATCATTGCTGCTTCAAACCACGTCGGATATCTTGAAAGACGAACCATCCGGATCGCAAAAATTGCATAGTGAGCTTCCTGAAACAGAAATGAGAGCCAAATACAACACTCCGTTCATGATCAACGGGATTTTAAATTTCTAATAAAGCGCCCGTCAACTTCATCAACTGCCGATCCCCGTAATCGATGGGATTCTGGCCTTATTGAATGCCAACCGCCTAAAATGCTTCCAAAAAATCAGGTAACAGCTTACCTTCTCGAAATACCAAGTCCCAAGACCCCTGAGGTACGCTCTCGAAGGCAATCTAAGCCAAAAAAAAAAAAAATTTCTAGCAAATGCCATTACTCCTGAAATATCATGGAGGAAGATCCTTCTGCTAGAGCCTTCTCATCTTATCTGATTGCTGGAGATTTTTACTGACTTAGGCATTAAAGGGTCTTTCGCAGGGATCATCCTCCGTGCTTCCTATGTAAAGACTGCCTTGCAGGTCTATTCAGACAGAAGAGCATTACTCGGATCCCGACGTGCGCTGCCATCAAGCCGGAGAGTGAATTTCAGCAGCATCATTACCGTATTTTCTACCAAATATGAGATGGTATAACTTTTATACTATCTCATCGTTCTTTTTTTTTTTTTTACTCTCGCGCGCCTTGTCTTGCATACCAAAAGGCAGCCATAGACGATTTGTTATAACGGGTCATGAAAGTCTGGACTTAAAAATTAATTTTAAAATCCTATTATCCTAGGGAAAATTGGAGAGTCCCCCAAAGTTTGAATGGCTTATCTCCAGTGTGGGAAGACATTAATTTGCAAGCACTGGGGGGCGGTCTAGAGATGCTTGGTTCTCATTGGAAGATGAATGGTTGGGCTATGCTCTGCTCTATTTCCTCTTCCCTAATTTAATTTCTTTTTACCAAAATGCAACACCAGGATAGCTTCTAATGGGTGCCGGAGACAACCAAACTGGATCATCAACTTAACAAGGCCACTAACTGAAGCAGAAGATTAGGAATGATCTCATGTGCCCACTCGAGGAAATTCATCCTACAAAGACTGCAGACAAACTGATGCGGAAGTTAACGAAGGACAGCTTCTTAGTCTCGCCTCCATCAAAGTTTGTAGACACAGAAGGCCTGTTGCTTCCGTTCCACAGAAATTTTTGAAAAATTGCAGCTAACATCTTCATGTGGTTGGCACGGCATGATCAAATTCATGCCAAGAAATGTTTGCTTACAATCAAGGATGCAACTGGACCGGAGTTGTAATTTATGCGAGGAAGGAACTGAAATAGTTAATCATTTACTTATCTATTGCCCTTGTACACAAGGAAAGGCCATCAACAACATTCTCCCCGTGGACAGCAAGGAGGAAGAGAAGAGTTTAAAAATATAAAGTTTAGAGACTAAATCTAGAAGGTGATATTTGAATTTTGTTCAAGTCTAACCCAACCTAATCACAAGCACCATATCATAACTAGCATACGGTGAACATTAAATGAGTTAATAAGCCAAATTCCTTCTGATATGTACAATCTCTCATCCAAACAATCTTGTTGAAAGTTATTATTTAATGTTATATTCATTGCATATTTATTTTTTTTAATCATCTTCACTGTTGTCAAAGTTATATTCATTGCATTTTTTTAATGTTACCATTGAGCCCGTAAAACCCGGTATAAAAGCACTACATGCTGCTTCAGTCCCAAAGCAAATGGAATTGGTTGATATCATATTCGCATGTGATAACTCAGCATAAATAAAACATATAGAAAGAAAACACCATGGAAACAAGAAAGAGGGAAAATACAAAGGAAATCAGACCTACACCTTGTTGAACTCCATTCGAGAATTTGACTGAAATCCGACGAGGGAAGACTCCCGACGGCTGATGGGACATTCTTTCAGGTATTTTTTATTCTGAAATCTGAGCTCGGAGTAGTTTGAGCTGGCATCAGCAGAGCGACCCAACAGCTACGTACGGGTCCAGTGGATCTTCATTGAAGGGGGTTCTTCTATTATAATTGGATGAATTCAGAACAGGGTGGACCACGACGGTGTATACCCACTTCTTCGTAATATCTGGCAGCTTCTGCAGGACTCAACGGTCACAGTAGCCCGCTATGTATACCGGAAGGCAAATTATGTGGCTGACTGTGTTGCCTTCTTTGTAGCTCACCACTCCACTGATCAATGAGTTGGTCTCAGGGAGATAGGATTCCATCTTTCATTCTGATGTTTCTTTTTTCTGATCTTTTAGATTGTTCTTGCACCAATTAAAGTTGTGTAATGGCCCGTTTGTTAAAAAAAAAAAAATGAAGTGGAGTGATATAACATTATTCAAGCACGGCATGATTAAAAGTGAAGAAAACTGCAAGAGAGCTGCCACAACAATGAGAATTCTTTAAGAGAGGTCCGTCCTTACTGACGTATCAAGCCTAGGCATGTTAAGATAAAAGGCCAGTAGAAATGAACGCTTCAAGTTGGCACTCTTGCTGCCAATTCATTTTGAAATGTGCATACACGATTTGATATTCTAACATACTAAAGTGTTTCTTAGGGTTTGATGCGTGGGCCAAGGGCTGACACAGCTTGGACCCACATAAAAGGTCCATCAAGCACTCTCGCTGGGCTTAACATATCAAGCACGGCCCATCAGACCTATCTAGCGGTCCACTAGCTGTCATCCATCAGGCCTGTCTAGCAGCTCCTCAGCACAGGAATGCCAACCACGGCAGCGTTCTGGCCGCGCGCGCGCGCAAGAGAGAGAGGGGGAGAGGGAGGGCGGCTCCACCCTACTCGACCATGGACGAGAGACAGAGAGAGGTAGGCGAGGGAGAGAGAGAGAGAGAGAGAGAGAGAGAGAGAGAGAGAGGGCGACGGGATCTTGAAGAAGGGGGAGGGAGGGTTTACATGGGGTTTAGACCCCTACCATCGCCGTCCTGACGATCAGGGTGGTAGACAGCGCCCCCCGCCGCCTGATCAGGCGGCGCTGATCTAGCCGCTGGGCAGCGTCGCTACTGAAAAGACCAAAGGCTTCATGGGAGAAAGGAAGAGTCATTTTGAAAAAATAAGATGGTTTCGAAATTTAAAATTGACTCTTAGTATTTTGAAATTGACTCTTAATTTTCTGTAAATGTCTTTTAGGTTTTCTATGCATGTATTAAATAGTGTATATGAAAGGACATCTAGATATTTATAAATATGGGAGGTGTTTTTCCATGAAATGTAGTAGTAGAAGAAGATGATGATGAAAAATAGAGAGAGACTCAAAAGATGTATTTTCTTTAACATCTCCATAATAAGAGAGTATTATTTTTCTTATTGAAAGTATTCTCCACTTCCATCAATCTGGTATCAAAGCTCCTTGTGTGCCCACCTTTGTTTCCAACAAGTGGTATCAGAGCCTTTTTTTTTTAGAGAACCAATCTTGAGGGAGATGGCCAACGATGGTGTGCATATTCAAGTTCCCAAGCTTACTAAGGAGAACTATGGGAATTGGTGTATCCAAATGAAGTCCTTATTTGGCTCACAAGATCTATGGGAAATTGTTCAAGATGGCTACACCGAGCCTATAACAGAGCAAGAAAGAGGGTACAATTAAACACAAAAAGATACTTTAAGGGGCTTAAGGAGAAGAGACAAAAAAAGCTTTGTTTCAATTATATTAAGCTTTAGATGAGGTGACATTTGGGAGAATAGGTGAAGCAACCTCTGCAAATCAAGCTTGAGACACTCTTTCTACTATATTTAAAGGAGAAGAAAAGGTGAAGTGAATCCGGCTTCAACAATTACGGGGAGAATTTGAAGTCACCACCATGAAGGAGACGGAAAACATCTTTGACTACTTCTCTCGGATATTGGTTATTGTAAAACAATTGAAAAGAAATGGAGAGAAGGTAGAAGATGTTCGAGTGGTGGAGAAGATACTTCTGTCTTTGACACCGAGGTCTGAGCATATTATTGTCGCCATTGAAGAAGCTTATGATGTTGATACACTCTCCATCAATGCGTTGATGGGCAAACTTTAAATTCATGAACAAAAGAAACAAAAGAAAAATGAAGCACATAATACGGAGCAAATACTTCAATCCAAGGTGGAGGCAAAAGACCAAAAAGAGAAAGATCAAGGGCTTCAATTGGCCTATAGTAACAAAAGAGATGACGACAACAACTATCGTGGTGGCCGTGGTGGCAGAAGCAACTACCGTGGTCGTGGTCGAAGCCATGGCCGTGGTCAAAGAAGCTATAATGATGGAGGAGGCCAAAGCTTAAATTTCAACAATGAAAGAGGTGGCAGAAGAGGTGAACGTGGACGAGGTAGAAGATCAATTGGAGGTCATAACTAATCAAGATCCAATGTTCAATGCTATAATTGTCAAAAATATGGACACTATAGCTATGAGTGTTGGAACAATAAGCAAAGAAACAACATTGAATCCAACAACAAAGAAGGAGAACCGACTCTTTTTTTGTCATGCCAAGAAGATGGAGACTTAAAGAATATATGGTTTCTTGACTCAGGAGCCTCAAACCATATGTGTGGAAGAAAAGAGCTATTTATGGAATTGCAAGAAGGGGAGTTTTGTGATGTGAAGTTGGGGATCTCTCCAAAGCTCCTATCAAAGGAAGAGGTAAAATCATGATTTGGCAAAAGAATTGTAAACCTGATTTCATTTCTAATGTTTATTATGTGCCAAGTTTGAAGAGTAATATTCTAAGTATTGGCCAACTATTAGAGAAGGGTTATGTAATTCATATGGAAGGACTATCTCTAACTCTAAAAGATTGAAATGGAAAGCTGATTACTCATGTCCAGATGGCGAAGAACAGGATGTTTCCTCTTATCTTAAAGACGGAAGCACAAAATTGCTTGCAAGTGGATATCAAGGACC
>UESW01004703.1:195890-458712 GCA_900491605.1 Calamus simplicifolius | reverse complement strand
ATTGCGACGCAACAAATGCATCGCAATATTATATTTCTTTTATTTATTATTACTGATAAAAATTATATTTACTAAAAATAATTGCGATGCATACATTGCGTCGCAATATTTGTTTATTTTTTTCTTTGAAAATGCGTCGCTACGGCATTGCAATAATTTTTTAATATTTATAAATGATAATATTTATAATTTATGATAATGATTGCGATGCACAAATGGCGTCGCAATAATTTTTTTATACTTTTTCATTACATATATTTATAGAAAAAACATGCGACGCAACTAATGCGTCGCAATATTATATTTCTTTTATTTATTATTACTGATAAAAATTATATTTACTAAAAATAATTGTGATGCATACATGCGTCGCAATATTTGTTTATTTTTTCTTCGAAAATGCATCGCTACGGCATCGCAATAATTTTTTAATATTTATAAATGATAATATTTATAATTTATGATAATATTGCGATGCAAAAGTTGCGTCGCAATATTTTTTTATACTTTTTCATTACATATATTTATAGAAAAAACATTGCGACGCAACAAATGCGCCGCAATATTATTTCTTTATATTATTACTGATAAAAATTATATTTACTAAAATAATTACGACGCATACATTGTGTCGCAATATTTGTTTATTTTTTTCTTCAAAAATGTGTCGCTACGGCGTCGCAATATTTGTTTAATATTTTTTAAAACTTTTTCATTACTTTTTTTTTAATAATTATAAACGATCCGACGGTTGCGATCGATCCAAGCCATGATCGATACCGGTCGGCGACGACCCTCTCTCAGACCGTGGCGATCAATCGGATCGGCGACGATCCGACAGTTACGATCGATCGAAGCCATGATCGATCCCGGTCGGCGATGATCCGACGGTTGCGATCGATCCAAGCCATGATCGATCTCAGTCGGCGACGATCCGACGGTTGCGATCGATCCAAGCTATGATCGATCCCGGTCGGCGACGACCTATCTCGGACAGTGGCGATCGATCGGATCGGCGACGATCCGACGGTTGCGATCGATCCAAGCCATGATCGATCCCGGTCGGTGTCGACCTATCTCGGACCGTCACGATTGATCGGATCGGCAACGATCCGACGATTGCGATCGATCCAAGCCATGATCGATCCCGGTCAGCGATGATCGATCCGACGGATGCGATCGATCCAAGCCATGATCGATCCGGTCGGCGATGATCCGACGGTTGCGATCGATCCAAGCCATGATCGATCCCGGTCGGCGACGACCTATCTTGGACCGTGGCGATCGATCGGATCAGCGACGATCCGACGGTTGCGATCGATCCAAGCCATGATCAATCCCGATCGGCGATGATCCGACGGTTGCGATCGATCTAAGCCATGATCGATCCGGTCAGCGACGATTTGACGGTTGCAATCGATCCAAGCCATGATCGATCCCGATCGCGACGACCTCTCTCGGACCGTGGCGATCGATCGGATAGGCGACGATCTGACGGTTGCGATCGATCGAAGCCATGATCAATCCCGGTCGGCGATGATCCGACGGTTGCGATCGATCCAAGCCATGATCGATCTCGGTCAGCGATGATCTGATGGTTGCGATCGATCCAAGCTATGATCGATCCTAGTCGGTGATGACCTATCTCGGACCGTGGCGATCATCAGATCGGCGACGATCCGATGGTTGCGATCGATCGAAGCCATGATCGATCCCGATCGGCGATGATCCGACGGTTGCGATCGATCCAAGCCATGATTGATCCTGATCGGCACGACCGATCTCAGACCGTCGCGATCGATCGGATCGGTGACGATCGAGGGTTGCGATCGATCGAAGCCATGATCGATCCTGGTCGGTGACTACCGGTCTCGGACTGTCGCGATCGATCGGATCGGTGACGATCCGACGGTTGCGATGGATCGAAGCCATGATCGATCTCGATCGGCGATGATCCGACGGTTGCCATCGATCCAAGCCATGATCGATCCCGGTCGGCGACGACCGATCTCAGACCATCGCGATCGATCCGATCGGCGACGACCCGACGGTTGCGATCAATCAAGCCGTGATCCCGATCGGCCACGACCGATCTTGGACCATTGCAATTCGTCCGATTGACAACGATCCGATGGTTGCGATCGATCGAAGCCATGATCCCGATCGGCCATGACCGATCTCGGACCATGGCGATCGGTCCGATCGGCGACGATCCGATGGTTGTGATCGATCCGATGATTGCCATCGATCCAAGCCCTGATCGATCTCGATCGGCGATGAATGATCTGGACCGTCGCGATCGATCCGATAGACGACGATCCGACGGTTGCGATCGATCCAAGCCGTGATCTCGATCGGCCAGGACCGATCTTGGACCGTTGCAATCGTCCGAGATCGGCGACGATCCGACGGTTGCGATCGATCAAGCCATGATCCCGATCAGCCATGACCGATCTCGGACCGTGGCGATCGGTCCGATCGGCGATGATCCGATGGTTGCGATCGATCCAAGCCCTGATCCCGATCGGCCATGACCGATCCTGGACCGTTGCGATCGGTTCAAGATCGCTGATGATCCAACGGTTGCGATCAATCCAAGCCCTGATCCCGATCAGCATGATTGATCTCGGACCAGGGCGATCGGTCCGATCGGTGACGATTCGACGATTGCGATCGATCCAAGCCCTGATCCCGATCGTCCACGACCGATCTAGGACCGTGGAGATCGGACCGATTGGCTCAATCCGATGGTTGACATCGATCCCAGCCCTGATCCTGATTGGCCACGACCGATCTCGGACCATGGCGATCGATCCGATCGGCAATGATCCGACGGTTGCGATCGATCCAAGCCCTGATCCCGATCGGCCACGACCGATCTCAGATCGTGGCGATCGATCCGATCGGCGACGATTCGATGGTTACGATCGATCCAAGCCCTGATCCTGATCGGCCACGACCGATCCTGGACCGTTGCGATCGGTCTGAGATCGCTGACGATCCGACGGTTGCGATCGATCCATGTCCTGATCCTGATCGGCCATGACCGATCTCGGACCATGGCGATCGGTCCGATCGGCGATGATCCGACGGTTGCGATCGATCCAAGCCCTGATCCCGATCGTCCACGACCGATCTCGGACCGTGGCAATCGGACCGATCGGTGTCGATCCAACGGTTGCCATCGATCCAAGCCCTGATCGATCCCGGTCGGCGATGAACGATCTCGGACCATCGCGATCGATCCGATAGGCGACGATCCGACGGTTGCGATCGATCCAAGCCATGATCCCGATCGGCCACGATCGATCTCAGACCGTTGCAATCCGTCCGAGATCGATGACGATTCGACAGTTGCGATCGATCGAAGCCGTGATCCCAATCGGCCACGATCGATCTCGGATCGTGGCGATCGGTCCGATCGGCGATGATCCAACGGTTGTGATCGATCCAAGCCCTGATCCCGATCGGCCACGACCGATCCCGGACTGTTGCGATCAGTCCGAGATCGCTGACGATCCGATGGTTGCGATCGATCCAAGCCCTGCTCTCGATCGGCCATGACCGATCTCGAACTGTGGTGATTGGTCCAATCGGCGATGATCCGACGGTTGCGATCGATCCAAGCCCTGATCCCGATCATCCACGACCGATCTCAGACCGTGGCGATCGGACCGATCGACGTCGATCCGACGGTTGCCATCGATCCAAGCCCTGATCGATCCCGATCGGCGATGAACAATCTCGGACCGTCGCGATCGATCTGATAGGCGTCAATCCGATAGTTGCGATCGATCCAAGCCGTGATCCCGATCGGCCACGACTGATCTCGGACCGTTGTAATCCGTCCGAGATCGGCGACGATCCGATGGTTGTGATCGATCGAAGCCGTGATCCCGATCGGCCACGACCGATCTCGAACCGTGGCGATCGGTTCGATCGGCGATGATCCGACGGTTGCGATCGATCCAAGCCCTGATCCCGATCGGCCATGACCGATCCCAGACCGTTGCGATCGGTCCAAGATTGCTGACGATCCGACGGTTGCAATCAATCCAAGCCCTGATCCTGATCAGCCACGACCGATCTTGGACCGTGGCGATCGGTCCGATCGGCAATGATCCGACGATTGCAATCGATCCAAGCCCTGATCCCAATCATCCATGATCGATCTCGGACCATGGCGATCTGACCGATCAGCGTCGATCCGACGGTTGCCATCGATCCCAGCCCTGATCCTGATCGACCACCACCGATCTTGGACCACAGCGATCGATCCGATCGGTGACGATTCGACGGTTGCGATCGATCCATGCCCTGATCCCGATTGGCCACGACCGATCCCGGACTGTTGCGATTGGTCCGAGATCGCTGACGATCCGACGGTTACGATCGATCCAAGCCCTGATCCCGATCAGCCACAACCGATCCTGAACCGTTGCGATCGGTCCGAGATCGCTGACGATCCGACGGTTGCCATCGATCCAAGCCCTGATTCCGATCGGCCACGATCGATCTCGGACCGATCGCTATTTAACATAATTAATTTTTTTAAAACTTTGCGATGCAAAGGGTTGCATCGCAATTTTTAATATGATAATTATATTATATAAAAATTAATTTATTTAAAATAATTGCGATGCAACAAGTGCATCGCTAAATTAAAACATAATTTTTCTAATTTTTAGTTTATTACGTCGCTAATGCGTCGCTATTTAACATAATTAATTTTTAAAAAATATTACGACGCACTGAATTGCGTCGTAATTTTTTTCTCATAATTATATTTTATAAAAAAATATTTATTTAAAATAATTGTGATGCAATTATTGCATCGCTAAATTAAAAATTATTTTTCTAATTTTTCTGGTTTATTGCGTCGCTAATGCGTCGCTATTTAATATAATTAAATTTTTAAAAACATTGCGACGCACTGTGTTGCATCGCAATTATTTTTTTTCATATTTATACTTTATAAAAATTAATTTTATTTAAAATAATTGCGACGCAGTTATTGGTCGCTAAATTAAAAAATAATTTTTCTAATTTTCTGATTTATTGCGTCGCTAATGCGTCGCTATTAATATATTTAATTTTTTAAAAAATATTGCGACGCACTGAGTTGCATCGCAATATTTTTTTCTAATATTTATATTTTATAAAATTTAATTTTATTTAAATTATTTGCGATGCAATTGGTGCGTCGCTAAATTAAAAATAATTTTTCTAATTTTTTGGTTTATTGCATCGCTAATGCGTCGCTATTTAACATATTTAATTCTTTTAAAAACATTGCGACACACTGAGTTGCGTCGCAATATTTTTTTCCCATATTTATATTTTATAAAAAATTAATTTAAAAATATTGCGACGCATTATTTGCGTCGCTAAATAAAAAAATTAATTTTTTTTTAATTTTCTGGTTTATTGAGTCGCTAATGCATCGCTAATTGCATCGCAATATTTTGTTGTCACGGAGGCATCGCAAAGTGGTCGCAATTTAGCGACGCATAATTGCGTCGCTAAATTTGCATCGCTATTTCAGTATTTTCTTGTAGTGAAAGTGCAGATTTTGAGATCCGATAAAGTCGAAGAATATATGTCAAATGCTTTTAGAAGCTATTGTGATGAAGAAGGAGTTCGACATCAATTCACTGCTCCGTACTCTCCACAACAAAATGGAGTGGCCGAGAGGAAGAACCGGACTATTCTTGACATGACTAGAAGCATGTTGAAAGAGAAGAACCTTTCCAAGCATTTTTGGGCTGAAGGGGTGGCATGTGCAGCATATCTTATCAACCGAAGCCCAACAAAAGCCATCAAAGGTATGACACCAGAAGAAGCTTGGAGTGGCTACAAACCAGGAGTAAGCCATATGAAGATTTTTGGGTGTATTGCCTATGCCCAAGTACCACAAGAGAAGAGGAAGAAGCTTGATGATCGAAGCCAAAAATGCATCTTCATAGGATATAGTGAGCAATCCAAAGCCTACAAATTGTATAATCCAATGACAAATAAGGTCATCATCAGTCGGGATGTGATTTTCAATGAAGATGGAGTATGGGATTGGAATGGCAAAGATTCTCATATCAAATATGTAACACCTTATAATGAAGCTGAGGAGAATACAAATGAGGAAGCTACTCAACCAATCTTGTCACCAGCAAGATCATCTTCATCACCACAAGTTACACCGACTTCCTCAAGAAGTTCTATAAGCCCTGAAGAGTCAACAAGAAAGTTTAGAAGTATTAGTGATCTTTATGATGAAACAGAAGAAGTTGAACAAGTTGATTTATATTGTTTATTTGCTGATATTGAACCTCTAACATTTGATGAGGCTATGCAAAAGTTGAATGGAGAAAAGCAATGGAGGAGATTCTTGCCATAGAAAAAAATAATACTTGGGAGTTGACTTCACTTCCAAAAGGACAAAAGGAGATAGGCGTCAAATGGGTGTATAAAGTGAAGCGCACTGCTAATGGAGAGGTAGAAAAATACAAAGCTCGTTTGGTTGCCAAAGGCTACAAGCAAAAGAAAGGGCTCGACTATGACGAAGTTTTCGCGCCTGTAGCCCATTTTGATTCAATAAAGCTCATTTTCTCACTTGCATCTCATCACAAGTGAAAAATATATCAAATGGATGTAAAGTCGGCATTTCTCAATGGCTACCTTGAAGAAGAAGTCTATATTGAGCAACCTAAGGGCTATATCCATAAAGGCATGGAGATAAAGTGTACAAGTTACACAAAGCTTTGTATGGATTAAAGCAAGCACCGAGAGCTTGGAATGCTCGAATTGATCACTATCTTCAAGATTGTGGTTTCAACAAATGCTCCTATGAACATGCTATTTATGTAAAGAAAAAGGAGATGACATTTTAATTACATGTCTATATGTGGATGACTTACTTGTGACAGGTAATTACATGGAAATGATATATGGGTTCAAAGCAACCATGAGCAAGGAGTTCGAAATGACGGGAGGAGACTTGATGTCTTATTTTCTTGGCATTGAAGTAAGGTAAAGTGAAGATGACATCTTCATTTCTCAAGAAAGTTATGCTAGAAACATTCTACAAAAATTCAAAATGGAGAGCTGCAAAGAAGTAAACACCCCAGTTGCTTATAGAGCCAAGCTTAGTAAAGAAGGAGAAGGAAAGGAGGTGAACTCATCTCTCTTCAAAAGCCTTGTTGGAAGTCTTCGTTATCTTACTATAAGCCGACCTGATATTGTTTATGGAGTTGGTTTGATTAGTAGATATATGGAACATCCAAAGGAGTCACACTGGATGGCAGCAAAAAGGATTCTTAGATACCTCAAAGGAACTCTTGATCATGGTATGTTTTATACTCATTCCAATGATGCAAGTTTAATTGGATTTTTTGACAGTGATTGGGGAGGAGATCTTGATGAACGGAAAATCACTTCTGGTTATATCTTTTATTTTGGTGCTAATGCTTTTTCTTGGAGCTCAAAGAAACAATCCATTGTTGCATTATCTACATGTGAAGCAGAGTATATTGCAGCAGCATTATGTGCTTGTGAGGCCATATGGTTGTGCAACTTAATGAAAGAATTGAGTCATTCACAAAAGGAGCCTGTGAAGATATATGTTGATAATAAGTCTGCTATTGAACTAGCTAAGAATCCAGTTCAACATGGAAGAAGCAAACACATTGACACAATATTTCATTTTCTTCATGATCAAGTTAAGAAAGGTATTGTAAAGGTTGTGTACTGTAAATCAAATGAGCAAATTGCTGATATATTTATAAAATCATTCAAAGGTGAAGATTTTCAAAAGCTGAGAAAGATGCTTGGAGTCATGGCACCAAGAAAAAATAAGTTTACGGGATGAAATGTTGGAATATTAAACTAGTTTTAATGCACTCTTGAAACAACCAAAGACTTCATGGAGAAAGGAAGAGTCACTCTTGAAAAGACCAAAGGCTTTATGGGAGAAAGGAAGAGTCATTTTGAAAAGATAAGATGGTTTAGAAATTTAAAATTGACTCTTAGTATTTTGTAATTGACTCTTAATTTTCTGCAAATGTCTTTTAGTTTTTCTATACATGTATTAAATAGTGGTATATGAAAGGACATCTAGATGTTTATAAATATGGAAGGTGTTTGCCCATGAAATGTAGTAGTAGAAGAAGATGATGAAAAATAGAGAGAGACCCAAAAGATGTATTTCCTTTAACATTTCCATAATAAGAGAGTGTTATTTTTCTTATTGAAAGTATTCTCCACTTCCATCAATCTGGTATCAAAGCTCCTTGTGTGCCCACCTTTGTTTCCAACAGCTAAGAGGGCATGTGCTTTGACCCCTTCTTCTTCTTCTTCTTATTTTTATTTTTTTTTTTTTTTTTTTTTTTATTTCTTCAAGTGATGTTTTGAACGAACTCCTCGCATGATCTTGACTCTTCTTATGTCCTTCAACTTTCCAGGTCTCTTCGCTACTTGTACTCTAGCTCCTCTCTTTCTTTCTTTCTTTCTTCTTATTCTTCAATTATTAAAGGATGTTTTGAACGAACTCCTCCGACGTCTTGACTCTTCTTATGTCGTTCAACTCTCCGGTCTCTTGGCTACCTGGACTCTAGCACCCTGAGGCGGCATTATTGATCTCATCGTCGAGAAGGCGACGAGAGAGATTTTTTGGCTCTCCCATTCTCTTCTGGTCTTGAGTTTTAACTGGCACGGTCAAAACTCGAGCGTGTGGTAATTGTTGGTTGACGACAAAAAAAAGAAAAAGAAAAAGAATAAAAAAAAAACCATCAGAATGCTTGGCTGGTTTTGTTCTTTCTGAAACTCAGTCACCCTCGGTTTGGCGTCGAAGAGCTTTATGATCATATGATACACATGACACAAACTTCGAGAGGCACGCAGGTCTACGCACGCGCACACAAGTACTTTTTTTTTTTTTTTTCTTTCGCACAGACGTTAGTTAATAGAAAATATTTCTACGTAGATTTTAAGATTTGCAGAACTTAAGATTTTGAGACCACGGCATCTTAGCCATGGTGATGATGCTCTTGCTCTTTGATCGTCAGGCCCTTGCAATGATGCGAAGAAACTTAATTAGTAGCTTCACATTTCAAATTCGAACGAGTGTTTCCACTGTATCATGTATACTGAGGAGCCAGCTATATATGTTGGAAATTAATCATGACCAATATCGTATTTCTCTTATTGACGTCCAAACCTCATCCTTGGACATCGGCCAAAGAATCGGCCTCAGTCGGTTCTCAACCGATCAGTCCGCTTTCCTGTGGATTCTCCGAAAAAATCCCCTTATGCTTAAATCAGTCCGATCAATGAGAAAGGAGAGGTTGAGAATCGTTTACCTATGGAGCATTGAGCTGCTTCAATAGGCGTTCGGAAGAAGTAGAGTTTGAGTTGAATTCTTCTTCTGGATGGCTTTGATCGGCTACGACAGTAATTATAGTCTTTTTTAGATAGGAAGGTAGAATCCCACTTGAATTAGTTTATTCTTTCGATTAATTTGGCACCTTAATCTGGATGTTAGAATAGGCTGTCCAGGCTGTTAGGTCGGCCATGGCATGTTTACTTATAGCTGTTCACGTTGCGTCATAACCCAGTAAACCAATGGCTTAATTTTAATCATATTGGCATGCTGAGTCAGCTCTGCCCACATATCTCTCGACCCTTTGGAGTTGGCTATACGAACGTCCCTTTCAAATATTTCTTTTATTTTCTTATTACGTCCCTTTATGACACCTTAATGACCTATTTAGTTATAGAAATGGTTTCCATCTCTAGTTTTCTTTTTCATTTCTAGTTTTCCTTTTCTTTGAAAAAAATTAAAAATATATATATTTTTTATTGAAAAAATATTTTTATTTAAAAAAATAAATCATGAAGATGGTGAAGATATAATAGTAGATGATAGAAAAAAGTGCAGTGGTAATGGATGGTGCAAATATGATAGTAATGGTCATATGGTCATTGATAGTGAAGGTATGATGGTAATAATGGTACGTGGTAGGTAATAGCGATGTTAGAGAGTGATGGATGTATATGATGATAGGTAGTGGAGCGAGTAACAATAATGGTGGATGGCATAGGGATGGTGACGATTATGATGAGTGGCGAGGTATAGTGGTAATAGTTAAAGATGGTAAGTACAATGGAGATAGAGTGATAGAAGGTAGCAGTGATAGTAGATGATGGATGGTAAATATATGGTAGTGGAGGTGATAGCGGTTGATGATGACTGATGAGTGATGGATAGGATGGAGATATGATCGTACTCAATGAGGATATGGCAATGGTAAAAGTATGATATTGGTAGAAGATGGTGGATGGTGATGGGTGATAATAATAGATCGTAGTGATAGTGATAGATGATGAAGAAATTGTGATAAAAAATATAAAAAATATTGGCTCATTTAAAAGAAAATTAATGAAAAATAATTCAAAGATATTTTTAGAGTTAGTGTATATTTAGAAAACTACAAAATATATTTTTAGCTTTTTGTTTAGAAAAATATTAGATTTAAACACAAAGACCTATTTTTTGTTATCTCTGAATTTTTTTATAGAAAACATGTTAACTCTCCAAAACCAAAAAAAGTCCTAAAATTTTCTCTTTTCTCCTACTCTTGCAACAAAAATTAAATTACCACTCAGTGCTATAGCCTTATCAAATCTTTGTTTTACATATTTGGACCATCTTATTTGTTTCTTCATCATTTTTGTCCTTATCTAGGTATGTGTGCATGCAATGTGTGGGCATTGATTTGATTAATAAGATAAATAAAAATATAGATTTATATAACTTCTTTAATTATATAAATAAATTAAAAACTAAAAATAAGATATATAAAATATTTGTATTAGACCTTTTTTAAATTTTAAAAGAATTAAATTGATTTGAAATTGTAAATTAAAAAATAGATGAAATATTTTCCTAAGAATAAAGTTTTTTAAAAATATAAACATAATCCAAAATGGAAAGGTAAAAAAGAATTGATAAATAAAAAATAGATCTATATAATTCTCTAATTTTATATTATTAATTTAAAATGAGGTAAAATGAAAAGGTTAAAAAATATAAAATAGATGAAATAGACGTTCATTTGGGAAATCAAACACCAATTTATATTATGAAAAGTTGCTATAATATCACTGCACCAAATGTAAATGTAAGACAAGTTCTAGAAGAAAAAAAATTTAGGTAAAAAAAACTCAATATATTAAAAGTTATTTAATACATACATACACATGGTGTTAGAAAGGGAAGAAAGGTGAAAACATCTCAGCTTTACTATAATATACTAAGTATATATTTATGTTGGTTCATTTATATTTTTAAAATGAAGAAGTGAAAAAGAAAGCATAATGCTTGTTTCCATAGTGGTAGAGAATAAAAAGACTTGAATAAGATCTGTTACTTCTTTTTAGCATAACTCATTTATGGTATTATTAGTTGGAAGCTCAC
Source organism: Calamus simplicifolius (assembly GCA_900491605.1). NCBI lineage: Eukaryota > Viridiplantae > Streptophyta > Magnoliopsida > Arecales > Arecaceae > Calamus > Calamus simplicifolius. The sequence goes on along the minus strand of UESW01004703.1, from coordinate 447,245 downwards.
AGAAAAAGAAAAGAATAATTAAAAGCATTAAAGAAGACAGGAGTAACAGGACCCATGATAAAAGGATGGTAAACCTTCTCAACTTTACTATATTAGATTAGATTCTTGCAATTATTACAGCTCTTCTAATTCATTCATTCTCACACTGTTCTTTGATCTTATATTCTATTGCAGATTCATATTAGTAATTTTTTTTTTTTTTTTCAACGACCAACTTGTTTTTAGATGCTTAGCTAGATTTTCAACCATAAAAAATTATGAGCCTAATTGTTGTTTGAGAAACTTTCAAGCCACTGCTTCAGCTACATGATACCCCAGGATCACATCATCATCTGATCTAACCACTTTTAATTCCTTACTGTACATCGAGAATACAATCAACTCAAGAAATTTATATGCAGTTTAGATAAGATTCAGACTATATAGCCACATAAATCACCTATGAACTTCCCTGGCTATGGGGAAGATTTATTTTCTTGAGATATGCGGGAGATTCTCTCTCAAAACACCATAGTGTGCTTTAAAATAAGATCTAGATGGCTTCTTCTTGGTGACCATTTTAACCTTATAACTTTTTAAACAACAAATAGATAATTGACCAAATAGAACTTTAGATTTAACAGCAGAACTTGACTATTTTTGAGGTATAATAGAAGAAGGTAAACTTCACCAAATCTATTTAAAAAAATATTACAATATGTACAAGAGCAGGACTTGACTGGAAAATGTTGCTAAGGCCTTTAGCAAGGGGCCCAGAATCCTAAGCATGAGAACTCGGTGAGATTCGGAGGCAGGGCTCAATGTTTCGATGAAGTTTCCTTTTATTAGAAGGATCAAGGTGCAACCTTAAAAATTTTAAAACTTTTAACGAGAATGTTCTATAAATTTTATGATTACATGAGTCGAGGAGGCCTAGAGAGGTTAGGATTGATTACCGAGGAATCCCAATGTCTTGAATTCAAACGAAGGTCGAAATTGGTCGCAAGATATGGACTGAATTAGGAAATCTAAACCCAGGAATAGAAGACCCGTTCAGTGCTAGCTAGGTTTTCTAATCACAAAGTAGCCAACCACTTGACCATTGAAATTCCATTTTTCACTCAAGACATGGCAATATTAGATTCCAGCACTCTACAACCAACAGTGGCATACTTTCCTGTGCAATAAGCAATTCCATCCACAAGTTGAAACAAAATTTCAGATGCTCCTCACATTCAATAAATTGGAGTTTTCCTCCCCGTTTCCAGTCGAAGAAAAAAAAAAATGATGCTCCTCATATATCAGACCTGCAGTAGCTCTCTAAGGTACTTGTGAAGATAACAGAAGTATCATGCGGTGCTTGTACTTTTTATCCAACAAATATTGAACAATGCTTCTTGTTTCAACTTAAATCATCTACATAGCATTAATCCATGTTGGCATAAAAAGAGGGGGGGTGGCATGTTACTATGGGCTTGAGAATGTCTTATGAAATTGCATGACTGTGAGCATGCATGCCGGTGGTTTTGTGCCTCAGCGTTGTTAGAGAGAGAGAGAGAGAGGAGAATCTACTATACTATAAATCCAATGGATATAATGCTTCAGTTGTATGTCGTCCAAAACCACTAATAAACAATTATGCACTCAGTCAGAAAAAAAAAACAATTATGCATATGATCAACATATTTCGTTTCATTTATTCTTCAGTATAAACATTTCTAGCTATATATATATATATATAATAAGCCACAGCATCTCCAAAGCTCCTTGAGACAACAACCAAACCCCGCTTCATGCGCATCCCCAGGCACGCATCCTCATGCCCATGTGCTCTCTCTTGTCATTGCCTAAACACTCAAATGTGCTTCCTTATTAGATCTCTGCCCAACAACCCAAAAACAATTAAGACAGTACAATGCCAATCAGGTCTCCTTATAATGATCCTTTTACACAGATTTGGCATCCAACAGCGGCCCAATCGACACCAATATGGCAGTGACCACCAATGAAACCTTCTCTGAAACCCCACATCGCTAGATTTCACAGTTTCTTAGTTAGCCTTTTAAGAGGAAAGCAATTGTTAGCCTCGTTCTTAAATTCTCTGGCAGCCCATTTAAGAGAAAGTTGACGTACACTTCATTTGTCAGACCTTGCGTTTCAGAATGTACTGAAAGATCGCCAGGTATCGTGCATGTATTCTAGCACCAGCCTTTGTTAAGCATGGGTAAGCTAGGGCTGAGTAGGGTTGGTTTAGGTCTTTATCCAGCGGGTAGTACGTCCAGGAGAGGAAACAAAAGGAGCGCAGAAAGCGGTTGGGGTCATTCCTTCAGATTTTATAAATGAGTTGTGCGTCAATACTATAATATGATGATTCCGCAAGGTTGGTGAGTTTTTTTTTTTGGGTCGGGTGCGGAGCCATGAGAAAGGGAAAAACAGAAAGATAACAGGTGGATTCAAGCTCTCAGCCTCATGAAGGATACTGATTCAACTTGAAGTGCATATGGGAAGTGCTGAGATTGCCTTTTTTTTTTTTTTTCCCGTCACCCCCCAGCCTACTACACTAACTGGCTGACACATTCCAGCAGTAGAACTAAACCACATGCATGGGAGTTTATCGATGAGAATCGGTACATAGATTCCTTTTTCTGAAGCATTCCAGCATGAGCCAGAACCCCCCTCCTCTCTCTCTCTCTCTGCGTGCCTCTTGCCCTGTGCTCGCCTAGGGTAGAACATTTTTGGCACGGAAGGTTGCAATAAATTCACTTACCCTAGGACATTGATGAATTTCCTTGTCTGACGGTAAGGTCAAGACGTTCACAGACACATTTAATAATCAACTCACCTTGTTCCCCTCATAGAAAATCAGGCAGCTTCTTTTCCTTAGAACACCAGACTGGAAGTGGATAATTATCAGGCCTTACCTCTCGGTTTTAAGAATTCTCCTTTTTTTTTTTTTTTTTTCTTTCCTCACTCTAGACACATGATTATAAATCATTAATTAAACCCCAGAAATTAAGCAAGAAGCAGCTATGGTAGAGAATTGAGGAACGAGCTGTTTAAAGTCACATTTGTAATGGAATGAAATCTTTCACATACGAGAGCAAAAAGTATCAAACTAGAAAGACCACTTCAAGTACTACATGGATGAGTTTGCTAAGAATAAGGTTACTCCATCTATCATAAAGATGACACGTTAGACCGGTCCAATGCAGAGAATGAAAGGACAAACAAATCATCAGCATAGGACTGCTACTTGTATAAATGAATTAGTGCAAACCTAAATGTTTTTTCTCGAAAAATGCATACTAGATGTCAACGTAGTGATAATTAGATGTTGTGAACAGCTGTTGCACCGTGGTGACAATGGGAAAACAGGTTGCTAGACTTGTCTTCTCGATGGGCGAAACTTTGTTCATAAAATGGAAATTTCATTCTAATATATATGGGACCATCAGTGCTATTCTTACAATATTTGACCACAGAGAAATTTAAAGATACAACCGTTCAATCTAAAGACGATCGAGAAAGGCCTTTGGCCAAAAGTTGAAAAGAAGAAGAAAGGAAAAAGGAGAATAGAAACAAACGGCACAAACAATTACGGAAGCACGATGGATTTGCAGTTCTATTTATCATTAGCACTATGTCCGAGCCTAAGCTCAAGATCTATTTCTTCATCAGGACAAGGACTAAGTTTGAGTACCTCGGAGTGGAGCTTTTGTTGGCCATCCGAAGAGGCTCCTTCCAAGAAAGGAAACCATGGATCAGTTCGCTGACGTCTCTTGCTACTGATAGTCTCCTCATCGTCGCTTGGGTTTCTTGAAGCCCGAAGACCTACTTCCCTGAGCTTCAAACTCTCTCTTCCAAGTTTGAATTCTGGCAAATTCAGCTGTCGACTGGTTGTCAGATCTGCGAGGGATCGAGTGGCGGTGGAAAGGGATTTCATGGGGTTTTCTTGAATAATGGTCGAAGAATAGGGAGGAGAAACCAAGGAACTTTCGCTGTTCTCTCTGGTGGATGCTGCCGAGACCTTAGGAGAGAGAACTGATGCTATAACACCACAATAAATAGGGTTAGGATTGCTTTTGCATACCGGAGAGCCAGCCTGGTCAAGAGACCATGTGCCCAGTGGTGTGCAGGTACCGTGGTGATGATGCTGATTAGTATCATGGCTCTCACTGGCGGGGCTTGATGGTTGTTTTAGCCTCGCCCTTTCTCTCCGGTGCACGTTCATGTGACCACCAAGTGCTTGGGCCGATCGGAATTCCCGTCGACAAAAGCTGCATGAATAGGATCTGGGAGGCCATACACAACCACCCAAGTGGCCTGCGGAGTCCACCGCAAAGGCTTTCTCTTCCCATGACTCCTTGCAAGGGGAGCCGGAGGCAATCTTTTGGATCGAGGAGCCGAAAAGGGGTCGCTCTCCCGATTTCCTTCTAGTCCACATCCAAACCTCGTTTGCTCCATAGCATTGTGCATGGATCAAGGAAATTAAAAGAACAAAAGAGAAAGTTGAGCTTGGAAGAAGTTTGATGTTGGCTTATGAGGAGGAGTTTAAAGAAAGATATAGATGGAGGAAAGCATCTTCATCCAAGAGACAGAGATAGGTACGGGAGAATCTGGAGGGTAGGAAGAAGGTCGTCTGAAAAGTCTACCGAAGGTGGTTGTAGTAGTGGTTGGTGCTTGCATTTTTGGCTGGAATGAAGGCATATCTAGTTAGAACTATTGATTCAGTTCTCCACTACTAGTACAGTGATTGAGCAAATTTTTTCTTTCGAAATCGCAGGGAAGGTAACGTTTCCATGGAAAATAAATTTAATAGCATTCATAGTGGGTGTTTTTAGCATAGTATCATGGATACCTTTGAACACATTATGGGGATTAACAGCCCCACTTTCATAAGAATAATGGTTGGTTGCTGTTGCCCCAGTGATCGAACAGCACAAGGGCCTACCTCTAATTATCAAATTATTCCCCTTGCACCATTCCTTCCATCTCAAAAATGGTTCTTCTTGCACTTTAACTGCAGTCTTGTTTCACCAGGTCATCTAAGATTCATATCCAATCCACGCATGCATGTGCAATTCTAATACCATGAGCTTTACTAATTATTGATGACCGAAAAACCTGGTATATAGATCGGAATCTCGGCCTTCTAATGACAGATCATTATGTAGTTTATTACGTTGCCCTCGCACTTGTAATCAGTAAAGCTTTGTGTAGAATCTGGACAATTGCTAGTGTGAACAAGCAAGCACTCAGGGATTAATTATATGCGGAATTTGACTGAAATAATGTAATATAACTGTCCTTTCTTCAGTGTCCATTTGTTTAACAATGATGGTCTTATATAAACATTCAATCATTCTCTGTATTAAAACGACACACATTCAATAAAATAAAGGGTAACTTGTGCTACTCAACCTTCATTTATGGGGTACGTTTTGTTTGCCTAATCAATGTGAGCAGAATGCTTTAGTCATCTTCAAGGCTGTGTCATTGCAATTTTCAATCGAGTCAATTAAATAGCCTGGTGCTTGCTACAGTGACTGTGCCCTGTGACCCCTGTCGTCCCCTTCCTTACTGATTTTTTGAATCTTTTAATGGTTCACATAAATGATTTCAAAAACAGCCGTTGATCAAATAGCTGTTATTGTTAGTAACAACAAGTAAATTATCATAATTACTCGTTGTAAAAGTGTCGGGAGATTATAAGTTTGAACTGAACCGTGTGTACCTTATGTTTCTTCAACCTCCAACCAATAAGAAAAAAAAAATGAACCTCAAGATATCTCTGATGATTCTTCACTTAAGGAGCAAGTTAGGATGGAATGGGTACCATTCATCTCACTGCTGCATTTTTATCTCTATCAGTTCCAGAGAATTAGAAAAACAACAAGGGCCAAATGGACCTCCACAAAAAATCAACTTGCCATTGAAATAAAGACTAGTTGTTTTCTTCACTAAATATACTAGTTATATTGTCCTCTTTATAGCGTAGATGCTACCTAAAATGTCTTTCATTCTCCACTTGTTTGAGGGGAAAGAGGAAAGAAAAGACCCACCTCCTCAAATTTTACTTCCTGATTTCCCTGCAAAGAAAAAGAAATTAGGTTCTAATAAACATGAATAATTATGGAAGGGCCTGAGATATTAAATATAGTACAACCGGTGGCGTGGACACGAGTTTGAGTCGCAGAATATTTCGGTTGAGACATGACACTGAAACACGGAAACACTGAATGATATATAATAACTGTTTAATAAAATTAGTATAACAACCAGAAAGATTCATTATCCCATGCGTAATGGTTCAAAAACATGCCCTTTGAATTCAAGCTTTTCTTTGTGGGCCTTTAGGGGCAGTATTTATCCACAATTCCCCGATCATTTTAACTGACTTACTGGACCTGTGATTGATATTCTTCATGCTGTGAAAATTTCTTTTCTTTGTCCGTATGTGTGTGAAAATTTCATTGATCAATGACATGCTTCAAAACGTGGGTTGTATACATTTTTATATTATTTGCTTTTGGTGTAGTAGGTAGCGTTGCCGTCCCACGCTAACAAATAAAAGGAGAAGAGAGAGAGAACTAGCTGAGCCCTGGATAAGTATACAGGATAGCAAGCATTTATCCAGAGAATAGCTCAAAGGATAATCATCTTTTTAAAATAATAGCTTTGCCGATAACTCTAGTTATTCCTAGGATTTCTAGGGAATAAGTTCAGGAGATAACCCATGGTTAAACATGGGTTATCCCCTCTGGTTAAACTTTTTAGAACTATCCCCTTTAGGCTGTGTTTGATTCATAAAAGGTTATTCCTAGATAAGTGTACATGATAGCATTTATCCAGGGAATAGCTCAAGAGATAATCATCTTTTTTAAATTATAGCTTTGTCATCAAGGGATAACTCTAGTTATTCCTGGTTTTCCTAGAAAATAGGTTATCCTCTATGGTTAAACTTTTTCAAAATTATCCCCCTTAGTTATAGCTTTTAGAGATAGAAAGGAATATCAGGGGATATCCTCTTATCCCCCATATCAAACACAGCCTTAGTTATAGCTTTTGAGGATAAAGAATGATATCTAGGGGATATCCCCTTATTCCCATATCAAACACAGGTTTTTGAGGTTCTCAAGAGTCGGTTGAAAATTTTTGGCATACATTTTGAATCGGTTGGACTGAAATCTTCCATAAATCATTTTTCATTTGATCCTGTCTTCCTCGGTATTATTTTAGGATTATTCAGTATTAAAGTTATTGTATTTTGGAATATTTTAGTTTCAGTTAGGTGGTATGTTAATTTGCTGTCGTATGTGGGACTGAGAGTGCGTGACTGTCTTTCTTGGGATGTATCATGTTCTCTAGTAGTGTTGATACCATAACCGTGGGTTATCCTTTGTACGACTTTTCTTGTTGCCCCACTATTTGGCTTTTTCTCCTTGTTTAGCTAATTCTGAAAAGGTCTAGTTGATGCTTATATATAAATCACTTCCAGTTACTCATGAATGCCTAAAAAATGACTAGGTGTCGCATGCATACCACTTGGTCTTCCATTGATCTTTAATAATCTGTTGTGAAGCCTTCAATTTTTATATGTTTCTACAAGAAGTTTCTTTTATACACACAAAATCTATCTCCACCGGCACGAGTTGATTAAATGTTACTAGTTACTGTTGGCTAATACTTAGAATATTACTCTTCAAACTTGGCACATAATAAACATTGAAAATGAAATCAGGTTTACCATTCTTTTGCCAAATCATGATTTTACCTCTTCCTTTGATAAGAGCTTTGGAGAGATCCCCAAACTTCATATCACAAAACTCCCCTTCTTGCAATTCCACAAATAGCTCTTTTCTTCCACACATATGGTTTGAGGCTCCTGAGTCAAGAAACCATATATTCTTCAAGTCTCCATCTTCTTGGCATGACAAAAGAAGTGTCGGTTCTCCTTCTTGGTTGTTGGATTCAATGTTGTTGCTTTGCTTATTGTTCCAACACTCATAGCTATAGTGTCCATATTTTTGACAATTATAGCATTAAACATTGGATCTTGATTGGTTACGACCTCCAATCGATCTTCTACCTCGTCCACGTCTACCTCTTCTACCATCTCTTTCATTGTTGAAATTTGAGCTTTGGCATCTCAGGTTTGGACATTTAAATTTTGGAAGTTTGAAATTAATATCTAATAAGGGAATGGTGAAAGGACTTCCACACATAAATTATCCAAATGAAGTTTGTGAGAAGTGCACACTAGCTAAGCATGCAAAAGCTCCCTTCAAAAGTAGAAAATTTTGGAAAGCAACAAGACCATTACAACTAGTGCATACTGATATATGTGGACCTCTTCCAGAATCTTGTGGTGGTAACAAATATTTTATAACATTTGTTGATGACTTTAGTAGAAAGTTGTGGGTTTATTTTCTTAAAGAAAAGTCGGCTGCACTCTTTATGTTTAAATATTTTAAATCTTTAGTTGAAAAAGAAAGTAACAATAAAGTGCAGATTTTGAGATCCGATAGAGGTGGAGAATATATGTCAAATGCTTTTAGAAGCTATTGTGATGAAGAAGGAGTTCGATATCAATTTACTGCTCCGTACTCTCCATAACAAAATAGAGTGGCCGAGAGGAAGAACCGGACCATTCTTGACATGACTAGAAGCATGTTGAAAGAGAAGAACCTTTCCGAGCATTTTTGGGCTGAAGGGGTGGCATGTGCAGCATATCTTATCAACCGAAGCCCAACAAAAGCCATCAAAGGTATGACACCAGAAGAAGCTTGGAGTGGCTACAAACCAGGAGTAAGCCATATAAAGATTTTTGGGTGTATTGCCTATGCCCAAGTACCACAAGACAAGAGGAAGAAGCTTGATAATCGAAGCCAAAAATGCATCTTCATAGGATATAGTGAGCAATCCAAAGCCTACAAATTGTATAATCCAATGACAAATAAGGTCATCATCAGTCGGGATGTGATTTTCAATGAAGATGGAGTATGGGATTGGAATGACAAAGATTCTCATATCAAATATATAACACCTTATAATGAAGCTGAGGAGAATACAAATGAGGAAGCTACTCAACCAATCTTGTCACCAGCAAGATCATCTTCATCACCACAAGTTACACCGACTTCCTCAAGAAGTTCTATAAGCCCTGAAGAGTCAACAAGAAAGTTTAGAAGTATTAGTGATCTTTATGATGAAACAGAAGAAGTTGAACAAGTTGATTTATATTGTTTATTTGCTGATATTGAACCTCTAACATTTGATGAAGCTATGCAGAAAGTTGAATGGAGAAAAGCAATGAAGGAGGAGATTCTTGCCATAGAAAAGAATAATACTTGGGAGTTGACTTCACTTTCAAAAGGACAAAAGGTGATAGGCGTCAAATGGGTGTATAAAGTGAAGCGCACTGCTAATGGAGAGGTAAAAAAATACAAAGCTCGTTTGGTTGCCAAAGGCTACAAGCAAAAGAAAGGGCTCGACTATGACGAAGTTTTCGCGCTTGTAGCCCATTTTGATTCAATAAAGCTCATTTTCTCACTTGCATCTCATCACAAGTGAAAAATATATCAAATGGATGTAAAGTCAGCATTTCTCAATGGCTACCTTGAAGAAGAAGTCTATATTGAGCAACCTGAGGGCTATATCCATAAAGGCATGGAAGATAAAGTGTACAAGTTACACAAAGCTTTGTATGGATTAAAGCAAGCACCGAGAGCTTGGAATGCTCGAATTGATCACTATGTTTAAGATTGTGGTTTCAACAAATGCTCCTATGAACATACTATTTATGTAAAGAAAAAAGGAGATGACATTTTAATTATATGTCTATATGTGGATGACTTACTTGTGACAGGTAATTGCATGGAAATGTTGGAATATTAAACTTGTTTTAATGCACTCTTGAAAGACTAAAGGCTTCATGGGAAAAAGGAAGAGTCACTCTTGAAAAGACCAAAGGCTTCATAGGAGAAAGGAAGAGTCACTCTTGAAAAGACCAAAGGCTTCATGAGAGAAAGAAAGAGTCATTTTAAAAAGATAAGATGGTTCAGAAATTTAAAATTAACTCTTAGTATTTTGTAATTGACTCTTAATTTTCTGCAAATGTCTTTTAGTTTTTCTATGCATGTATTAAATAGTGGTATATGAAAGGACATCTAGATGTTTATAAATATGGGAGGTGTTTGCCCATGAAATGAAGAAGTAGAAGAAGAAGATGATGATGATGAAAATAGAGAGACCCAAAAGATGTATTTCCTCTAATATCTCCATAATAAGAGAGTGTTATTTTTCTTATTGAAAGTATTCTCCACTTCCATCAATCTGGTATCAAAGCTCCTTGTGTGCCCACCTTGTTTCCAACAGTTACTTGAAGGCAGTTAATCCATGGCAAGTTAAGGAATGAATCAAAGTTTTTATCAGGAGTATCTTCGCATATATCCCCTCATTTGACATGATTCATGAATTTGACGCACTTGTTTCGGAAATTCGCATCTCATTACTCAGTTTCTAAACTTTTTTTTTCTGTTATTAAAGTGAAGTACAATGAAAATTATATTCCCTAGAGCATTCGTTTAAGGGTTAGGCGCCTCAAGTATGCTTGCCAACCATTCTTTTCCCATGCTAAATGAGTACCCAAAACCTACATACACGCATAGTATATCGATAGCACTCGATCATATGCGTGATCTTATATATGAGTACCTTCTTGGGGTCGAATAACTAGCTGAGCCCCCCAAGACCTTTTTTTTCTTTTTGGGTGAATAAGAAAGAGTAAATGGGCTTTTCATGAAGCACAGCCTTTAGCAGGAGATCTTACCACCAAGCTCTCATTCAGATAAATGGTTTTCTAGTCATTGTATATATAAGGCAATTTAAATGGAGTTTAGGCTTCTCAATAATCCATTTTTAAAAAAGGAAAAAAAAAAAAAAAGAATGGCTGATACTTCTTAGTAATTTTGCAGCATCATTGATGTTGTGTCACATTCTACTAACGTCATTAGATTATATAGTTTGCTACGCTGTATTATTTTGCTGTTGCCAGCTTTGCATGCTGCCGGACAAGCATCCTTAGATATATAGCCTAATTTTTATTTTAATTTTGGGAGCTTCTGGCAAAAGTTTCAGTGGCTATCTAATTAATGCTTGAGTTTATTTATTCTGAAGTTGATCTGCAACTAAAACTAGATCAAGAAAGTAGTGAGCTGGTACCCTTCCATACCTGAGTTTCTGGCCAACGCGAAATACATTTATTAGTATCATCTTACTTGATGAATTTAATTTACTGCTCATGCATTTTATATGATTTTAGTCGAGGAACGATTGTTCCCACGCTCCATAGCAACTTAATCTTTTTATTGCAAATAAATTGTTATTTCAAAAAGTACCCTTTGTATATATATATATATATATAGCAGTCGTTTTGTTTTGCCACCCCTACTGTCTGGTTGGTTGCCATGTGCCGACCCACCCTTGGCCTCTCAACCTCACATAGCTTTTGTTTTATCTTCTTCTTCTTTTTTTCTTTTTTTTATGAAAAGCTTTGATTCTGTTAACACCTTATAATCCCCTTCAAATGCCCTTTGCAGATTTCCTCTTTTTTCTTTATATACAATTAAAAATGTGAAGAGTCCAGTTTTAGCCTTGAGTAAAGACGTGATACCTTTATACTGATAGCAACCGAGAGAGTTTTGAAGAGTAGAACGTGTTATGGATGGAGCTTAATTTCATCAAGAGGGAGTTTGAATTTAAATTTTGAATTTGATTTGGCCAACTAAGAAAGCTGATTTTAGGAAGGATTTGTTGCAACTTCCAAATCTGATCTTGGAAAGGATTTGTTGGAGATTTTCAAGGCAGCAAATCAGTCCATGGTTGCCAAAAGTGTGGAGCCAGTTTTGAAAATCAGTCCATGGTTGCCAAAAGTGTGGAGCCAATTTTTTGGATGAGATTAGATTGGAGGAGAGTCTTTGATCCTTGGTGTGTCTTCTTCAACTGGTGAAGTTGAGAGAAAAAAAAAGAGAATAGGAGGCTCTGTGAGGACATCCTCCGTGTGCTGTAGATTCTGATTCAACTCTCTGGATCATAAGAGTTTCTGAGAGAGAGTGTATGTTTTGAGGGCTTGTACCTGATTCAACTCTTAGTGAAGCCTTGCAGATCCTGTGCCGCCATGGACGTAGCCCAGTTTGGGTGAACCACGTAAAATCCTCGTCTCTCGCTGTTTTCTTTTGAATTTTGGTTCATATTATTATTCTATGTTTTTTGTTAATTTTATCGCAACTGCGTGCTTGGCCGTACTAATAAGGATCTTATTAGAGGAATATTTGTTGTATTCTCTATCAAATTGGTTCAGAGCTTGGTTTTCTTCATATTATTACGGTCGGACAAATCAACAAAGAGATTGTAGAAGACAAGATCAAAATCGAGAAATTCAATGGTCACAATTTCGGATGGTGGAGGATGCAAATTGAGGACTACCTATATCAGAAGGATCTTTACCTTCCATTAGAGGGAAAGAAGCTGGATTCAATAAATGACTCAGATTGGATGATTCTGGATAGGAAAGCCCTGGCCACAATCAGATTATCGTTGACACCTCAAGTAGTATAATATTGCAAAGGAAAAGACCACCGTGGATATGATGACCGTTTTAACAAAGCTATATGAAAAACCTTCCACCTCAAACAAGATATTTCTTATGAAAAAGCTCTTCAATTTGAAGATGGCTGAGAATAGTTCAGTGAATGAGCATCTGAACGAGTTCAACACGATGATTAATCAATTAGAGTCGGTTTCTGTTGCTTTTGATGATTCATTCAGGGCTCTTCTTTTCTTATGTTCCTTGCCAAAGAGTTGGAACAATCTTGTGATGACAGTCAGCAACTCGGTATCAGGTAACCTTACATTCAATGATGTAGTTAGTTGTATATTGAATGATGAGATGAGAAGAAAGGCTGTGGGTGGGACTTCTACAAGTGTTGTACTCATGATGGATACCAGAGGAAGATCATAGGAGAGGAAGAAGTCAGAGAAAGGCCAATCCAAGAGCAGAGGAAAGTCCAAAGGGAGATTTTTCATGAAGTGTTGGAACTGCGGGAAGAAAGGTCACATGAGCAAGGATTGTTGGGGTAAGAAGAAAGAAAAAGGTGCAGAGAGCAATATAGAAGGTCAGGAAGCAAATGTTGTGAGTACTATTGAGCGAAATTTTGAGAATGTGTGCCTGTCAGCCGGCAATGGGGCAAACTCAGATATATGGTTTGTAGACTCAGGGGCTTCTTACCATTGCAGCTCAAAGAGACACCTATTTTGGATTTTATTCAAAGAGATTTTGGTCATGTCACAGTTGGCAATGGACAACAGTGTAAAATTATTGGTAGATGAACAATTGTACTGAAGCCAATGACAGGCGAAGAATTGAGACTTGCACAAGCCAGATACATCCCAGAGTTAAAGAAAAACCTAATTTCTATCAGTCAGCTTGATGTTGAGGGTTATGTATCCATTTTTGGTAATTCTCAGTGAAAAACTACTAAGGGTATATGGTTGTTGTCAAAGGGAAGCGGACAGGCACTCTCTACTTCTTGGCAGATAGTGACAGTTCAGTTTTAGTGGCAGTAGGAGATACGGGTACAGTGACTACATTATGGCACAGGAGGCTCGGTCATCTTAGTAAGAAGAACTTGAATATTCTACATAGGAGAGAGCTTCTACCTGGGCTAAAGAAGGTGAATCTAGAGTTTTTTGAAGAGTGTATCTATGGTAAGCAGAAAGCAACGAGTTTTTAGTTAGCAAGAACTCAGAAGAAGACTGAAAGGTTGGAGTTGGTTCATTCAGATGTCTGGGGTCTAGCACCAGTGGTATCATATGCAGGCAATAAGTACTTTGTCACGTTTATAGATGATTTTAGCAGGAAAGTCTGGGTGTTTTCTATGAAGGAAAAGTCTGAGGTCTTTGGCATCTTCAAGAGATGGAGAGTCATATGTGAAAGCAGACTGGAGCAAGTCTCAAGTGTCTCAAGATAGATAACGGTGGTGAATACTGCAGCAGAGAGTTTGATGTCTACTACGCAGAGCATGGAATCAGAAGGATCAAGACCATCCCATGGACACCATAGCAGAATGGTGTGGCCGAAAGAATGAACAAAACCATTCTTGAGAGAGAGAGGAGTATGAGGTTTGACTCAGGTCTACCTACATATTTTTGGGCGGCAGCACTGGACACCGTAGTGTATTTGATCAATAAGAGTCCATCCAGTGCATTGGATGGTGGGATTCCAGAGGAGGTTTGGATAGGAAAACAGGTAAAACTTTCTTTTCTTAAAGTATTTGGCTGCATTACTTATTCTCTGATTGAGCAAGAGAAGAGGAGTAAGTTAGACTCCAAGTCTACAAAGTGTATTTTCATTGGATACGGTGGCGATGAGTATGGCTACAAGCTCTGGGAATTCCAGAACAATAAGATCATTCGAAGCAGGAATATGGTATTTGATGAAGAGCATACTTACAAAGACAGGAAGGATGCAGTGAAAGAAAAGAAACATGAGTTTATAGAACTCGATCCTGTCAGAGATGGAGAAATTCTCCGAGTGCAAACTGAAGATGGAAACTCCGAGAATGTAGAGGAGGAAGATGTGGTTGGAACAGATAGCTACATGTATACATCGGTACCTCAGCCAGTGTCCCCACAGTTAAGGAGGACCATGAGGGTTATCAGGCCATCACAGAGGTATTCTGCTAATGATTATGTTTTGTACACAGATTTTGGAGAGCCAGAATGTTTTGTTGAAGCCATGCAGGATGAAACTAAGGTAAAGTGGGAGTTTGCTATGAAAGAGGAGATGGACTCTTTAAAGCAAAACAAGACTTAGGATCTTGTGAAGTTATCCGCTGGCAAGAAAGCTCTGTTCAACAATGGGTGTACAAGATGAAGAATGAGGTTGATGGTATCAAGAGATACAAGGCAATGTTAGTTGTCAAGGGTTATGCACAGAAAGAGGGAATTGACTTCCAGGAGATCTTTTTTCAGTAGTCAAGATGACATCCATCAGGGTGATTCTGAGCGTGGTAGCAGTGGAGGATCTTCATCTAGAGCAGCTAAATGTGAAGACATCATTTCTTTATGGAGATTTGGAGGAGGAGCTATACATGCACCAGCCAGAAGGTTTCCAGGTCAAGGGAAAGGATGACATGGTCTGCAGATTGAAGAAAAGTTTGTATGGTCTGAAGCAGGCTCCGCGGCAATGGTACCTCAAGTTTGACAGTTTCATGCTAGAGAAAGGCTTCATCAGATACCAGTCAGATCATTCTGTGTACTTTCAAAGGTACGTTACAAATGAGTTCATTATATTATCCTTGTATGTGGACGATATGCTTGTAGCAGGTTCCAGTATGAGGAAGATAGAAGAGATCAAGAAACTGATGGCAAAGAAGTTCTCAATGAAGGATTTAGGAAAGGCAAAGCAGATTCTTGGCATGAGAATCAACATAGATAGAAAGCAACGGAAGATGTGGCTATCTCAGGAGGACTATGTAGAAAAGGTACTGAAGAGGTTCAATATGGAGAATGCAAAGGCAGTGTCAACACCTTTGGCAGCACACTTCAAGCTCAGTAAGCAATTGTGTCCAACAACTCAGAAGGCAAGGGATGAGGTGATTAGAATTCCATATGCCTCAGCCGTGGAAAATCTAATGTATGCAATGGTTTGCACAAGACCGGATATCGCACAAGCAGTGGGAGCAGTCAGCATGTACATACAGAATCCAGGTAAGGAGCACTGGAATGCAGTGAAGTGGATCTTGAGATATCTCAGGGGTACATCAACTTACAGTTTGTGCTATGAAGGTGATAGTCTTCAAGTACAGGGATTTGTAGATGCAGATCACTCTGGTGATAGAGACAGTGGGAGGAGCACCACTGGTTATATTTTTACTATCTGTGATATAGCTGTGAGCTGGGTATCTCAGTTGCAGAAGATAGTGGCATTGTCAACTATAGAAGCTGAGTATGTGGCGATCACTGAAGCTAGTAAAGAGATGATCTGGTTACAAAGGTTGATGGAGGAGCTCGGCAAGGAGCACGAGTGTAATACATTATGGAGCGATAGCCAGAGCACAGTTCACTTGGCAAGGAATCTAGCATTTCATGCAAGAACCAAGCACATTCAACTTAGGTATCATTTCATACGCAGTGCGTTGGATGAGGAGCAGTTGAAGCTGGAGAAAATTGATGGAGCTAAGAATCCTGCAGATATGTTCACCAAGGTTGTGAGCAGAGGCAAGTTAAGTCTCTGTTGCAACTTGGTGAAGCTTTTCAAGAGATAGATCAGGAGAGCGCAGCACAGAGAAAGAAGGTAGATCTAAGATTGATGTCATTAATCTCCAAGTGGGAGATTGTTATGGATGGAGCTTAATTTCATCAAGAGGAAGTTTGAATTTGAATTTTGAATTTGATTTGGCCAACTAAGGAAGCTGATTTTCGGGAGGATTTGTTGCAACTTCCAAATCTGATCTTGGGGAGGATTTGTTGAAGATTTTCAAGGCAGCAAATCAGTCCATGGTTGCCAAAAGTGTGGAGCCAGTTTTGAAAATCAGTTCATGGTTGCCAAAAGTGTGGAGCCAGTTTTTGGGATGGGATTAGATTGCCATGGACGTAGCCCAGTTTGGGTGAACCACGTAAAATCCTTGTCTCTCACTATTTTCTTTGGATTTTGGTTCCTATTATTATTCTGTATTTTTTGTTGATTTTATCGCAACTACGTGCTTGGCCGTACTAATAGCAATCTTATTAGAGGAATATTTATTGTATTCCCTATCAGATCGTCCTCTTTTTATCCTTAGAGCATAGCATGCATTTGACCAGCCCCAAGTCGTGTGGAGATGCAGAAGTGAGATGATATCTCTGCTGAAATTTTGCAGCAGAATTTTGGATCTTAATCTTAATAATCTTCCCAAATTGATTAGCAACTGGATTTTCTTTGGTTTCTTATACCTCAAGATTGTAAAATAGGGTCATAGTCTCTCTTCTTCCTCACGTGATCCTTCATATCTGATCTAGAAAATCAATAGACACTGTCCAAGAAGAAAGTACTGTTAGGGTTTCTTCCTTTTCTAAGAAATGTGTGGTTCTTCCTTCTTGAGTGCTGGAATCAAACCTCTTTTGCTGAGTTTTATAAGCCATTTGTCACTCATGTGTCCCATTCAATAGTGCCATAGTTTATAAATCAACAGTTCCTCCTTTGCCGCTGCAGCACCTCTGCACCATCTATGACAACTGAGCCTTCCATCTGATAGAGATTGTTTTCTAACCTTCTTAATTTCATCACCACTAATGCACCCTCGGTTATCTTCAAACATCCACTCCTGGCTGGCTTCCAAAAGCAAATCCCTTCTTCTCTAGGTAGCCCAAAGAAATCAAATTTTTCTTCAACTCCGGAACATGTTTGACATTGGTTAAAGTCCTTATAACCCCATCATATATTTTCACCTTTATGGTACCAACTCCAACAACTTTACAAGGATAATTATCATCAAGGCATATAGTTCCTCCATCAAATTCATCATAAACTAAAAACCACTCCCTATGTGAAGTGTAGTGGTGAGAACAGGCTGAATCAAGTGTCCAACAGCTGTCATACTTCTTGGTCCCATCTAAAACTATCAGTACATTATCTTCACTATCTTCAGATGAATTTGCACCACCATTGCTAGCTGAACCTCCCTTGAAAATGCCCTTCCCCTTCTCATTCTTTAAAAATGGGCAATTTCTCTTCAGGTGACCAATCTGATAATACTTGTAACACTTTCATACTTTTTGCTTGTCCGAAGACTTAGATCTGCCTTTGGACTTGCCTTTAACCTTTTTCCAAGGTCTTTCTTACCTCTCATTCATAGAAAGTACCTCTGTGTTAGAGTTTTTCATGTGGATCTTTTTTCTTTGCTGATTTGACCTCAACACCCCCACAATCTCTTCATAATTCAGGCTCTCCTTCCCATACACCAAGGTTATGATCATACCATCATAGAAACTAGAAAGTGAACACAATAAGATGAGGATCTTATCCTCTTTATCAATCTTCACATCAAGGCTCATCACCTCTGAATACACTTGATTGAACTTCTGAATATGGGCCACAAGATCATCTCCTTTAGGCATTCGTAAGCTGTACAATTATTTTTTTAACAATAACTTCTTTGTCATGCTTTTACTCATACATATGTTCTCTAAACATTTCCAAAGCCCCTTTGTCGTAGTCTGCATACAAATCTATGGCAAAACTTGATCAGCCAAAAATATCCTAATTGTACTAAATGCAATCTCCTCTAACTCCTCCTATTCCTCAAGGCTTATATTATCCGATCTTTGTTTTATCAAAACCTTATAAATCCTTTATTATACCAATGAATCATTTATTATACCAATAAATCCTTTATCCTTTGCTGCCATAGGGTGAAGTTTTCCTTACCATCATACCAACCAAGAAACAATGCACATAGCAAAAACAAAAAATTAAACTTGCTGCAGAAATTTTTGGTTTGAAACTTTACCAAGAAACACCCAATATCTAATCTTTTTTCCACCAAATAACCTAGGCTCCGATACCAGATGAAAAGTGGATTGTCCTCTTTTTATCCTTTGAGAATAGCATGCATTCGATCAGCCCCAAGTCAAGTGGAGATGCGGAAGTGAGATGATATCCCTACTGAAATTCTGCAGCAGAAGTTTGGATCTTGATTTTGGTAATCTTCCCAAATTGATTAGTAACTAGGATTTTCTTTGGTTTGTTGCGCCCCAAGATTGTAAGAGAGGGTCGTAGCCTCTCTTATTCCTCATGTGAACTTTTAGATCTGATCCAAAAAATCAAGAGACACTGCTCAAGGAGAAGGTGCTGCTAGGGTTCTCTCTTCTCTAAGAAAATGTGTGCTTCTTTCTTCCTTGAGGGAGCGGTTCCAAGAAGATGGCAGGGCAGAGATGTCAGCAATAAACCCTAGAAATTTAGGGCATCTATGTATGAGAAAGAGAGAAAGATGTGCATAAGAGAGGAAAGGAAAGGGACAGCTTGTTCTCAGAAGAAAAGAGTTTCATTCATTACCCTCTACTCATCATTGTTACATAACTATATCAAATCAACCCCATGATAGCCATCCAAATAAAACCGGCACCACACATGAATCGGTGCCTTATTACATGGATAATAAACCCTAAATTTTTTTTTTGGACCAGCCCACACCTTGGACCCAAATCCAGCTCAATGATAGACTAGCCTCCCTTAAAGACCCAACAATCTGGGCCTTAAACCTATGGAGCCTATAAACCTCCATCCTAAGACTCAAGTCAGTCTTAGACCCATGAGCGCCCCCAAAAATGGGCATCTTCTCATATATGTCATGCCATGGGCATCCTCAAGCCCAATTCGAGCTTTGAAGTACCACATCAGGCTCTACAAGTTTTCGATCGGATAAAAGTAATGAGGGAACTGATGTTAGTGCCTTCACATGCATCAACCTTGCAAACCTGGGCTCCACAAGCCACATTCTTTTCTTGTTTTCTTATCAAACAGAAGTTTGAGATCAAACGACATGACTCTCTCTCAAGCAAAAAATGTGCAAAACAAAAAAAATGAGGATAGACCAAATAAAATTTATTAAGTAGCCAAATGAAAGAAAAAGTCTTGGAAAGAGATGGGCTTGATTTTATCTATCTGAATGCTGAGAAACCTAGCAGCTTATTATTATTGCGAAGAAGAAACTTGTTACAAGTTAATTTGCAATTATAAAATTAGTGAAAAGGCCAAGAATTTTTTAGAATTAAATTTAATTATGCACAAGTTTTCAAGAGTCATCTTATTGAAACCTAAGAGTCATCTTGTTATTAGCAAAGACTCTAAGAGTTATTTTGTTATCTACAAAGACCTTTAGCATTTTTCATTAATATGGTCCTTAGTAATTTGTGTAAAAGGAAGTTAAAGGGTTTTTTGAATTCTTTATATAAGGGAATGCATTTGAGTTATTTTGTAATCAAGAAAGAGTTGTAAGAAACTCAAAGAAATATTAATCTTTCTTCTATAAGCCAATACCATCTTCAGATGCAAGTGCTGTAGCATTGCATACTTAGCATATTTTTTGAGCGTTTCATCTTTCTTTAAGCCTTCTACACTTTTGCAACCTAATAATTTTTTTGGTATCATAGCAGATTCTTCCATAATCTTTCATGGCAAGCATCTCCACTCCAACCATGTTTACCTACAACTCAATTCAAGTTCCAATATTTGAAGGAGAGCATTATGACTATTGGAGCTATCAAATGAAAACTTTGTTCATCTCTCAAGAGCTTTGGGATGTTATTGATGACACATATCCGGAGCCACCCGAAGATTTAACCAATTGGTCGGATGCAGATCAAAAGCAATACAAGAAGGATATCAAAAGAGATGCAAGTATACTATGCTTCATCTAACAAGGAGTAAGTAACACCATTTTTTCTCGAATTTTTTGGTGCAAAAAAGGCTAAGGAAGCTTGGGACATTCTCAAAAAGGACTTTCAAGGAGGTGAGAAGGTAAACTCTTTAAAGCTACAATCACTTTGGAGAGATTTTGATAATATGTCAATGAAAGAAGGTGAAAGCATGCTTAACTTTCTTACAGAAGTTTCTGAAATGGTTAATCAAATTAGAAGTCTTGGAGATTTCATTGAAGAAAGAAAAATTATTTTAAAAGTTCTTTGGAGTCTTCTTAAGAAATTAGATCATGTTGTTACTGCAATAGAAGAATCTAAAATTTTGGCTACATATACTTTTCATGAACTAATGTGCTCTTTCCAAGTGCATAGTGAAAGACGAAGCAAAATAGATCAACCTCTTGATCAAGCTTTTCAAGTCAAAATAAATATTTCTGAGAAGAAGCCATACAAATTCCAGCAAGGAAAGAAAGGGGGAGCATTAAGAAAGCCAAGTGGCAAGGGAACATAAATGAAGATAAAGCCAGAGATGAACAACAACAATCAAGAAGCTACCAACATCAATGCCATATTTGCAAAAGAAACAATCATGAGACTAAGGAATGCCGTTTCAAGTGTAAAACATGCAAAAATGCTAACCACTCCTATCAAGATTATTGGTACAAAGAGAAGTTCAAGAAAGAAGAAGTGAAGTTCACGAAACAAAAGAATGACCAATTGTCATCAACATTCAGCAAGTACCTCAAAATGTTTGGTACGTTGATAGTGGTTGTAGTAGCCACATGACCAGAGATAAAAAAATGTTTGTGGAGCTTGATTCAAATTTCACATCCAACATACAACTTGGTGATTAAAATATTCAAAAAGTTGAAAGAAGAGGCACTATTGCTGTCCACACAAAAGGAGGTGATACAAAATTTATTAATGGTGTGCTTTATGTTCCTAACTTATCTCAAAATCTTTTGAGTGTTGGATAGCTCATGCAAAAAGGATATTCTATTACTTTCAATAATGAAAAGTGCAGAATTTTTGATAAAAAAGCAAACACTCCAATGGTGACTATAGACATGAGCAAAAATAAAGTTTTTCCTCTTATTATGCCCTCTAATCCAAAGATTCCTTGCAAGGGAGAAATTATGGATGAATCTCACCTATGGCATTTAAGGTATGGCCATCTAAACAAAAGTGGACTGCACTTACTTAAACAAAAGAATATGGTGGTTGGACTTCCCTTTATTAAAACAAGTAATCAAGTATATGAAGGATGTATATATGGTAAGATGCATAGACTTCTATTTCCAAAAACTTCTTGGAGAGCTAAATCTCCTCTTGAACTAGTCCAAGTTGATATTTGTGGTCCTATATATACTACAACAAATTTCTGGTATAGCGACGCTAAATTAGAATTCCTTCACTTGACAATCAAAGATATTTTATTTTATTTGATGTTGATTATACAAGAATGATGTGGCTTTACTTCTTACATGAAAAATTAGAAGCCTTCTCTATTTTTCTTCAATTTAAAGCTCTTATAGAGAAGCAAAGTGGTCTTGAAATCAAAACATTGAGAATGGATCATAGAGGAGAATTTATCTATATACCATTTACGAAGTATTGCAAAAATAAGAGCATCCAAAGATAACTCATTGTTTGAAGAAATCCTCAATAAAAAAGAGTAGCCGAAAGAAAGAATCAGACCATTGTTGAGATGGCAAGAAGCAAGAAATATGTTAAAAGGTAAAGAACTTCCTAATAAATTTTGGGCTGAAGTTGTTTATACATCTATCTATATACTCAATTGACCTCCAACAAAGGTAGTTCATAATAAAGCTCCTTTTGAAGCTTGACACAAAAAGAACTAGTTGTTGATCATTTCAAGGTATTTGGCTGCATTGCCTACTCACATATTTCAACTCCAAATAAAAATAAATTTGATAAGAAAGGAGAAAAATTGGTCTTCATTGGGTATAGTAATGAATCAAAAGGCTATAGATTATTTAATCCAGTAACTAGCAGGTTAATTATGTCAAGAGATGTCATTTTTGATAAAGTTGCAGCTTGGAGTTGGAATGAGGACTTATCTCAACCAACATCTACAATCTTGAAACCTATAATGATAGAAGGACAATCATCTTCTCAGTAGCAATCACCCAGTTCAAGCCCAAATTCATCAAGAATGAACACAAGCTCTCAAGATTATTTTCCACTAAGGAAGGTGTGTTCCTTAAGAGATATTTATGATTCATGTGATGTTGCTTTCTTTGGATGTAAACCTCAGGCTTATGAAGAAGCTGCTAAAATTGATGTTTGGAGAAAAGCTATCGATGATGAAATAGCAACTATTGAGAAGAATATGACATGAAAACTTATAGAGTTACCAAAAGAAAAAGAAGTCATTGGCTTAAAATGGATCTACAAGATAAAGTTTAATGAAGATGGCTCTATCTAAAAGCATAAAGCAAGGTTAGTAGCCAAGGGTTATTTTCAACAGCCAGGAGTTAATTTCAATGAGACCTTTGCACCTGTAGTAAGAATGTAGACAATTTGCATAGTTCTTGCTCTTGCAGCTGAAATGGAGTTAAATGTGTATCAATTAGATATAAAATCAGCATTTCTTAATAGAGAGCTTGAAAAAGAAATATATATGGAGCAGCCTAAAGGATATGAAATCAAAGGCATGGAAAGCTAGGTATATCATTTGAGAAAAGATTTATATGGGCTAGAACAAGCACTAAGAGCATGGAATAGCAAAATTGATGATTACTTTCAAAAGAATGCTTTTCAAAGAAGTCTTAGTGAGCCCTCACTCTATGTAAAGAAGCAAGGTACTCAAATTTTTTTTATTGTTTGTTTATATGTTGATGATCTTATCTACATGGGGACTAACTTGAAAATGATGAAGGAATTCAAGCATCATATGATAAAAGAATTTGGGATGACTGATTTAGGACTCATGAAGTGTTTTCTTGGAATTCAAGTAAAAAATTCAAAAGATATATTTTTTATCTCAAGAAAAATGCCTTGAAGGCATTTTGAAGAAATTTCAAATGGATAAGTGCAAAGCAACTTCAACACCTATGGCTCTAAATGAAAAGCTACAACAAGATGATGGAGCAAAGAAGGCTGATGCTATAGAATTTCGAAGCTTAGTCGGATCCTTGATCTATCTTACTAATACAAGGCCAGACATCATGCACTCAATGAGCTATGTTTCAAGATCCATAAGTAATCCAGCAAAAAGAATTTTGAATTATTTGCAAGGCACTAAGAAGCAAGGAATTAGGTATGTCAAAGAAAAAAAAATTCCTTGATTGGTTTTACTGACAGTGATTGGGCAGGATCCTTACATGATCGAAAGAGTAGTTTGGGATACTTATTTTGCCTTGGAACAAAGACGATATCATGGAGTTCAAAAAAACAAAAAATAGTTGCATTATCTTCAGCAAAAGAAAAATATATTGCTGCCAATAATGCTGCATGTGAAGCTGTTTGGCTTCGAAGACTACTTAATGATTTGCAAGAAGAACAAAAGGAAGCTACAACTATTTTTTGTGACAACATGTCAACTATTGCAATGACTAAGAACCCAGTATTTCATGTAAGGTCAAAGCATATTGAATTGAGGCATCACTTTATTCGAGATTTGGTGAATAAGAAAGAAATACAGTTAAAGTTTATTAATATAAATGAGCAACATGTAGATTTTCTCACCAAAGTTGTAAGTACTGAAAAAAATTGAGAAATTCAAAAAGTTGCTCAACATTGCAAATTAAGAAAGGGTGTTAAGTAAATTTGCAATTATAAATCAGTAGAAAGGTCAAGAATTTTTTAGAATCAAACTTAATTATGCACAAGTTTCTAAGAGTCATCTTATTGAAGCCTAAGAGTCATCTTGTTATCAGCAAAGACTCTAAGAGTTATTTTATCGTCTGCAAAGACCTTTAGTTTTTCATTAATATGGTCCTTAGTAATTTGTGTAAAAGAAAGTTAAAGGATTTTTTAAATTCTCTATATAAGGGGATGTATTTGAGTTATTTTGTAATCAAGAGAGTTGTAGAAAACTCAAATAAATACTAATATTTCTTCTATAAGCCAATACCATCTTCAGATGCAAGTGCTGTAGCATTGCATACTTAGCATATTTTTTGAGCATTTCATCTTTCTTTAAGCCTTCTACACTTTGCAACCCAACACTTATTGTAGCTAGCGAAGAGAGATTAACGAGAGAAAAAAAAAAGAAAAGAATGAGGAGCACACGTAGGAGATTAACACATTTCAGTTAATTAACCAACATCCACAATGGCAGTGATGATGTGAATTTCACTATGAGAAAAATAATGATACAAAAATTATCTTCTCACTACTCAAAACAAATCTTAGGCATATACCTAACAAAAAAGGAACATTTCTTCCAAACTCTTCATCTATCTCAAAAAGATTACGCATGGGAAGAAATCTATAGTATTATATTAGGATTAAAATTCATATTTTACAAGGATTAGAAGTTGATTTCTATATATATTAAAGATCATGTTCTTATATTTGGTTCATATTGGTGAAGGGTGGATCGTCCTCTTTCTACCCTTGGAGCATAGCACGCATTCGACCAGCCCCAAGTCATGTGGAGATGCGGAAGCGATATGATATCCCTTGCTGAAATTCTGCAGCAGAATTTGGATCTTGATCTTGGTAATCTTCCCAGATTGATTAGCAACTAGGATTTTCTTTAGTTTCTTGCGCCCCAAGATTGTAAGAGAGGGTCGTAGCCTCTCTTCTTCCTCACGTGAACCTTCAGATCTGATCCAGAAAATCAAGAGACGCTGCCCAAGGAGAAGGTACTGCTAGGATTTCTTCCTTCTCCTTCCTTGAGAGAGGCAGCTCCAAGAAGATGGCTAGGGCAGAGATGGCAGCAATAAAACCCTAGAAACCTAGGGCATCTATATGTGAGAAAGAGAGAAGGAGGAAGAGAAGGGATAGCTTATTCTAGGAAGAAAAGGGTTTCTTTCATTCATCTATAATCATCATCGTTACATGACTATATATAACCCGTCCCCATGATGGCCACCAAAATAAAACCAGCACCACACATGAACCGGTGCCTTATTATATGGATAATAAACCCTAAAAACTTCCTTGGACCAACCCGCACCTTGGGCCCAAACCCAGCCCAATGATAGACTAGCCCCCTCAAGACCCAACAACCTGGGCCTTAACCCTGTGAAGCCTACAAACCTCCACCCTAAGATTTAAGCTTTGGAGTACCACACCAGGCTCTACAATCTTCACCTTGGTGCTTCAAAGCTGCTAAAAAATCTGCACATTCCCTCAGACCCATCAGTGTCACACATGAGAGAAAGCTATCCCGTGGAAGAGTCTTCGAAAGTGCATCTGCCTGGTTCTTCTTTGTATGAACTTTTACCAGCTTCACTTCACCTTCTTCCATCAATTCTCTGATCCTGTGATACC
Organism: Calamus simplicifolius; assembly: GCA_900491605.1. Classification (NCBI taxonomy): domain Eukaryota; kingdom Viridiplantae; phylum Streptophyta; class Magnoliopsida; order Arecales; family Arecaceae; genus Calamus; species Calamus simplicifolius. The sequence goes on along the minus strand of UESW01004703.1, from coordinate 421,340 downwards.
TCACATCTATATGCTTTGTGCGTTCATGATAGATTGGGTTCTGAGCCAACTGCAGGGCACTCTGACTATCACTATGTATCAATACTGTACCCTGCTTCACCCCCATTTTCATGATGAGTCTCTTCAACCAAAGAGCCTCCTTGGTAGCCTCTGTAATCCCTATATACTCAGCTTCTGTTGTAGACAAAGCTGTAATAGGTTGAAGGGTTGATCTCCAAGAAATTAATCCACCATACATGCTGAACACATACCCTGTGGTAGACCTTCTTGTATCCAGATCACCTGTAAAATTTGCATCCACAAATCCTTCCAATGGACCTAATGACTTACTTGGGATATTAGATTTCTCTTAGATCTATCTTGCTGCCCAAAAATTAGACCAAGTCCACGAGTTCCCTGAAGGTACCTCAAAATCACTTGAGTGCCTTCCAGTGCTCCTTCCCTGGGTTCGCCATGAATCTGCTCACCTGGCTCATTGCATATGCTATGTCAGGCCTGCAACACACCATAGCATACATAATGCTGCCCACAGCACTGGCATATGAACTCTCTCCATGTACTCTTTCTCTTCATCTGTCTGGGGGTTCTGTAACTTAGAAAAAGACATGTGACTAGCCAAAGGTGTTCCAACTGGTTTGGCCTTATCCATCCCAAACCTCTCCAACACCTTGTGAATATATCCACCCAATGACAAGTGTAGAATTCCCTTGGTCCTATCTCTGTAAATTTCCATCCCAAGTATCTTCCTAGCTAACCCCAAATCCTTCATTTCAAATTCTGTTGATAATGCATATTTCAGTCCATTCACTGCTTCAACACTTCTGCTGGCAATGAGCATATCATCCACATACAGAAGGAGATACAGTGCATCATCCTCATCCACATCTTTCACATAACACAAGTATCATGTTCACATCTAGAAAATCCAAGGCCCAAAATAAAAGTGTCAAACCTTTTGTACCACTGACGGGGTGACTGCTTCAAACCATAAAGCGATTTCTTTAGTAGACACACTTTTTCTTCCAATCCAGATTCCTTGAAACCCTCTGGTTGCTTCATGTATATCCTCTCCTCTAGACTCCCATGTAAGAAAGCCGTCTTCACGTCCATCTGCTGCAACTCCATACCATGTTGTGCTACGAGAGATAACAACACACGAATTGAAGCATGACGTACCACTGGAGAGAATACCTCTGTAGTCCACTCCCTCTCTCTGTGAGAACCCCTTAGCAACAAGCCTTGCTTTGTATCTGACTCCACCTTGCTCTGAAGGTGCCTCCTTCTTTGTGAACACCCATTTTGAACCAATGGCCCGAGCATCTCTAGGTAGATCCACTAGCTGCATGTCTTGTTCTTTTCCAGGGACTCCATCTCCTCCATCATGGCCTGCATCCATGAGTCTCTTTCTGAACTTTCCATGGCTTCTTGGAATGTCTCTGGATCTTCATTTGCAGTGATTAGAGCATAGGAAATCATCTCATCAATGCGATACCGAGTAGGTTTGATGATGGTACGCTTTGCCTTGTGCAGTGCTACACCCTTTGATCATCTCTCAAAGCTGAAGTGTGTGACTCCACCTGCACCTCCCTTGATTGATGGCTCTCTGGCTGATCCTTTATATGTATTGGAACATCATACCAAACTCCACCTCAAAAGAAGCACGTTTTGAAGTAGAAGTAGAAGGTACATCACCTGTCAGCCAATGTTGTCCACTGCTGTCCTGTTCAGCCTTTTCAGCTCCATCTGCAATCTCTGACCTCTTCAAAATGCTCTTCTCATCAAAAATAATGTCTCTACTGATGATACACTTCTGTGAATCTGAACCCATAGCAAATAGCCTTTAACTCCCTGTGGATACCCGATGAAGATCAGCCTTTGTGATTTTGGGTCCAGCTTGCTCCTTTCAGTTGCCTCCACATGTGCATAGGCTGGGCAACCAAAAATCCTTAGGTGTCCAAGCTCCACCTTCTTTCCACTCCAGATCTCCTCTGGAATGCCTCCATCAAGTTTTCTATTAGGGGACCTGTTAACAAGAAAACAGAGAACATAATTGCATCACCCCAAAAGACCTTGGGCAGTGATGCCTGCAGCCTCAAACACCTAGCCTTCTCTGTCAATGTACGATTCATCCTCTCTGCCACACCATTCTGCTGGGGAGTCATCCTTACTGTGTAATGGCGTTGGATCCCATTTTCTCACAGTAGCTTCTGAATTCATTGCTTGTATACTCCCCTCCATTGTCAGATCTCAAACACTTCACTGGTTTTTCTGTCTCCTTTTCAACACCAACTCTCCAAGCTTTAAACCGGGCAAATACCTCTGATTTTTCTCTTATCAGATATACCCATACCTTCCTGGAGTAGTCATCAATGAAAGTTAAAAATACTTAGCCCCACCTCTGGCTGACACACCCGGTCCCCATACATCTGAGTGAACTAATTCCAGAATACCTTCACTCTGCTTGGAACTGCTGGCAAACCTCACCCTATGTTGTTTACCATAAATACAGGGCTCACAGATGTCATTGTCCTCCTTCTTAAGTGCTGGAATTAGACCTCTTTGCTGAGTTCTATAAGCCCTTTATCACTCATGTGTCCCATTCGATAGTGCCACAGTTTATAGACCAACTGTTCCTCCTGTGCCGCTGCTAGCACCTCTGCACCATCTATGGCCACTGAGCCTTCCATCTGATAGAGATTATTTTTCAACCTTCTCCCTTTCATCACCACTAATGCACCCTTGGTTATCCTCAAACATCCACTCCCGGCTGGCTTCCAAAAGCATACCCATGCTTCTCCAGGTAGCCCAAAGAAATTAGATTCTTCTTCAACTCGGGACATGTTTGACATTTGTTAAAGTCCTTATAACCCCATCATACATCCTCACCCTTATGCTTCCAACTCCAGCAACCTTACAAGGATGATTATCACCAAGGCATACACTCCCTCCATCAGATTCTTCATAAGTTGCAAACCACTCCCTATGCGAAGTATAATGGTGAGAACATGCTGAGTCAAGTGTCCAACAACTATCACACTTCTTGGTCCCATCTGAAACTACCAGTACATCATCTTCACTGTCTTCAGATGAATTTGCACCATTGCTGGCTGAACCTCCCTTGGAAATGCCCTTCCCCTTCTCATTCTTCAGAAGTGGGCAATTTCTCTTCAGGTGACCAATCTGATGACACTTGTAACACTTCCATGCTTTCTGCTTGCCCCGAGACTTAGATCTGCCTTTGGACTTGCCTCTAACCTTTTTTCAGGGTCTTCCTTGCCTCTCATTCACAGCAAGTACCTCTGTGTTAGAGTTTCCCATGCGAATCTTTTCTCTTTGCTGGTTTGATCTCAGCACCCCCACAACCTCTTCATAATTCAGAGTCTCCTTTCCATACACCAAGGTTGTAATCAGACCATCATAGGAACTGGGTAGCGAACACAACAAGATGAGGGTCTTGTCTTCTTCATCAATCTTCACATCAAGGCTCATCACCTCTGAGCACACTTGATTGAATTTCTGAATATGGGCCACAAGATCTCCTCCCTCAGGCATTCTCAAGCTGTACAACTGTTTCTTCAACCACAACTTGTTTGTCATGCTCTTTCCCATGTAAGTGTTCTCTAAAGTTTTCCAAAGCCCCCTTGCCGTGGTCTGTGTAAATCTCCAGCAAGACTTGATCAGCAAGCACATCCTGATTGTGCTAAATGCAATCTCCTCTAACTCCTCCAATCCTCACGACTTACATTATCCGGTCTTTGTTTCACCAAGACCTTATAAATCCTTTGCTGTACCAATAAATCCTTCACCCTTTGATGCCATAGGATGAAGTTCCCCTTGCCATCATACTTTTTAAAATCCAATTTAAAGCTACTAGATGCCATATCCAACCAAGAAACAATGCACACAGCAAAAACAGAAAATTAAACTTGCTGCAGAAATTTCTGGTTTGATATCTTACCAAGAAACGCCCAAGATCCAATCTTTTCTCCACCAAATCACCGAGGCTCTGATACCAAATGAAGGTGGATCGTCCTCTTTCTACCCTTGGAGCAAAGCACGCATTCGACCAGCCCCAAGTCGTGTGGAGATGCGGAAGCGATATGATATCCCTTGCTGAAATTCTGCAGCAGAATTTTGGATCTTGATCTTGGTAATCTTCCCAGATTGATTAGCAACTAGGATTTTCTTGGTTTCTTGCGCCCCAAGATTGTAAGAGAGGGTCGTGGCCTCTCTTCTTCCTCACGTAAACCTTCAGATCTGATCCAGAAAATCAAGAGACGCTGCCCAAGGAGAAGGTACTGCTAGGGTTTCTTCCTTCTCCTTCCTTGAGAGAGGCGGCTCCAAGAAGATGGCTAGGGCAAAGATGGCAGCAATAAAACCCTAGAAACCTAGGGCATCTATATGTGAGAAAGAGAGGAGGAGGAAGAGAAGGGATAGCTTATTCTAGGAAGAAAAGGGTTTCTTTCATTCATCTAATCATCATCGTTACATGACTATATATAACCCGTTCCCATGACGGCCACCAAAATAAAACTAGCACCACACATGAACCGGTGCCTTATTATATGGATAATAAACTCTAAAAAACTTTCTTGGACCAACCCATACCTTGGGCCCAAACCCAGCCCAATAATAGACTAGCCCCCTCAAGACCCAACAACCTGGGCCTTAACCCTGTGGAGCCTACAAACCTCCACCATAGGATTTAAGCTTTGGAGTACCACACCAGGCTCTACAATTGGGAGTAATGTCTTCAAGATAAAATCTAATAAATTTTCACTTTGACTTGGGGTTTACGAAGCCTATCATCTTAAAACTTTTCGTTATCTTTTACTATTATGCTCCTACGAGCATCAGGTTCTACAAACTCTAACCAATTCTAAGCAAAGTTTGAACTTACCTCTTAAAATTGATTTAGTCATCTTATTAGTATTTATAGTGATAATCACCCTATTTTTAATCCATCAAGCTCATGTTTGTAGAGCCTTTCAACTACATAAAGATCCATTTCATGGTCCGTTAATGTGTCTTCCTAGAATTACTCATATATCCACCGAGTGCAAACCATATACTAATTAGACAACTTGAAATATGGTAAGAGAAGTGAAATATCTAGTTCGACTTGGGTAGCCCAAACCATCAAACTTACTCCCAAATCCTATGTTAGTGTAATTGATCACAACCATCAGGCATCTAGAGGTGACAGGTTCAAGAGGTGGTATGGATGAGAAGCTCCTGTTTTCATCAATGTAACGATCCGGACCCATCATTACTAGGTCCATACCAACTTATCCCATCCGATTGATGTGCTCAAACATCTTTTCAATATGCCTTCTTTGAGATAGTATAACAAACCTACTCGTCAAATTTTATAGATCTCCATAATCATTATTTTTTGTTGTACTAAAGTCCATTTTAAACCATCGCTTATCTGATTCTTCTTAAGAGATCAATCTCTCTTCATGCATAGCTGCTAATCACTAGTAGAATCCTTGTTATTCACTACTTTATATGTGAGAGGTTATTCTCCATACTCCTAGTCACAACAAACAAATAAGCAATTATGTAGGCATTACGTGTAGGCAGTCTAATTGACCAACTTCTACATATAATACTATAACATTATTGTTGAGAGAATTCCAAATTGTATATAGTTTCCTCTATTCACATGTCCATCTTTAGTGATTCTCTCTTTGAACTTTACATTAAGCTCTTCTTTTTGTTGATACTACCATCTTCTTCTTGACTTTTTACAAATCATCCCTTCTGGTTTATTATAGTAGACTCATTAAATGTAACATCTCTACTAACCATGAGTGTAGGTGACTACATGCCATAGTTTGTAACCCTTTATTTAGTGTTATAATCGAAAAATATGCATTTCGACGCCCTTGGTTCAAGTTTGTACTTTAACATGAACATGCATAGAACAACCAAATATTTTAAAACTAAAATAATTGATAGAAATCAAACCATACATTTTAAGGAATCTTCAAGTCGGATGGCAACCAATTCATCAAGTAGCTTATTATATTCACTATTTAGCTCAAAATAATTTCCTAAATCTAGCATTAGAGAGTATATGACATGTTCACTCTAAAAGTATTCTATTCGTCCATTTTGCAGCTCTATTATACTGTAATATCATCCATACAATGTGATGCCTCACTATATGCTATTCTTATAGAATTTATCAAATTTACCTTTTGTAGAATTTCAATCCATTATCAATATGCAGTGATTTGATTTATTGTCTAATCTATTTCTGCATCATGACTTTCTATTGCTTAAATTTAATAAATATTTTATCCTTATATTTTAAAAGTACACTTAGACCTTCCTAGAATAACTATCAATGAATATAAAAAATATTAATATCTACTTTTTGATATGTGGGGGCTAGGTCCTCAAAGATATGGATGGATGTTATTTAACACCTCTTAGTTGAACACGCCACGAATGGTTGCGTGCATAAAAGAATTTAGACTCAATTAGCTACTCAAGTTAGATCAGGTGAAATATAATCTGAATCTAATATAAAAGATTTATGTTCGTGTTAGTGCTAGTCATGTTGGGTTTATCATTTAAGTCAAGCATCTAACTATTCTTTTATAACTAAAATATAACAACCAATAATTAAATATAAAAATACTAAAAAAAAGGATAAAATTTAAAGGAGTTAACTTAAATTTGAATTTCCATCCAAGTTTTTAAATTTTATCAAAGCAAATGATTATTCCTAAATTTACAAATTAACTATAAATTTTAAAAATATATTGATATACTTGAAGATATTATAAACAAGAATCCATTGAAATAAATAATTAAGATAATAAACATTTAAATATAATTAGGTAAAGATAGACGAAGGAGATGTGCCTAATAAGATGAAAAAAGAAATTGATTTAGTGAGAGCTCATAAAATAAATTGAAAAAGATGTTTAGATTAAGGAAGAAGGAGGTTTACGTACATGATTTAATTTTTCAGCTCAGGCTAGATCAGGTTTGGATTAGGCCAAGTCTATATTTTGTTGATCCAAATTAAATCCTAATGATATATAAATTGAATCAAATCAGAATAGACAGAAAAATTTAAGACTCATATCCCAACCTAAATTTTAGATTAGGTCCAATTTCTAAATTCAATCGAATTCATAGGTTAAGCCTGTGTTTCATGGGATGGCTCTATCTGTTTATAACCCATTTATCATTTGAAAACAAACTTGTTTACTCTTGAACCTTTTACAACTGTGTTACATGCCACCAAACCACCGATGGGATTGGCTACCGATTGGTGATTGCGACTGCTAGGCAGCCATCCATTGCTAGTTAATTATATATGACTTTCATTGGCTAACCGTGAACCACATTTCATTGATTGATTTATACGTCATTAGGGGAGGTCTTTGTCACCCAGAGGATCTGTGTGATGCGTGGAAACATTCTAATAACAACAAGGAAAACCCGAAGTATTATATTGAAAGAATCTTTCATTATGATGTTTGCCTAGACTCTATACTAAAATATTGGATTTCATAATGAACCTTCTAAAACTTTAATTCATTCTAATGCTAGTGGTCAGAAATGAGGCTGAATTCCAGATTCTAGGAAACACGTTCGTATCAAATCATATCGTCCCTAACATAATTTTACTCCTCCCTTCCAATTGTTAAGTAGCACTTTTCCATTTACTTGGTCAACCCACCAGTAAAGCTTCAACCATAGCTCGGCAAGGAAGAATCTGATGCATTCTGACTTTCAATGAACTGGGACTACAGCTATTGTACGTGGTAAGATAGATTGTAATCTAGAAGAAATCTAAATGGTCAAATAATGTGCGGTCACTTGGATAAGTAAGTTGGAAAACAACAAAATAAAATAAAAGAGGAGGAAGAAGAAGAGTAGAATGCCACAGCTGTCTCCAAAGACTTGTAGGAAAAGCAACAAAACCCAGCAGTGAGGTTTTAGAACCCGCACGTAGACTTGGCCCCGGGCTGATGGGGTGAAAAATCCCACTATTTAGCGTCAACTTCGCCAAAGTTCTGGTATTTTTTCTGTGTCATTGTGTTGGTTGTGTCAACGTTGGGGCCTACCACAAGCTTAATTAATGAATTCATCTGCTACATAGGTCTGCTCATTGGCAAGAGGCTAGAAGCTATGGTGCCAAACTCGATCTGGATTGCATTTTGGTCATCGCTCCATTAAAGCTCAAGAACGATTCTTTTTGAAAGTGTAGGCCAACTTCCATGGACTCAAAATTTTTTGGTGCGATAGAAGTCGTCAATGCCTATGTTAATTAGGCTCTACGCGCCATTAAATGCCACCATGTTACATCGATTGCCATTAATTGCATGCAGCATTGGTTCATAAACAACTCTATCCCAATCTAAACCATAAATTTGCGTTGCCTTCGTGGCCTTTGATGAAGTGGTGCTAGCTGTCTCCCTGGTGATCAAAGGTAGAAGATTTAGGAAGTTCTGAATCTATGTTAATGTTGACCTTAGGTGTCACCTTGTATCATGGGTCAGTGTTTTTGGTACGTTATGGGGCACCGAAGCAACATGATGTCGGAGGGGACATATGAAAGCATCCACAAGCACGTTTTGTTTGTTTATATTGTTAGCCGTAGGGCCGGAAATGGGTTTGGGCTCGCCCAACATTCATTGGCCTGGCCTAACTTAAAGCTAGGCCATACGTAAGATCCGAGCTAACAGGTTTGGGCTTAAATTAGAGCCCAAATTTTGCTTGCCTATAAGAAGTTGGACAAACTTAAAGTAATTAGTTACTTAGTTTTAGATTTTGGTAATTGTTCTGATGCTATACTTTTACATTAGTCGAAGGAGCAATAACGGAAGAGTATTAAACAAATATTCATGGCTTTTTCTGCTATGCAAGTTAAATTTATTGCATGCTATAGGGTTACAACGGCTTATATGGTTAAAGAATACTTATTGTTGTTAATATCATCTTTAGACTATTAAAAATTTAGGTTAATAACAATTCTAATATATTCTTTTTAAAGAATACTAAGAGTAGATACTAAGAGTAGTAGTGGGTCTAAATATATAGAAATTAAATATTCTGAAATTAAAAAATTAATAAAAAATAAGACTAAGATGCATTTTGTTAAAGAAATATATTGATACATGGTGTTTTAGGATTTTTTGATGCATTTGGTTAGTGAGAATTAGTTATAAATGTTAAATTCTTACACGTTAAGTTTATTTTAAATATATTTGAAACTCGTTTTATTTTTTATGTGCATTAATTTAATATATGATTTAATGTTAAATGATGATCATCATTAGTTCTATTGAAATCATGTTTTCTTTTTATTTATATGTAATGTATAACAAGTCATATTGTAGAAATCTTAAGGCTTATCGGCGGTTTGAAGTATTATTGTTGTGGTTGGTTTATTGATGACACCAACCTCGAGGTATCTTTTCGAGATACACTAGCTTACCGTAGATGGCTTTTCAAGATTGCTATAGCTTTTTATTGAAGTTAGTTGGTAGTTAAGCAATTATTATGAGGACCAATAATGATATTGCACGGTTAAGAACATATGTTTTATGCTATCTTCTTGCTACACTTTTAAGATCATAAAACATTAACGTAGATAACTGTTCATCTTATATTTTAGATATAGAAACAAAATTATCAAAAAAAATATTATTTATTTTTTAAAAGAATTACCCAGCCATTAATTGTAAGAACTAATTTTTATATAAAATCTGTTGCTGCGGAAATTCGTTCTCCGACTCGAGTGTGCTTCTGGCTCTAATCCGGACGCCGATCTTATCGCCTCGGGATGGAACCTGCAAGACAGTTTGCGCGCAGAGGGTGCTGTGGGGGTTGCCCCGTCGGTACCCTTTCAGTAGTTCGTATGCCCACAACACGTGATGGAGTTCCTCGGCCCATCTGCTCGAGCCTGGTTGAGCCGAGCTTTAATTCCTTGCAGTAGAGTTTGGTTGGTTACCTCGGCCTCTCCATTAGCCTGAGGATGTCCGATCGATGTCAGACGATGGAGAATGCCATGGTCCTCACAGAATTCTCGGAACTTAGGGTTATCGAACTGCTTCCTATTGTCGATGATAATAGTATGGGGAAGGCCGAAGTGGCAGATGATGGACCTCCACATGAAGTCTTTAGCTCGAGCTTCGGTTATCTGGGTGACTGCTTCAGCTTCAACCCACTTGGTGAAGTAATCAATCGCGACGAATAGAAACTTCCTTTGCCCCGTTGCGAGGGGAAAAGAGCCAAGAATATCCATCCCCCATTTGGCGAAAGGCCAGGGAGATGATATGGAAAGTGTGCAGAAGGGAGCCTCTGGATATTTGAGTGTCTCTGGCACGATCACAGGCTCGGACGAGGTCATCAGCATCCTTCTGCATCGTCAGCCAATAATACCCTTGATGCAACACTTTGCGGCACAGTGCCCGACCATCGAGATGATTGCCGCAGATGCCTTCATGGACCTCCCGAAGAGCATAATCGGCCTTTGTTGGTCGAAGGCATTTGAGCAGCGGCATGGAGAAGGACCGCTTATACCCGGTCATCAATCAGAACATAATAAGATGATTGCATTTTCAGCTTCCTTGCTTTTTTCTATCAGTGGGCAGCAGCCCTTCTTTAATGTACTTGTGTAGGGGGTCCATCCAGGATGGTTCGGTGTCGACCTGCATCATCTGGTCAGCATCGGCGATGCTGGGCTTCTCCAGGACCTCCAAGTGGAATTTCTGCTCGAGATCCATTGACTCCGTAGTCGCCAAGCAGGACAGAAGGTCGGCACGCGCGTTTTCAATCCTTGGGATCTGGATAATTTTAAATTCATCAAAACAGGAGGATAAATTACGCATCTTTTGAAGATACTGAATCATACTCGGCTCTTGAGCCTCGAATTCTCCCTGCACCTGGCCAGCCACCAACTGGGAGTCCGTGTAGGCAATTAGTTTTTTGACCTTAAGCTCGTGGGTGATTCGGAGTTCGGCAAGCATGGCTTCATACTTTGCTTCATTGTTTGAAGCCGGGAAGAAGAAGCGGATGCCATATTCGAAAGTTGTGCCCTTCGGACTGGTGAGGACCAGGTCGGCGCCAGAACCGCCCGTGCTGAAGGATCCATCGGCGTGAAGCAACCATAGGGCACTGGGCTTTGGTTGTCCAGGGGTATCCAAAGCAGAGCCATCTTCGGGTATGGTGCACTCGAGAAGGAAATCCGCCAGAACCTGGGCTTTAATGGCTGGACGAGGCTGATACTGAATGTCATGCTCGCTCAGCTCGACAGCCCATTTGGTCATTTTCCCTGATGCTTCTGGGCAATGAATAATCACTTTGATGGGTTGGTCAGTCAGGACAATGACAGTGTGCGCTTGGAAATATGGCCAGCTTTGGACCAACGTTACCAGAGGCAGGACCATCTTCTCGACTCGAGTATACCTTTTTCACGTCCTTGAGTAGTTTGCTGACATAATAAACATGTCTTTGGACTTTATTCTCCTCTCTAATTAGCACCAAGCCAACGACATTTTTGGAAACCGCCATGTATAGGTTCAGCATTTCCCCTAGCTTCGGGCTGCTGAGGAGAGGTGGTGAGCCGAGGTATTTCTTGTGGTCTTCAAAAGGCTTCTGACAATATGGGGTCCATTGGAAGTTTTTGGCTGACCAAAGCGTTTTGAAGAAAGGAAGGCATTTCTCGGCCGACCGAGCAATGAAGCGGCTGAGGGCTGCTATTCTTCCAGTGAGGCGTGCACGTCCTTGATTGACCCCGGCGGGGCCATTTGCTGCAGGGCTTGGATCTTCTGGGGATTTACCTCGATGCCTCGCTGAGAGACCATGAAGCCTAGGAATTTTTGGAGTTGACCCCGAAGGCGCATTTGGTGGGGTTGAGCTTCATCTATACATTCGAAGTGTAGCGAAGCTCTCCGCAAGGTCATCGACTTGCTGGGATGCTTCCTTGCTCTTTACCAGTATATCATTAACATACACCTCCATGTTCCGACCGATTTGCTCCTTGAAGACTTTGTTGACCAGCCTTTGGTAGGTGGCACCTGCATTTTTAAACCAAAGGGCATAACTCGTAGCAATAAATACCTTGGTCGGTGATGAAGGCATTTTTCTCCTCGTCTTCGGCGCCATTTGGATCTGGTTGTAGCCTAAATAGGCATCCATAAAAGTCAGCATTTGATGGCCCGAAGTTGAATCCACGAGCTGGTCGATCTGCGGAAGAGGGAAGCTATCTTTTGGGCAGGCCTTGTTGAGGTCGGTGAAGTCGATGCAGATCCTCCATTTGCCATTCAACTTTTTCACCATGACCACATTCGCCAGCCAGTCGGGATAATTAACCTTCCGGATGAATTTGGCTTTGATGAGTTTGTCCACTTCTTCTTCGATGGCTTTTTGGCGCTCGAGGGCGAAGCTCCTTTTCTTCTGCTTAATTGGCCGGAATGTCTCGTCCATGCTGAGGCGGTGGACTAGGACGTCTGGGCTGATTCCGGGCAAATCCGATGCTGACCAGGTGAAGACGTCATTCCTCCAAAGGAATTCAATTAATTTTGCCGAAGCTTTCCTTCTAGCGCGACCCAACCTTTATGGTTCGGTCGGGTCGGGTTTTGTCGAGTGGTACTTCCTCTAGTTCTTCGGCTAGCTCTCCTCACTGCTCAGTGAAATCTTCCGAGAATCCAGCCCGTCCACCTCGGGCTTTCTGGACTGAAGGTCAGCGACAAAACAATGCCGAGCTATGATTTGACTTCCTCGAATAACTCCCACTCCCTATTCATTGGGGAACTTCATGGCGAGATAGGGAATGAAATGATGGCTTTAAGAGATATCTGCCCTGGCCTGCCGAGAATGGCATTGTACAAAAACCGGAGCTTGGTCATAAGGAAATCCATGAGCGTGGTAGCCACGCGGGGCCAGGTGCCGGCACGGACTGGCAGAGTGACAACTTCTTCGAGGATTATGGAGTCACATGTGAAGCCCACTAGGGTGGACTCCACGGGTCGGACGGGTCGGAGGCTTTCTGCCTGGAATTTCAATCTCACAAGGCATCAAAGTATAGAACATTAACAAAGCTTCCACTATCAATCAAGATATGGTGTACATCATAATTGTTCATATTCAAAGATACAACCAAAGCATCATCATGGGGGTGCTGTACCTCTCGAAGGTCTTCATCAGAGAAAGTGAGCTCATCAACTCGAGCTTTCTTTGGTGGGTTTTCATCCTCGCCTGGCCAAGAGGATGGGGAATCGGCCGCCGTTATCACATTAACATTGCCGATGATCGGGGGATTTGGTGGAGGAAGCTGGCGAGGCTCGGGTTGGTGATTCTCCTCATTGTTCGGCTTAGGGGGCCCTCTGAACCGGTCCAGTCTGCCCTGCCAGATCAATTGCTCGATCTCGTTCTTAAGCTGCCAACAGTCCTCGGTATCGTGCCCATAATCCCGATAAAGCGGCAGTACTTGGTCGGGTCCCTCCGAGTCGCATTGCCTCGGAGAGGAGGAGGCCGAGGAATTTGCCGCTCGATTTTCATCAGGATTTGCTCTCTTGGCGCGGTGAAGGGAGTGTAGCGGTCGAACCTTCGAGCTGGACTCCGGCTTGGTCTCGAGGCGACGGCGGAGGAGCTCTATGGTGGCGAGGCGGGCTAGCACGGTGGTGAGCCCATTGCTTGTCCGAGCCCTTTGCCTCCTTCTTCTTTAGCTGCTCAACTCGAGCTGATCTCCTTGATTCTTCAACCCTAGCGTACTTATCCGCCAGGGACATCATGTCTGAAAGGCTCTTCGGGTAATTAACTTCCAGAGCCAGGTAGAAGTCTCCTTTTTTCGATACCCTCCCGCCAAGGAAGACATTGTTGGGTTCTGATCATGCAGCGGAAGGCTGAATTTCAAAAAAAATTTAACCTTGAAACCCTAATCAACCGAAACCTTAGACCCAAGACCCCTTGATTATAACAATTAATTAGTCATAAAATGTAACATATATATAAGAAACATACCTTAGTACTTGGTGAAGAAAGAAGGAAGCCGGTTATCCAATCTTTTCCACTAGGCACCCAAGTGTTCGCCTTTCAATGGTGATCCACACGAGAATTGGATCAAAGATATGCTCACGAACTTGACTTAAACCTCTTTTTGGCTTCTTGACTTCTTGGCTTGGCTCTTAGGATCCTTTTACCCTTTTCTTAAGCCTAATAAAACTTGTATAGGCTAAGAAAAGAGTTGTCCTAAATTGACTAAGGCTTGTAGGAAGGGAAGAGGGAGAGAGAAGACTCTTGTCTTAACAAGAATTACAAAAATTATCCGATGCTATCCCATATGTGCCACCCCCTTTAAATAGTGAATGGGGAAACATCAAATGAAGGGATACAACCCATTCCACGTCCTTCTAAAAGGATATAAAATTTTAAATTCATTTCAATTTGAATCAAGGGACACATCGTTATAATTTTCTGCACCTTTCTCCCTACACGCGCCATACCTTCCCATCTTAAATCAGATAGCCTCTGATTTTGCCATGTGTCAAGATAAGGTTCTCCATGTTTATATGGACTCTTAAATCCCCAAAAGATACACCTTCTAGTGCCTTAAATCAGAAGGACTTTTAGACGCCTCTTGAAAATTCTGCACGCGTACAGTTTTCCTTTCGAGAGTCCCATGTCTCTTGGACTCTATTAATTCAACCTTATCCAATACAATAACGTCTAGATAAGGTTCTTCACCTTCAATGGACCTATAAATCCAAAAAAAAAAAAGATGCGCTCCTAGTACCTTAAATCAGAAGGACTCTTAGGCGCCTCTTGAAAATTCTGCACGAGCATAGTTTCCCTTTTGAGAGTCCTATATTTCTTGGACTCTATTAATTCAACCTTATCCAATCCAATAAATGGTTGATCAGGTCAGAGGTTATCCCAAATTAATTTAAAATTAATTTGGATCAATTAATTAAGCCGGTTCAAATCAATTTCGACCCAAATTGGAGCGATAGTTAGCCACATGTGCTAGCATGCTGATTGGCTAACAAATTGAATTAATTAATTTATTAAAATGATTCTTTGACCAATTCCCTTATGTGTGTGACCCATTGGGTTCCTCATCTAGCCAGCAATAGGTTTAGGTTTAAGTTGATTTAGTTCGATTAGAAACTGACTAACCGAATTAGATCAAATCGTGCTAACCCTAGTTGCCAATTTGAACCATCTTTCAAATTGACTCATGAATTAAATAAATTTAATTCATGAAAACCTACAAGACAAGATTGACATCTAGCAATGTATCATGTTTACCTAGAAGATGAGAATTTGATGGAATTACCAAAATACCCTTCAGTGGTAAGTTACTATGTAATTCAATCTTCGATCTTTCTTTATCCCGAATAAGTGATAGGTATGGAAAAATGTCAAACCCTAACATTTTATTCATTTGAATCTCAAATAAATAATAAAGACTCGACAAATAAAAATTAGAAACCTATTCTAATTTCATTTTGCTTTGATCAAAGACTTTGAGTCATCATATGATGAGATTACATGGGATTACTTTTCCTCTTACTAGGAATGATCGATTCCTTGTTGACCTACTCATAACCTTCATACACAATCCTTTATATCCATGAACACCCCGTACATGACTTAGCCATGAATGAGTATGAACTAAAACATAGATTCATGTGCATAAGATTCTATGGTAATCTCAGGTCTAAGGATCACTTGCACAACTCCCACTAAGAGAACTATCTTTTGACAAGTAAGTAAGATCTCCATTAGATGTTCTCAATGTGGATCAATTCAGTGAACTCATACCCTAATGAGCACCCACATCCTTGTATTAGTGTCTCTACACAAGTGGCTATGAGACCAACCACCCTCTTTATTGAGCATACATAGAATGTGCCAGTCTTATCGGTATCATCGATCCCGACTCGATGATCCTTCGACTGGAACATTTTAGATTAGAGTTTTTAGGAACTTAGGTCTCATCATTATGAACTTCATCATAACCCTAATTCCATTGCCCTAACCTTATGGGGTTCATCATAATCTTAATAAATATAAGACACATATGATGAATCGAAAAAAATGCCTTTTAATTGATAAAATATCATACATGAGTTGAAAGAAATTACAAAAATGCCCTTACATGATTGGCTTTTAGGGCACTATCTTTCAATCTCCCACTTGCACTAAAGCCAATCGCTTTGTATTTAATTCCCATACAATCCAAATGACGATCAAACTGCTGTTGAGGAAGGGCCTTAGTGAATGGGTCTGCTATATTGTTCTTTGTGTCAACTCGTTCTATAACAACATCTTGTCTTTCAATGATCTCTCGAATGAGATGGAAGCGTCTTAGGATATGCTTGGATTTTGATGAGACCTTGGTTCCTTAGCTTGTGCAACAGCTCCAGTGTTATCACAATAAAGTGGCACCGGTTGTTGAATCACTGGAACAACACCTAACTCCGTAATGAACTTCTTCATCCAGACAGCTTCCTTAGCGGCTTCACTAGTAGCAATGTACTCTGCCTCAGTAACTGAGTCAGCTACAGTTTGCTGCTTAGTACTTCTCCAACTGACTGCACCACCATATAGAGTAAAAACATACCCTGATATGGATTTACTATCATCCGGATCTGATTGAAAACTGGAGTCAGTATAGCCTTCCAATTTTAAATCTGATCCTCCATATATAAGAAAAATATCCTTAGTTTTCTTAGGTACTTAAGAATATTTTTCACAGCTTTCCAATGATCTTCCCCTGGATCGGCCTGAAACCTGCTTGCTGTGCCTAAGGCATAAGCAACATCAGGCCTGGTACATAACATGCATACATTATCGACCCTACAGCTGAAGCATAAGGAATTTGTTCATTCTTTGTCTCTCTTCAGGTGACTTAGGAGACATCTTCTTAGAGAGATGTATGCCTTGACTCATGGGCAAGTAACCTCTTTTACTTTCCTCCATGTTGAATCTTTTCAACACTAAGTCAATGTATCTAGATTGGGATAAGCCAAGCATCCTCTTAGATCTATCTCTATAGATCTTTATACCCAGTATACAGGATGCTTCTCCCAAATCTTTCATGAAAACTTTAGATAGCCAAGTTTTGACTGATTGTAGCATTGGGATATCATTTCCAATGATAAGTATGTCATCGACATATAAAATTAAGAAGACTATGGCACTCCCACTTGTCTTCTTATACACACATGGTTCATCTATATTTTTGATGAAACCAAACTTTTGATTGTTTCATCAAAGCGAATGTTCCAACTCTCGATGCTTGCTTTAATCCATAAATGGATTTCTTAAGCTTGCATACTTGGTGCGGTCTCCTACTTGAGACAAACCCTTCTGGCTGTGACATATAGACTTCCTCCTCAAGATATCCATTGAGGAAGGCAGTCTTTACATCCATCTGCCAGATTTCATAGTCATAGTATGCTGCTATAGCAAGTAATATCCGAATGGATTTGAGCATAGCTACTGGTGAAAAGGTTTCATCATAGTCAATACCATGTTTTTGCCTGAAACCTTTTGCCACTAGCCTAGCCTTGTAGGTTTCTACTTGGCCATCTGCTCCAATCTTCTTCTTGAAGACCCATTTGCACCCTATTGGCTTTACTCCCTCAGGTGGGTCAACCAAGGTCCAAACCTGGTTGGTATATATGGAGTCCATTTCAGATTTCATAGCATCAAGCCATCTGTCAGAGTCCTTACTCTCGACAGCTTCTGTATAGGTCACGGGATCATCATCCTGAATGATATTGGCTTCGTTGTCATCTCCAATAATAAAACCATATCTGAGAGGTGCACCCCGCACTCTCTCTGACCTACGGAGAGGAGGTGAATGTTGTGGTTGTTCTTGATCTTTAGAAATTTCTGGTTGAGGAATGTCTTGTTGATTGTCAACAGGAGTAGGTTGTAAGTATCTTCCCACTGCCTTCTTCTTGGATAAATTCTTTTCCAAAAAAATGGCATGCCTACTGACAAATACCTTTTGCTCAGCAGGATGATAAAAGATGTATCCAATACCTTCTTTGGGATAACCTATAAACCTACATTTATCAGCCCTAGCACTTAACTTATGTCCGAATACATTTTTGACATAAGCAGGGCAACCCAAATCTTAAAATATTTAAGACTTGGCTTTTTTCCTTTCCATAATTCATATGGAGTGCTAGTCACTGATTTTGATGGCACTCTGTTTAAATATAGGCAGCAGTTTCTAGGGCATAACCCCAGAATGATACTGAAAGATCTGTGAAGCACATCATGGACCTCACCATGTCTAATAAGGTACGATTCCTCCTTTCTGCTACACCATTTAATTGAGGTATAAGGAGGGGTCCATTCAGAGAGAATGCCTTTGTCTTTAAGATGATCAAGAAATTCACTAGACAAGTATTCTCCTCCTCGATCAGATCGAAGGATTTTAATACTATGTCCAGTTTGTTTCTCAACCATACTTTGATACTCCTTAAATTTATCAAAGGCTTCGGACTTGTGTTTCATAAGATACACGTGTCCAAACCTTGATAAATCGTCAATGAAATTGATGAAATAAGAGTATCCTCCTCTAGCTTGAGTTGTCATAGGTCCACATACATCTGTGTGTATAAGACCTAATAACTCAGTTGCCCTTTCTCCATGTCCAGTGAATGGAGACTTAGTCATTTTTCCCATGAGGCAGGATTCACAAGTTCCTAATGATTTAAAATTAAGGATCAAAGAAGTTATCTTTGTATAACTTGCTTATCCTAGATTCACTTATATGACCTAATCGGCAATGCCAGAGATAAGTGGCATTAACATCTTCTCTCTTTCTTTTCTTGTTATCAACAAGCAAAACTTTATCATTGAGCAAAAG
The DNA here is from genome assembly GCA_900491605.1 of Calamus simplicifolius. Classification (NCBI taxonomy): domain Eukaryota; kingdom Viridiplantae; phylum Streptophyta; class Magnoliopsida; order Arecales; family Arecaceae; genus Calamus; species Calamus simplicifolius. The sequence continues at coordinate 402,475 of UESW01004703.1, read as the reverse complement.
AATTAGAAGACCATTATTAAACAAACCATGTCCAAACAATTTATTAGAATAAAAGATAGAGCAACCATTGCTCTTTACATTTATTTCAAAACCTTGTTCTAATAACAAGGGTACAGAAATAATATTTCTAATAATATTTGAATATAATAACAGTTTTTTAATTCCAATATCTTGCCAGAAGGTAATAACAACAAATAGGTGCCCACAGCTTCAGCATAAATGGCTTCTCCACTCGCGCCATAGAGCTTGAAGTCACCCTTCTTCAAATTTCTAACTCTTTGTAGTCCTGCAATGACTTGCATATATGAGATCCACATGCAGTATCCAATACCCATGAGTCAGAAACTGAAGAACTCAATGATAAATTAGTTTGTATCATGTACAAACCTTTTGATGCTTCTTCACCAGCATCTTGCTTCAAACTTGCAAGATATATCTTACAGTTCTTCTTCCAGTGTCCCTGCTTGCCGCAGTGAAAACAGGCTCGATCAACAGAAGGCTTCTTTGCCTTCTTCCTCTTTTGCATGCTACTTTTAAGGCTCCTCTTTCTCTTTGAACCTTTCTTCATTGCCTGTTTCTTCTTCCTATCAACTAGAAGAATATGAGCCTTATCACCCTTGAAGTGACTCTCAGCTGTCTTGAGCATATTCAACAGCTCAGGTAATGAAATATTTAGTTTGTTCATGTGATAGTTCATGACAAACTGCGAGAAGGAGTCTGGGAGTGATTGTAGGATCAAGTCCTGATTAAGCTCTCCATCCATTACAAACCCTAATTGACCTAACCGAGTGATTAAGTCAATCATCTTTAAAACATGAGCTTGAATGGATGAGCCCTCACTCATACGTGCACGGAACAACTGCTTCGAAATCTCATATCGAGCAGCCCTACTTTGCTCTCCATAAAGCTCTTTAAGATTGAGCAATATGGATTGAGGTTCCCGCTCCTCATGTTGCCTCTGTAATTCATTGCTCATCGAGGCCAACATGATACACTTAACAGTCAAACTATCATTTGCCACTTTTTATATGTGGCTCGTTCCTCCTCTGTAGCATCATCTCCGATCGGATCTGGATTAGGAGAGTCGAGGATGTAGGAAACCTTTTCCTGAGTTAAGACAATTCTCAAGTTCCTCAACCAGTCCACATAATTTGGACCAGTCAACTTGTTGGCATCTAAAATGCCCGCAGTGATAAAGTAGAAGCCATAAAATTTTAATCTACATTAAAAGTAAAGAACAATACATAAGCAGACCACTCATAATGATGTCTACAACTAGACAAGGACTTATCAATAATTGTATCTCCCACTATTTTATCACGAATACCATAACCCTCACCTATGGTAAGCGAGAAAACCCTACCAGGGTTTCTTTAGTGGGGTTGAGATCCCAATTCATCATAAATATCTTGTGTTACACAACAAACATTCATGAGTTCAAGGGTAGAAAATATCCTTTCCAATTGCAACCCATGCAACTCTCAACATAACACCTGCCTCTAAGATACTTATAGCCTTGTGTTACACAACAAACTATAATGTCTTAGTTTAGTCAAACCCTTCATTTTCATATAGTCATGATTGAATAATATTGCCCTTGTGTTACACAACAAAGCAACACCACTAATCATGCTATAAAGCATTAAATGCACTAAGACAATTCATATCTAACCCTAGAGTAGGCCTTGTGTTGCACAACAAATCACTATAGTTGTTATCATAAATTTATCTTAGTATGAAGGAAGGCATTAGGTAGTGTTCATAATCAATATATCATTTCCAATTCAAGGTCTAAATCAATCAAATTGGCCAGTTAAGTGGGAGAGAGGTGGGGGTCCTCCCGTTGCTTTCCTTAGACACCAATTTAATTGGCCAGGTCAGTCAACGGAACCAATTAAAAAACCACGATCTCTTTACCTTTCCAGAACCACTTTTCTAGACACCAATTGATTAATCAAACCCTAAAAGGATTTGTATTATGATTCTATCACACTACACTAAATATAATTTTTTTAGGAGGGCTTTGATGGTCTCATGCACATCCTTTTTTTAGTATGCATAACAATAATATCATACCATGCATATATTCAATGCAATTTTAAAATTATCATCTTAAGTAAAATTTCTCATTAATTAGAACACGTCCGGCCATAGCTCATTAGTCCCTTGGGCCAGTCTATGCAAAACACCGCAGGCATAGAGGCTTAGGAGGCGTTTATATACAAGAAATTTTATAACTCTACATAATAAAACAAATCATGCTAAAAGCATAATATAATCATTCATGTAATCAATATATTATGGACCACTAATTGAATTAATCAAGGTGGCTCTGATACCAATGTTGGGTTCCGATCATGCAGCGGAAGGCTAGATTTCAAAAAAAATTTAACCTTGAAACCCTAATCAACCGAAACCTTAGACCCAAGACCCCTTGATTAGTCATAAAATGTAACATATATGTAGACGAACATACCTTAGTACTTGGTGAAGAAAGAAGGAATCCGGTTATCCAATCTTTTCCACTAGGCGCCCAAGTGTTCGCCCTCCAATGGTGATCCACACGAGAATTGGATCAAAGATATGCTCACGAACTTGACTTAAACCTCTTTTTGGCTTCTTGACTTCTTGGCTTGGCTCTTAGGATTTTTACCCTTTTCTTAAGCCTAATAAAACTTGTATAGGCTAAGAAAAGAGTTGTCCTAAATTGACTAAGGCTTGTAGGAAGGGAAGAGGGAGAGAGAAGACTCTTGTCTTAACAAGGATTACAAAAAATTATCCGATGCTATCCCATATGTGCCACCCCCTTTAAATAGTGAATGGAGACGTCAAATGAAGGGATACAACCCATTCCACATCCTTCTAAAAGGATATAAAATTTTAAATTCATTTCAATTTGAATCAAGGGATGCATCGTTATAATTTTTGCACCTTTTTTCCAACGCACGCCATACCTGATGGGATGCTTTTGCATCCCATCTTAAATCAGATAGCCTCTGATTTTGCCATGTGTCAAGATAAGGTTCTCCATGTTTATATGGACTCTTAAATCCCCAAAAGATACGCCTTCTAGTGCCTTAAATCAGAAGGACTTTTAGACGCCTTTTGAAAATTCTGCACGCGTACAGTTTTCTTTCGAGAGTCCCATGTCTCTTGGACTCTATTAATTCAACCTTATCCAATACAATAACATCTAGATAAGGTTCTTCACCTTCAATGGACCTATAAATCCAAAAAAAAAAGATGCGCCTCCTAGTACCTTAAATCAGGACTCTTAGGCGCCTCTTGAAAATTCTGCACGCACATAGTTTCCCTTCCGAGAGTCCTATATTTCTTGGACTCTATTATTTCAACCTTATCCAATCCAATAAATGGTTGATCAGGTCAGAGTTATCCCAAATTAATTACAAAATTAATTTGGATCAATTAATTAAGCCGGTTCAAATCAATTTCGACCCAAATTGGAGCGATATTAGCCACATGTGCTAGCATGCTGATTGGCTAACAAATTGAATTAATTAATCTTATTAAAATGATTCTTTGACCAATTTCCTTATGTGTACCCATTGGGTTCCTCATCTAGCCAGCAGTAGGTTTAGGTTTAAGTCGATTTAGTTCGATTAGAAACTGACTAACCGAATTAGATCAAATCGTGCTAACCCTAGTTGCCAATTTGAACCATCTTTCAAATTGACTCATGAATTAAATAAATTTAATTCATGAAAACCTACAAGACAAGATTGACATCTAGCAATGTATCATATCTACCTAAAAGATGAGGAATTTGATGGAATTACCAAAATACCCTTAGTGGCAAGTTACTGTGCAATTCAATCCTTCGATCTTTCTTTATCCCGAATAAGTGATGGGTATGGAAAAATGTCAAACCCTAACATTTTATTCATTTGAATCTCAAATCAATAATAAAGACTCAACAAATGAAAAATTAGAAACCTATTCTAATTTCATTTTGCTTTGATCAAAGACTTCTTGAGTCATCATATGATGAGATTACATGAGATTACTTTTTCTCTTACTAGGAATGATCGATTCCTTGTTGACCGTACATGACTTAGCCATGAATGAGTATGAACTAAATATAGATTCATGTGCATAAGATTCTATGGTAATCTCAGGTCTAAGGATCACTTGCACAACTCCCACTAAGAGAACTATCTTTTGACAAGTAAGTAAGATCTCCATAAGATGTTCTCAATGTGAATCAATTCAGTAAACTCATACCCTAATGAGTACCCACATCCTTGTATTAGTGTCTCTACACAAGTGGCTATGAGACCAACCATCCTCTTTATTGAGCATACATAGAATGTACCAGTCTTACCGATATCATCGATCCCCGACTCGATGATCCTTCGACTGGGAACATTTAGATTAGAGTTTTTAGGAACTTAGGTCTCATCATTATGAACTTCATCATAACCCTAATTCCATTGCCCTAACCTTATGGGGTTCATCATAATCTTAATAAATATAAGACACAACATATGATGAATCAAAAAAATGCCTTTTAATTGATAAAATATCATACATGAGTTGAAAGAAATTACAAAAATGCCCTTACATGATTGGCTTTTAGGGCACTACTCTTTCAGACATGCTACCTCATGGTTGAGATGGTCGACATCCAGGAGGGCCGTATTGAAACGACCAAGATAACTTTTCAGGGGTTCCCCCTCTCTCTGCTTGACCTCATAGAGGAAATCGGATCTCCATCGTTGGCGACGGCTACTAATGAATTGGATGATGAGCAAACAGCTCAGTTTGTCAAAAGAATCAATGGAACCTGGCTTCAAGCTGTTGAACCAGGTTCGGGCCGATCCCGGTAGAGTGGAAGGGAAAACTCGGCACAGGATCACGTCCGATGCTCCGTGAACATCATGATGGATCTAAAGCTGCTAGGTGGTTGTCGGGATCGGTGGATCCATGGTATGGCTTGATGGTGGGGAGCTTAACATGATGGGGAATCACTTCCCTCATGATCCTCTCAGAGAAGGAGATGCCCTGCTCCGCTTTCGGCTGGGACGGAGGGGCTTGTCTAACGGCGTCTAACTCCTGACGCCATTCTCGATGCATCTCCTGCATCTGCTACCTGATCCCTTCATCCAGAGTGGCAAGAGGGATCGGGCGATGGGAAGACAGTAGCGGTGTCGAATCCTGGGAAGACACTGGGGAGGGGGAACGAACCCGCTTAGATCTGAGCGGGCTCTTCCCTCCAGCTCGCTGCGGCGCTGGCTTTGCTCTCGCAGGTTGGTGATGATAATCCGCTGCTTCGGCAGATTGGAAGAAGAGATCACCGGCGGAGCAGGGGCAGCAGCCTTTTCATGAAGCTCAGGAGCAGGGATGGCAGGGCCAGGAATCGCCTGGAGCCCCTGGATTAACTGGGTCAATGCTTGAACCTGCTGGACCAGAGTGGCGAACTGGTCCAGCGTTACCACCGTTGCCGGTGGTGAAGGAGTTTCAGGTGGTGGTGGCGGTGGGGGTACTGCACCGCTAATTGGATCAGGCCTTTGGGAGGCGGCTTGATCTTGAGCATCGAATGTAGCTCTTTTTCGATTGGCCATTAGAGGATGCTTCTTCTGGTTTTTTGAGTCTTGTCTCTGGATCACAAGTTTATGGGACTTGAGGCCCTTCCCCTAGCGCCAATCTGTTGCTGCAGAAATCCGTTCTCCGATTCGGGTGCGCTTCTGGCTCCTAGTCAGACTCCTATCTCGTCGCCTCGGGCGAAACCTGCAAGATAGTCCGCACGCAGAGGGTGTGTGGGGGTTGCCCTCTGCAGAGGACCCTCTGACGCCCAATTCAGTGAAGATTCACATCAAGCAGATGTAAGGAGAAGTCTCTCACAGAAAAGCTCCCCTAGATGGGTGTTCTCTCGAGAGCTCCGAGCCCAGATGGAGCTATTCTCAATATGACAATGAGTAAAATGAGTGAGTGTTCATACATACCTGAGAGTTGGAGGGCAGTGGTATTTATAGGGGATCACTGATTCCTTGGGCGTATCGCGAGGGGAGGTCCGAAAGTCGTTATGATTCGAAACGGATTCGAATCAAGTTTGTTATGAGGCCAATAGGATCCGTATCCTGTCAGTTAGAGGATCGACTACTGGGAGAGCTGGTTGATGCCTTGAGATTCAGCGATTACGTAAGTTCTAGGCCACTCCTGTGGGTCCTAGGCCACTCCTGGGTATGATTCCTCGCTTGGAATCTCATTCAGTTATAGTGGATTCAAACTCTCCCACGCCGGATTCTATAGAGGTATTCGAGTGCCTCGGTTCGGCCGAGGCAAGGGGCAACTCGATTCTTCGAGGTACAGAATGGCTCGGTCTGAAGAAGTATAGGGACGACTCGGTTACCGAGGTATAGACGGCTTGGGTTGCCGAGGTATGAGGATAACTCGGGTCACCGAGGTATGAGGATAGCTTGGGTCGTCGGGGCGACCCGACGCCGCTGAAGGCGATTGGGCTTTGCTACCTTGTGGATGACAGCTGGCTGGCAGGACGTTGATATTGGACTTGACCCAATTGTCGATGTGTGCGGTCATTCATGCAATGACAATTTTATCCCTCATCAAAATCCATTATATTTTAGATATAATTATTAGAATATTTACATATTTTATTTTAGATAAAATTTTACGAGTTGGATCGTGAATTCGTGATGCTGAACGGGCCGGACATGGTACAGCAGCCCATTTAGTACGCACATCCATGCCATAATTGGGCCCCGATGCATAGCCCACGAAGCCTCTGCAGCAAAGCCCGACGTCCGATCCCACGCAATCCCGTTTCCGTCTACCGGCGGCGGTGCCGTTCTCCGTTTCACCGCAAATCTCCGCCAGTTTGATGCTTCGCAACTCGCTGACGGGAATAAAATGACGTGCGGACTGCGGACCTCAGGTCCGACCTTCGACGAAGCGCAAGGGTCCCGCTTGCATTGCAGGATTAACTTAAACCGCCATCCATAATAGAAATTATTTGCTAATATAGACTGTTATTTGGACTCTAATGAGCTTAATTTCTTGCTCAAATCGACCTGCGGTGACCTCATAGCTCTACGACAGTTTTCATGCCTACACGCGCTTGACATTGCTGCCATTTTCTTTTAAAATAGTTATTTCAATTGGTATTTTATTTTTTTCTAAAGAAATATTTGATAAATAAAATTAGTTTTGGTTTTGTGAAATTTTATATGCTGAGGACATTGACACGTGTGGTGATCAGGAGATGCAATAGGAAACAAATGGGGTGGCGACATTTGTTTCATTTGCAACATGCATGCTTCATATTTGTTATATAATTATCTTTCAATATGTTAAAAAATTACAATAATCTAACTATTAAATATTAATATAATCTAACAACCAGAGCAAATTATAATTCTTTGATTTATGTCTATATAGTATTATTAGAAATCTTACATCCATGGTGATTTTACATTTGATCAATTTTTTAAGAATATAAGATTATTATTTTTAGTTCATAATAATAAAATATGATAATCAGTTTATTATATTTTTAAATTTTATTTAAATTATTTTTTTAAGTGCTTCGTTTTTCTTTTAATATAAACTGAAATTTTCTTATCAAAATAAAATTCTTTATAAACTAGTTTTAGAAATATTATATATTTAAATATTATAAATATCTATTTAAATATATGAATATATAATATACAAATATTTAGTAATATATGATAAAATTTGATATGATATTAATATATAATATTAATAATTTAAAAATTAATATTTACATATTATTATATCAATTTAAAATAATATTTAAAATATTAAATATTAAATTTTATAATAATAAACATTATATTATAATTTAACTTTAAATATATATTGAATATTTAAATATTATATAGTATAAATTAAATATATAATTAGGTTAAATATTATTAAATATTTATATGGAAGTCAAGAGTATAATTTAATATTAGTAATCTCAATACCTATGTGAGAAATTATGGGAATCACATTATTATCATGATTTGCTATTGGTTTTCATTTGCATGTACAATAACCTTGCATAAATGAAGAGATGGTTGTGCATAGATACCATTTCATACGCAGCAAACTGCATCTAAGCACCTGTTGGTGGTGGATGATTTAACGTACGGGCCAAGATATAGCATGCCGGGTGTTGATGATAGCAACTTAAACTGCCTTCGAATGCTAGAGATAAACAAACGAAATCAGAGCTAAATATATGCATTTTGGCACGAACCATATATAATCGACATTATTTATATGAACTCATAGATTATTCATAACAACAACCGACCGTTGCCGGTCATACTCTTATTTCCAAGGCTCTCTAATAATTGTCTTGGCTCTCATATGCGTTCCATTTATAACCCATTTTATGATAAGCATTACCATTAATCCAAGCAATTCGAGGAATTGAGGACTGATAAACGTAGACTTTCACTTCAGAAACGTAGGTAGACTTCTCAGGAACCATTCACAGTCCGACCTCCATCAACGCAAATAACTTGACCCGTGATATAGGAAGCAGCGGGTAGACATAAGAAGGACACAAGAGATGCCACCTCTTCTGGTTCTGCGGCACGCCCGATGGGTATGCGGGGGATTACTCTTGCCATAATCTCCTTGTTTTCAAGTACCTGCACAAATGCAAAGGATGAGAGATTGTAGCCGATATTTAGCCTACCAAGTATCAAGTATCAACCTAGATGGAGAAGAGAAGAAATTACATCAGATTTAATGGCAACAACTGTGGCCCGGCCCATAAAAATTTTGCATCCAACTTTAATTGGCAAAACGAAAAAAAAAAAAAACAAAGGTAGCTGTGCTTAGCCAACTTGATGCACTCCCATTAAAGGGAACCAAGGAAGTAGATGAAAAAGAAAAAGATCAATATATCTGACTGTAATATGTAGCGTTAATGATATAAACAAGTAACTTGCAACTGGCTATTTTGAAACCCCCACTGCTATTTTGAAAAGGCCCACAAGTAGGAGCTAGTTATGATGACGTCACATCACCTTCTTTTAAGCGTAGAAAAAAACAGACCTCCTTCTCTTCGGATCCCTTCAAGAAACTAAAGCAGCCTAATATTTATTGTCAGTATTAAAAGATTTAAAAATTTTAAAGAAAGAAAAGAGAAAGAACGTCCCTCCTCTGCCACAATCATCCACGTACGCTCACACTTCCCAATGGTCTCATCCCACATGATCACACCTTAAAGTAATAAATTTCTCTCTCATGCCTACTGCTGCCAACTCCGACCATAATCCGACCCAAAGGCACCATGAAAAACCGTATATTTTTAAAATAAATCTCAAAAAGCACTCAAGAACCGTGCTGGGACCAGAGGGCATTCTTGGCCTCGTCGCCCGTGGGGTGCATGACATGGAGGACGATGAGGGTGTCGCCATGGTCGAGGAGGTTGTTGATGCCCCACCCGAGCACCCTCTTGCTGTTCTTAGAGAAGTCCATTGCCACCCAGACCTTCCGATCTCCTCCCATCTCTTCCTCCCCCACTTTCCCTCGGTTGCTTCTTCGGTTTCCCCATGGCTGCAAGCTGAGCCAGAATCCAAAAGAAAACCAAATAAACAACTATCAAACCTCATGATTCGAACGAAAACAACCAAGAATAGTGCTGAAGAACCCTAAACGGAAGGAAGAAAAACCGTGACCAGAAAAGAAATCGAAACCCCAACCCTAAAATCAAAGCCAGAGAGAGCAAGATAGAAGGGGGCGAGCTATTGTACCTGCGATCGATCTCAAACGACGGCCGAATAAGGGCGCAACTGGAATGAAGGGCGGAGAGGAGGGTTTAAATAGGAGAAAGACACGGCTGAGGTGAGAAGTAGTAGGAGAGGGAGAAGCTTGATGAAGGCCACGTGTAACATTTTATTAACTTTTTTTTTTCTGGGTCACTAGACCGGACCGGACCATCTAAACCGCGGACGGCGTTAAGCCGGAGGGAGTCATTCTGTACCCTCCGGTCCACGTGAATTCGACGGGGAGAAGTGGAATGGGCGCGCATCGACGAGAGCGTCCAAGAATCGAGAGATTAAAATAATAATGATAATATTTTTTTTTAAATTTAGAATATAAATTTAGGCACACCAGATTAATAATTTCGTTACAATTTTTTTTAAAAAAAATAGAGTATAAATTTAGTGGCCAATAAAAAATTCATCACTAATTCGTCACTAAATTAGTGACGAATTGGGGCAGTCCGTCACTAATTTAGTGATGGATTAGTGACGGAAGAGCAATTCATCACTAAATTAGTGACGGATTGCTCTTCCATCACTAAATTAGTGATGGATAGGGCAATCCGTCACTAAATTAGTGACGGAAGGCCAATCCGTCACTAAATTAGTGATGGATAATTAGTGATGGATTGCTCTTCCATCACTAATTAGTGATGAATTAGTGACGAAAGGGCAATCCGTCACTAATTTAGTGATGGATTTCTCATCCATCACTAATTTTAATGGATTAGTGACGGAAAATAATTCGTCACTAATTAGTGACGATTGTTTTCCATCACTAATTTGTGACGGATTAGTGACGAAAAAGTAATCCATCATTAAGTTAGTGACGGATTGCCTTATCCGTCACAAAATTAGTGACAGATTGCCCAATCCGTCACTAAATTAGTGATGGATTAGTGACGGAAGAAATATCCATCACTAATCCGTCACTAATTTAGTGACGGATTGCTCTTTTGTCACTAATTTGTTATGGATTAGTGACGGAAGGGCAATCCGTCACTAAATTAGTGATGGATTTCCCATCCATCACTAATTTTGATGGATTAGTGACGGAAAATAATTCATCACTAATTAGTGACGATTGTTTTTCATCACTAATTTGTGACGGATTAGTGACGAAAAAGCAATCCATCACCAAGTTAGTGACGGATTGCTCTTCCGTCACTAATTTGTTATGGATTAGTGACGGAAGGGCAATCCGTCACTAAATTAGTGACGGATGTAATAGTCCGTCACTAATTTAGTGACAGTTTAGTGACGAAAAAACTAATCCGTCACTGATTTTAATTTTTTGTCACTATTTTGTTACTAAACCGTCACAATTTAGTGACGAAAATTTTCATCACTAATTTTCGTCACTATTTTGACATTTTCTTGTAGTGCAATGATCAAGAGCTTAAAAGAGACGAGTAAACAAAAAACTTGAGAAACTACCAAAATCTAAGTGGCTGAGGTAAAACTGCAAGTTAGAATTTTCAAATTTATAATATCCAAAAGTATAGTTTAATAGTGGTAGTATATTTGACTTCATAGGTAGCTTCTTATCAATAAATAATCTTCATGAATAAGGAACTCAACTGCTTATTAATTATCCTAGACTAAGACTTGCAAACATAAATTTAGAGTTCTCATTCAATTGACATAGCTCTTTCTATGCTTCCCTTTAACTAATACATGCAAACTGCCATCCCAAGAAGGAGAGATAAAAAGAGTGCCAGCCTTGCTCTTACTCCAAACCTAGCAGCCAACCTTGGATTGCTCAAGCAAAATTTCATAATAGAGACCACCAACTTCAACACTAAGCAATAACATTGAATGTAACAAGTAAACATGACTACTTAGTAAACCTAGTTGTTGAAAATCTTCTAATGCCTCTTTTTAAGGGGTAAGACATAGGAATTCTTGTCGACTAACTAAAAGATGTCCCTAATGATTGACTTTCCACTTATGGTAAAACTCAACACGTGAGATGCATATTCACTGTTTTCCTTACCGACACAAAGGGGAAGAATCAAGTGAAACAAATTAGAGAACAAGAAAAAGACTAATGCTTTCTGTCACACTAATGGGATAAGAAAGAAGAACGGCCGATGTTATAAAAAAAGATGATTATAATCTTCAGAGTATTCTAAAGGTCACATACACTATAACAAATATACTGTGCACTGACGCTAAATATACCATTTGCTGACGCTTTAAAGTGTCAGTAAATAACTTCATGATGCTTTTACATGCGTCGGGTAGCTTGGGGTGGAGACGGAATATTCCGACGCTTTTTAAAAGCATCGAGACGGTGTTGTTCCATGCCGACGCTTTAAAGCGTAGCGTTGGAGTTGTACTGACGCTTTAAAGCGTCGGGTTATTTTTTCTTAAAAAGCGTCGAGAGAACTATGTCGAACGCATCCGACGCTTTAAAGCGTCGGCAAAATGTAACATTTTTTTAAAATAAAAAAACCAAAAAAAATTTATTAAACCTGTGCAATTAATTAAGATCAAATTCTAAATTAAACCGGGCAATTTTATCATAACAAACAAAATCACAAATCACATTACACACATTCTTCACATCCAAAATAAAAGTTCAAATATAAATTTCATTACATCAAGTTCAAATATAAATTTCATTACAATTTAAAGTTTCACAAAATTTAAAAATACATGAGATGAAAGATATAAAATAAAAAGAGCCGAGGTCAATGATCTGCAGGAGGAAGGTCGTCACCCTATCCGCAAGGATCTGATGCTCCAGAAGCCTATAAGAAAAATTAAAAATATTTAATTTACAAAACTATCTATGAATATTAAACAAATAGTTAATTTAATATAAAAATATATATTGAATAATATATGTATTTACCTGATGAGGAACAACCGTTTGTATGAGAGATGTAAGCCGCTCAATGTAATCTCTCATGGAATCAATCAATGCTCTATCGGTGCACTCCTCCGTTGCATCTCCTCCATCGCAACGGCACTCGACCGTTGCATCTCCTCCATCGCAACGGCATTCGACCACTGCATCTCCTCCAACGCTACAGCACTCGACCGCTGCATCTCCTCAACCGCATGCTCAAGCCTGCAAACACGTGTATCATAAACAGCATCTGCAGCATCACGTGTAAGTCTACTCACCTCAAATAACTGAGTGGGGGTAACTCCAACTCCATAACCCCTCACTCGACTGTAGCGCTCTGGCCCCATCAACTCTGTAAACACCTTGGCCTCGATGCGACTACTCTGCGTAGATGCTGTAGAGTCATCGACACGCTCAGCAACAAGAGATGCAGCTCTTTCCTGTATTAATTTAGAAAAATTAGTTAGATCTTACTGAATAAAATAATCAAATTAAAATTATTATATGAAATAATTTGTAATAAATAATTACATATAAATCCCTCGACTCATCCTTGACAAAAGTGCCATTATGGTGAGTATGAGTCATCCGGTAAAACTCCACCACCGGGTTTCCTCCCATGCTCATCCATCTACAAAAAAAAATGCAATTTATAAATATTTGAACTAATTTATAAATAAATTATACAATTCATTTTGATTTGTAAAGAGGGACTATAAATTATTCAATTATGTTTCAACAAGAGTTTCAACGAGAGTTTCAACATAATTTTAAATTATTCAATTATGTTTCAATGATAGTTTCAATGAGAGTTTCAAGATAATTCTAAATTATTCAATTAATTTCAATGATAGTTTCAATGAGAGTTTCAACATAATTATAAATTTACGGTGATGTTTCAATGATAGTTTCAATGAGAGTTTCAACGATAGTTTCAACATAATAAGTAATTATTCAATTGTTTCAATGAGAGTTTCAACGGGAGTTTCAACATAATTCTAAATTATCAATTATGTTTCAATGATAGTTTTAATGAGAGTTTCAACATAATTCTAAATTATTAATTATGTTTCAATGATAGTTTCAATGAGAGTTTCAACGAGAGTTTGAACATAATTGTAAATTATCAATTATGTTTCAATGAGAGTTTCAACGAGAGTTTCAACATAATTCTAAATTATCAATTATGTATCAATGATAGTTTCAATGAGAGTTTCAACGATAGTTTCAACATAATAAGTAATTATTCAATTGTTTCAACGAGAGTTTCAACATAATTCTAAATTATCAATTATATTTCAATGATAATTTCAATGAGAGTTTCAACGATAGTTTGAACATAATTCTAAATTATTAATTATGTTTCAATGATAGTTTCAATGAGAGTTTCAACATGATTCTAAATTATCAATTATGTTTCAATGATAGTTTCAATGAGAGTTTCAACGAGAGTTTCAACATTTAATTCCATTTGATTCAATGCTACATTTAATTCTATTTGATTCAAGTTTCCTTAAGAAAAGAGATTCAATTCATTTATACAGACCTAGCACATCAATGCATTCATCCATAATATCCATTCTTCACTATATCACACAACCGCATCCATAGATTTAAGAATTCAAAGCTAATATTATATTTCTTGAACCTCCTCTTTATGACATATAAATGAACATAATTAGTTTAAGAATTTATAGTTTAAGAAACATACGAATTGTTATTCGCGCATAACTCTTGGATTCCGATGTATGGGGAACTGACAGAGATGCTCGTGTAGTTTTACTAATATTAGAATATGTCTGTAAAATTAAATAAATATTTTAATAAAGTGTTTTAAAAGATTAAATAATAAGAATATTAAGTAACAAGATACTTGTCCCCTCTCGGAGAACCAATAATGAACCAACTCCATCCACTGATGAGGGGTACCTCAGGAGGACAAGTACCAACTACCTGCTCCCTGATGCAGCTTGTACTTCGTCTTCAAATATGACTTATATTCTTTCCATTTCCGGATGGAGGAAGTGCAAACTTGCCCTGCAAAAGATAAAAAATTAAAACTGTTCAAATATAAAACATGTCATAATATACATAATGTTTGATGTTTAGATTCTTTTGTTTACCTGCATAAATGACCACATCCGCTAACAATTCAAAGCCTGACGCATCTATGGGTGATCTAAGTAATTAGTAGTGCCAGTACCGTATCAAGTCATATATATATATATATATATATATATATATATATATATATATCCTCAGGATTTTATTTTGTGGTGAAAGTTACATATGTAGAAGAATATATGGATCGACCAAATTCACACTGCGAGGTTCTTCGGCACAAGAAACAAACTCAGCCTGCAGCCAATAAAGCAATCTTTCTTCTTATATTTCTGACACAGTCCGGGCCAGAAGATGGTATCACCTCCACCATATTGAGACAGCTTAACAGGGACCCATGCACCCTTGTGAATGGGCTCTCCAGTGCATCACTGCACATATAATGTAGCCAATATATCCAACAAGCGGTCACAAGTGAACAACGCTTCCGCGTCTCATGACAGTGCTTTATAACTTCCTCATATATATATATATATATATAAAGACGTACACCATGCATATGTGATCATATAATAAGCCAGAATCCAGCGGTTCAGTGTGATCCCTATTCACACCATACCAGAGCCCATATCCTCCATCAGATTGACGTGGAATTCATCTCTATACTAATTTTTCTTTTCATCTATATTATACTAATTTTTCTTTTCATGTCTATTATTATAAGTTTCCATCCATCCTAACCTTATCTGTAATGCCAGTCCTGAGCTAGGTGCGGCTAACATAACCAAAAAGCCATTTAAGACCCCACTACCCCAAATCAAATCTCTTATTAAACATCTCTGTCTAGAACCGTGAAATGCTCCATACTCCAAAGCCATAGGAACAGAACAAAACATAGACAACCTCTGAACTCATAACACAAAATAAGTATTGCTTGGCACAAGGCTTTGGTTAGGGAAGATCATAAAAACCGACAGGTAACAAATGAGCAAAACTCATACAAACAGGAAAAAGATATTTTACTTAAAATAAGCTTTTAAGGGATAATGGCAGGGTACTATACAAGCCCATCAAGGACAAGGCAAACATAAACAGAACATTAGGCCATTCATGCCTGTCGGGAGATCTAAAGCAGCAGCCATTTTTTTTGATGCAGTCATGTTTATCAGAGCATTATGAACCATAAATCCTAACCAGGGTGGCTATTAAAAATCAAAAAACATTGGAATTGCCAAAAATAGAAATTATGATAGAACCAATAAGCCATACATTCAATTAAATTTATGGACCCTAAAATTTCTGTCAAGCAAACAAAAGAGGGCAAAGACACATGACCAGTACTTTCCTTTTTACGTCACTTCCAGGAACATGTTTTCCCACCACTCACTGCGATCAATTACCACATGCATACAAGGTAAACAAAAACCTAATATTTGAGGGCAATCAAGGAAGATCGCAAGAGAACACCGCAGGACAAAATTCCAAATTAAGTGCTATTTAAATCATTCCTTGATTTCCATATTGTTTTTTGTTTTTTTTTAATTTTCAGAATATTTCTTCTAATCGGAGAGAAATATCAGCGTCTTTGTGACATAATCTCTTTTAGGCAACTAATTTTATGTGGCAGATTACTCCAAGAGAGCTCGGTAACATTTAGATTGCTAAAGAATTAAGGAAAAATTGATTTAATTTCATAAACAAAATACCATCAGAAACGGGTTCCGTTGAGCAATGAATCCCCAAATCTCATGATTAATTTAATCCAAACAGAAAGAAAAACATGTTCATACCTAGAGAAGGAGAGGATGGGAGGAGCCTGTGAGGGGGCAGCGGCAGTCGCAGAGTCTCAGATTTTCTCCTTTCAATCTTTCGGTCCACAAATCTAGAGCACCAATCCTAAGGCCGATGCCAACAGCCACCCGGACGATGAAAATCAACACCCGGACGATGAAAATAAGCGTAAGGAATAGATTTTGATCTTACCTTCGAGAGGAGAGAGGCCGACCGATACACCTTCGTCGGGAAAGAGAGCGTCCATGGGGAGGAGGCGGAGGAAAATCACGGCAGGGAGGCGGCTAGGGCAGCACAGAGGAGGAAGATCACGGCGGGGAGGCAGCTAGGGCATCACAGAACGCGTAGGCAGAGGAAGATTGCGGCGGGGAGGCAGCTAGAGCATCACAGAACGCGTGGGGGAGGAAGGAAGCTCGGTTACAATATATATAGCGGTATATGCCGACGCTTTTAAGCATCGTCCTGTACCGACGCTTTTAAAAGCATCGGCAAACTTTGTTATTAGTTAATTAGACGACGTTAATAAGCTTATTAGTTAATTAGACGACGCTAATAAGCGTCGTACCCTGCCAATGCTTTAAAGCGTCGGCAAACTTAACTAATATGCCGACGCTATTAAAAAGCGTCGTCGATCTGCGCTATTTCCCGACGCTACACCCTAGCGTCAAAAAAAAAGAGTTGCGACAATGGATTTTTGTTGTAGTGATATTATCAAAAAAAAAAAAAAATTTGTCAGTTGCTGTCAAACTTATGAGGCCAAGTAAAGATTATAATTGACGGACTCTTGACATGATGCAGGCTCGACAGTTGCACTACAGGACATCATGCAAGATCCTTCTTATACTTTCTCTCTCTCTCACGCACACACACAGCATTTTCTGAAGAGGTTGTGTAGTCTCCATCGCATGTGACCAGCACCCAGGGAACTTGGACGCTGAATTAAAACGACGCCGTAATAGGAGGGACCACGACTCCAGAAAAAGCTAAGCCAGAAGATGAGATGGCTAAAGCCAAGGCACTAGCAAACACCACTCAATGGGCTGCCTGCCTTGCTGGTCAGAGAGCTGGAGCTGATTCAAAACCTCTGATTCAGAAGCCAGCAATGAAGGCGTCCGAAAGTGAGCTCAGAAGGCAATGTGTCCCTTAAAAAAGTTTTGCCGGTAAAGCAACACCTGCCCACTTAGAATAGAAAAGAGATAGCATACTCTTTGGTGTATTAGATCAAAAAGGCATTAGAAGTGTCACAATTAATATGCACAGACTTCTTTTTAACATGGTTTGTTTAAAGTCTACCCATAATCAAATTAGCACAATGTTTAATGATTAGAGAGGCATTACAAAAACTGTACCCCACCAAAAGAGAGAGAGAACAACAGATGCTTTGGCCAAAACAGCCAAACCAGTCAAACTAAGTAAAAATGGCTGAGCTGTCTAACTATCAGAGGGTTAAATAATAAAAGTGGTTTACTTGCCCTTTGAACTAGGATAAATAAGAATTATATTCAGTGGCCTATCTGTTCCATTGAGAGAGAATAGTTTTCTGAGGTCTGTGCTTGCGTAAGAACCAATAGCAATTGCAAACCCTATGAAAAATCAAAGAACTCAAATGTACTCGGACTTTAGGTCTTACAGTGAACAATATCATGAGACCTTTTTTTGAGGGCCTATTCAAGATTGCGAAGTTTCTAACCCATTGGCCGACAATGTCTGAAATGGCGCTAATCTTTTTTTAATTAGCAAGAATGATGTCATCAAAGTCTAGCTCCGTAAGCCACCAAGATTCAAATTATTGTGAGGGAAGGAGGAGGCCCGACAATGAAGAAGGACCAGAAAGTGATCAGAGAGAGAGCTTTCAAAAGAAGACCAGTAGGAGACTACGAAGCAACATTCCTAATAAGAAGATACGAGAAAATTATCCAATCATTTGACCTGGTAAACTTTATTTCAGAAAAGTTGAGATCAAGAAGCTGAAGGTTGAAAATAAAATCATTGAGGCCCAGAAATTCTTAGATTAATTGAGGGTTTCCTATCAAGAATGTCGCTTGTAGAGCCCAGGCTTGCAAGGTTTAATTAAAAGGAGACTGGGAACTTAACTGAAAGAAGTATTCAGATACGTTTTAAACTAAAGAGTCTTGTCAATTATCAGTGACACAAAGCAGAGAAAGAACCATGTAAAACAGATAGAGCCAATTATTCTCTTACTGTTGTCAATGCAGCAAGGGACAAAGCTTAAGAAAGGTCCGCTAGATGTTTTTCGTACGGTTTCTACTCAAAGAGCGATGTGTCAACAATTTTACTTAACAAGGGATAGGTATTATCGTCATCAAGTAAAAAGAGATGGTTGTATATAATAATCACACTGGCAGTCGGTCATTGATAGGAGCAACTTAAACCTGCCTTCCAATACCAAAGACAAACAAAACCAAATCACAGCTAAAACATATGCATTTTGGCCTGAGCCATCAACAATACTTATAATAATCCATCATCAATTCATAACAAGCACCGAATGTTGCGACATACTCTTATTCTCAAGGCTCTCTAGTAATTGCCTTGGCTCTCATACGCGTTCCATGACTGGAAAACAACACACGTCTATAACCCATCTAATGCTAAGCATTACCACTCCAGTCCAAGCCATTCGATGAATTAAGGACTTAGAGACGTAGACTTCAGCATAGAGTCGTGCTTCTTCTCACGAGCCATTCACAGTCCGACCACCATCAACACAAATGACTTGACCCGTAATATAGGAAGCAGCAGGTAGGCATAAGAAGGACACAAGAGATGCCACCTCCTCTGGCTCTGCGACACGCCCCATAGGTATGCGGGCGACTTCTCTTGCTGTAACCTCCTCGTTTTCAAGTGCCTGCACAAATGCAAAGTATGACAGATTCTATCAGATATTTAGCCTACCAAGTATCAGCCCACCAGATGTAAGTGTCTTAATTGGTGAAAGATGCAGCACAAACTATATCAGGTTTAATTGCAACAACTGTGGCCAATACAAATTTTGATTTACTTGCAGCTGGCATTCCTATTGTTATTTTGAAAGGACCTGCACAAGTAGCTAGTTATAAAATTTTGTTTGCTTTTTCTTTATAAACTTGATGGCCTTCTCTAACAACATGGATTTGCTTGGATCAGGGGTCTTCTTCTAAATCCCCATCGCCTCTCTGGATGGCTTTGCAGATACACAGAAAATGCAATGCTATAATTACCTAGGTATTCTATGGTAGTTGTGTGGTCCTCAGTGTGATGGGTGCCAACCATAATTACCCTGCAAACAAAGCTTGCCTACAGTGTCTTTATTTGACTGATGGACTGGGGGGTAGGATTGGCTTCAGATTTGCCAGGGGTTCCGACTTTTGTTCTATTATTTTGAGACAAAAATTAAGTTTGGCCCTTACAAGGTTTACGAGTGGGGTCCGGATGAATCCTGGAGCAACACAGTTGACTCGAATGCTGTCTTTAGTCCACTCACAGGCCAAGCTCCTTGTGAGCTGATTGATTGCTCCTGAAAACATAGCAGAAGTCATAAAGAGCAGGGATCCACCGTTATTGATTACTTATGCTTCTTCCAAAAAAAAAAAGAAGGCCTTATCTTAGATTACCTTTAGTAGCTGAATAAATAGATAAATCTCTCACGCCTATAAACCCTGCAATTGCGGAGATGAACACAATGTTGCCTGCCCCTGATGCCTTGAGAAGAGGGTGAGCTAGTTGACTCAGATGGAAAGCTGATTCCAAATTCGTAGCCATGAGAAAGGAATACTCTTCAGCAGTGAAATCTACGGTTGGTTTTGCAATGGCCGTCCCTGCGTTATTAACCTAGGTGGGGGCAGCACAACTTTGTCATTTGGATCGAATGAAGAACAACTCAGTAAGGCAACACACACTTGGCATGAACTTATTTATGATAGTAGTTAGGTTGAGCATAACTTTTAGGTGGTCACGGGGATATGAAGGCTGGAATAACTATCAAGGAATGGTAAAAGAGTAGTAGGAAGTAATAAATGAGTGAGAAATTTAGCAGGTACAGAACAATAAATGCAAGAGCACTCTCTCTCAAAGCCATGGCCTATATAAATGGAGGAGCATCTCATCAAAATTTGAAAGAGTCTGGATGGCCTTAGAACTCTACCAAATGCTTAAAAGAAGTTTGATAACCATTTGGTTCTTTTTCTAACCAACAAGAGGCTGTTGGTTTATTATTGGTTGCAACCAATGCTAACAATTCTAGAGATTGAGCGTTGGTTGTGCCATCATAAAGTTCTTGAAACCTTTGAAGATTTATTACTATTCTAGTCATAATTTCACTAATCATTGCAATTTTTTTTTTAATTCTAATACTGATCTCTATATAAAGCAATAAAAAAACTAATGCCTATACATCTTACAGAAAATATGATACTAAAACTAGCAGAATGGAATAAAAGAATTGATTAGCTTGTCCCAATTAGTTTGGATTTAAGATTTTATTGCGATTATGATTATTATATATTATAATAAGATACAATATAAGATTGTTTGAAACTTACAAGAATATTAAGCTTCCCTTGGAAAATGGAACGAACATCCTTCATTAGCTTCTCCCTATCAATTCGAGAAGAGACATCACAAACGGATCCAGTAACATGAATATTGAGACTTTTCCATCTTTCTAGGCATTCGTTGAGTTCTACTTCATTTCGAGAACATGTATGTACGGTAGCTCCAAATCCTGCTAATTCTTCAACCGTGGCACGCCTGAAATGTTATCAGATAATCACATTTACATTGGTCACAGTGGCAAAACATTGACATATTACTTCAATGGGATCTTCTGTAATGAGCGATTGTGAACTTGTAAACCACTATTCAGTGTATGGGTATAAATGAACAAAAACTTAGAGCAGTCATCCTGAGTTCCTAAAGTAGCCTTGTCTCTAATCATTTGCAAATAGGAGAAAATAAGCATATCTCTATATGGGTTTGGAAAGACTTGGTTTGTAACACTTAAATTTCAGGGGTTCTAGAGAGATGCATAGAAACCATATCATTTGTTACAATCTCCCTCCTCCCTTATCATATATCATTTGTTACAATCTCTCCCTCTTATCATAGGATATCCTCATCATTGGTGTTGCAAGAGATACTGATACTCATAGGCATCCTCATGCTGGTGTTGCAAGGGATACTCGAATGATACTCAGATTAACTATGATATCATTTGTTATACTCTCTCCCTTTATTACAATTTCTCCCTTTATCATGGGAAGCCCGATATTTGTAATGCCCCAAGCCGACTCTAATATCATTTGTTACAATCTCTCTTTTTATCATGCAGTGTTCAATATTTGTAATGCCTTAAGTCCATCTACTAGTCTAATAATTTTTTTAGTAGGTCGAGTCTATGTGACCTTGAAAACTCAAGCACAAATTAATTAGTAGCAGGTGAACTTGAGTTATAAGTTTTTTAAACTTTTTTTATCCAATATAAAAATATTTTGAGATATTATATGGTTTATATATAACATTTGAATTTCAAGAGGTTCAATGGAGTGGTATTGCAATTATGGCGCAAACCATAATTTTGAACTGAGGTTGCAGAAGGAAGAACTTGCTACTTTGAAAAGCAACTACAGTCCTCATTGGTTCGCAGTTTCAATCTCCTTAGAAAACAGATAGAAGTTTCATGGCAGCTGCAAATCATGCCTAAGGGGAAAATAGCTAGGTAGAAGTTCTATGGAAGCTGCAAATCATGCCTGACTGTTAAACATACTGTTATTAGCATCAGCAAGTGATATATCAGAATTCTCTTTCTTGTCCCCACGTTTTACACATTTTAATTCAATTGAGGGCACTTTAAGACAGAAATCGACTGATCAAGTTGGATAAGGCATACTTCTCCCCGCCCCTACCCCCTCCTCCTTCCAAAGAAAAAAAAACAGAAGGCGGTTTGGCAGACACACCATTACAGATGAAAAAGGAAAGGAGAACTACGTAGGGCGGCTAGCTGATGATGTGGATAGAATAACTCACCCGATTCCTTTGGTGCCTCCAGTGACCAAGGCAGTGGTTCCCTCTAGGGACCATCTCTTCTCTCTTTTGTTGAAACTGCTTCCCCCTGCGTCCTCCATGGCAGCCTTCTCTCGTTCCATCAGAAACCCTGCAAGGAGCTAACTTCGTTACTCGGTATGGTTGGGAACCTCTACGGTTCAACCATCTTACTAATGTCAGACCCTACAGCCGAATAAAAAATAAAATAAAATTTCAGCCATGGTAGACTGTCATGAGATCCAATATTGGATTTAGGGATGGCAACCCGCTGCATAACAGGCATGCAAGATGTCCTCAAACATAATACTTAATACAAGGAGAGGTAATAACTATATGTCATTCAAAGTCAATAACTTTAATACAAGCCATAATTATGAGTTTTAGGCTACATGCCATCATATATAAATCAATGGGATTACAACAAAATGTTGGATCTAAGTTATTTTAAGAGAAGCTCCAACTATCCCATATTCCCTTCTTTAGTCTTGTGGCTCTGAAAAATATTGAGATTTAAACGAGCTCACACTCAATAAGTAAGCTTACTATAATATAATATAATCATTTCAAGATTTTATCAAATCAAATTTTCATGTAAAATACATGTAAAGCTTTCAATTTCAAATATATTTTGCCATATTATCAAAACATGCAAACCATATGCTCAAAATAATTTTGGAAGCAAATACCATATAGCATTTCAAAATATAATTTTAGATCAAAACCACTGTACCACTATATTTACCAAGTAAATTCATTTTATATCCATGTCCCTAATCATATACTACGTCCACATACACAAAACACCCCTCATGTGTAACCTCCATAAACATCTCCTAGGAGGCAGGGTTCTAGAACAAGCGTCATAAACACACATCATATCCTATCACAGCACACCCTAGGAGTGTATGTCCTCTACATATTTTCCTTATGGAGGTGGGTCCTAAAGTCATCTAGCATAATATGTCATATCCTGCCACAGCACATCCCTCGGATGTGTGTCCTTCATATATTTCTCCTGTGAAGGTGAGTTTCGGAGTCATGTGAGTCATGTAATATATCACATCATATCATAGTGGACCGCAGTGGGACATATTATCATATACACAAAATATCATTTTCATGTTATATTTGCAAAATAGCATATATTATTGCCAAAAGCATACCAACATACTTTTAGTATCAAATTTATTTTCTCATTTTCAAATAAGATACTATATATCAGTATAGCATTTAAATCCATAATTTTTATACTTTAATAATTCACGAAAATCATGATAAATAGCTTACTCACTCATAAAAATTATGATAAATAACTTACTTACCTCTTAGCGCTAATTCAAAAAGTGTAAATCAGCTATTTGGGAACCTGAGTACCTATAGCATCAATTTTTTAATTTTTTAATCTTCAAATCAGCATATCAAAATATCTTCTAAATTTTACCCAGCCTAATCCTGGGGCCAACTTGGGGCTTGAATATCTCCAAATATATAAGCTCAAATGAAAAAATAAAGATACCTCAAGAAACTAGGATCAATACTGATCCAAACCTTATTTTTCTTTTATTGGGCTTGGCTTGATTTGGAGGCCAAAAATCAACCCAAAAGGGCTAACTAGGCTGGGCCGAACCCAGGCCCAGGCCCCTATTTCTCCCTCGTCTCCTCTGGTTCACCCGAACCAGGGGCTGAAATAGGGGGGGAAGTGACCGGCGGTGTGCCGGCCGCCGCCGCTGGCCTTTCGTCCCGGTAAGCTGGCGGGCACGCTGCCGGACCCGAACCAACATAGGGAGAGCCTCGGGTGGCCCTCTCCCCCTCTTCTTCTCTCCCTTTCTCTCTCTCTTACCTTGCTAGAGGACGACGAGGCGAGGAGGCGGCCGACACGTGTAAAGGGGCAGCAATGATAGTGGAGGAAGCTCCTCCCTTTCTCCTTCCTTTTAGGGTATGTGTGGATGGAAGGGAATGGAGGGGAGGGGAAGGAAAAGGAGATGAAAGGTCATAAGTTACCTTTTTTGGGAGAAGAGTGAAAGAAAGAGGGGGAAGAAAATGGGAGTAACCGGTTCCCTTCTTTCCCTTTAAGCGAGGATAAATTTGTTAACCCCCAAATCATGGAAAGTTGGGGAGGGAAAAGTTTAAGTCATACCTTCTTGAAAGACCAAAATATCCCTTCATTTTCTATTCTCCATTCTTTCACTCCCATCACGGTTTATTTTCTATTCTGAAAGGATATAATTGTCGCATAACTCTTCCTCTTCTTTTTCTCCTTTTTATCCAAACAAGATAATTGATATTACACTTACTTCCTCTTTCATTCTTTCTAAACAAGAGACGAAGAGTAACCCTTCCTTTCCCTTTCTTTCTTTTTCATCTTTTTTTTTTTATTATTTTCTTCTTCCTTTCTCTCTAAAGATCCAAACAAATCTTATCATTACGAAAAAAGAAAGAAGGAGAAAGAAAGGGGCGGCACCTTCCTCCCTTCTTATCAACAATGGTACAAGAAGGAGGCGGCGCCTCCCCTTTGGTCAAAAATAGCGGAGGTGATTGGCACTTTTTTGTTTTTAACCGGGTTTTAGATAGACCTCACTGGACTAAAGGAAATTAACAGCTCAAACATGAATGGGAGATTTGGCACTCTGTCATAATCAGTGATGGAGCTTGCAATAAATGACATTGCCATCATTGTGTAACAGGCCAGCTTCGTTTGGCATCTTCTATTCACCTTCTATTATTATACAAAGATTCTCTAGAAAAAAACGTACCAGTCTACCAACCACCAGTAGCAAAGCTTAATGGATGCATCATATTCGGCAGAAAAGTCAATTCTGTGATTTTGAATGCGAAAGGAGGGGATCTTGCCCTATTGCTTCTTAATAAATTTTATTTTTTTAATTCCTTGAGCTTGACGTGCACTAACTAGAATAATGTAACCACCCATTTTTTGATTCATTGAGCTTCCTAGTAAAGACTTATTGGCATGTCCATAAAACCCAGTAGGTAAGATAATCAATTTGTTAAGAAACATTTTTTTTTAGCACATATTATATATATATTAAAAAAATTATTTTTTTATTCGAGTCACATATATGTGACGTAAGCTTTGGCGTACCCTTTTATTTTATGTAACTTGGTAGCTACGCATGGCTTCTCTATCGTTGAGCGTGAAAGCCGCCTGGACGGTCCAAGGGATGACAAAAAAAAAAAAAAAAAATTTATTTGATAAAAGTATTGGAATTGATTAAATATCTTCTTCATAATAATTTATTTCTTTATTTATTTTTATAAGATCCATATAAAAATATGTTACTGATGTGGGTAAAGCTAAAGCAGCACTAATATTTATTGTCAGTATTAAAATATTTAAAAATTTTAAAAGAAAGAAAAGAGAAAGAACGTCCCTCTCCTCTACCACAATCATCCACGTACGCTCACACTTCCCAATGGTCTCATCCCACATGATCACACCTTAAAGTAATAAATTTTATTTTTTAATACATTGAGCTTGACGTGCACTAACTAGAATAATGTAACCACCCTTTTTTTTGATTCATTGAGCTTCCTAGTAAGGACTTATTATTGGCATGTCCATAAAACCCAGTAGGTAAGATAATCAATTTGTTAAGAAACATTTTTTTTTTTGGCACATATTATATATATATTAAAAAAATTATTTTTTTATTCGAGTCACATATATATGTGACGTAAGCTTTGGCGTACCCTTTTATTTTATGTAACTTGGTAGCTACGCATGGCTTCTCTATCGTTGAGCGTGAAAGCCGCCTGGACGGTCAAGGGATGGCAAAAAAAAAAAAAAAAAAATATTTGATAAAAGTATTGGAATTGATTAAATATCTTCTTTATAATAATTTTTTTTTATTTATTTTTATAAGATCCATATAAAAATATGTTACTGATGTGGGTAAAGCTAAAGCAGCACTAATATTTATTGTCAGTATTAAAATATTTAAAAATTTTAAAAGAAAGAAAAGAGAAAGAACGTCCCTCTCCTCTACCACAATCATCCACGTACGCTCACACTTCCCAATGGTCTCATCCCACATGATCACACCTTAAAGTAATAAATTTCTCTCTCATGCCTACTGCTGCCAACTCCGACCATAATCCGACCCAAAGGCACCATGATAAAACCGTATACTTTTAAAATAAATCTCAAAAAGCACGCAAGACCTGCTAAGGTACATACATAACATAAAATATTTTTACAAATATTAAAATTCAAATATACCATTTTACTAAATCAAACCATCAATCAATCAGTCACAAATTAATTCCATTGTTTCATATGGTGTGCCTAAAATATCAAATAAAAGAATATATAACTATCTTCACTCTCGAAACACATCACCAAAATTCTGATCCGGCCGGTAGATAGGCTTCATTCTCATCCTTTGAAAAAGGTCAAAAAGAAATGTCATGAATTAAAAACCTAATAAAACTTGCATATATATATATATATATATATATATATATATATATATATATATATATATATATATATATATATATATATATAGCATCATAAATATGTCAGTCAAATCAAAATAATCTATTAAAATGTTGTTGTACAGAAGACATATTTATATGATTTTTTTAAAAATTTAGTTAAATTTATATGTCAGAATAATTAATAATCGTTGATGTGATCGCAGGCATTGCCAAACTATCAAGCGACTATTAAACCATTAATGCGATTGCAGCCGCAACCAATATATTTATCATCTATAAATATTGTTCATCTATAAATTCAAAGCATGGCACATGTAACATAGTATTTATCACTTATAGAGTATTTAAAGAGACCGGAGAAAGGAGGGTATGAGAAGGGTCATTGAACATGAAGAGCATGTAAGGTTAAAAGGTTCAACACTTAGCCTGTGGGAGCAAGGAGATTGGTGTGATAAAAATAAACTTTATTTAATTAACATCACTAAACATAACCAATTTTTAATCCATTTTTTATGAATAAACTATTGATTTTTATACAATGAATCTAAAAAAAATCTTATCTTATCTTTAATTTATAATTTAAAAACAATAATGTTAAATTTTAAATTTAATAATATAAAATTTAAAAATATATTTATCTTATATCTTTTTTAATTTAAAAATAATAATTTTAGAATTTTAATTTAATAATTAAAAATTTAAGAATTATATAAATCTTATTTTTTTTTTTTATCTTATTGATCAAAGCAGTTTAGTGCAATATCACACACACAAATATGTACCTAATTATGCTGGAAAATGGACGAGTTTCGTTTCAACATCTCTAGGGAAACGGGAGAAATGAACAGGTGATCGAGTTCAGTTTCCGATTCCGGCGCTGTAGTGGTCGAGTGTAGCCTCTTCCTCTTCCGGTTCAGCTCCTCGGAGCCGGCAATTATAAACTTGAACCGCTGGATCGATCTCCATGCTCTGCCGCCTTGTAGTAGTGAACCAGACCTAGGCTCAGCGCCGGCAATGGTCGCCACCACCGCGTCACGTCGTGGTCGGTTGCAGTTGAGCCGTCCATTTCGCTGCTTTATCTCTGTTTCGCATGTCGCGCATGTAGGAGGGAGAATTGAGTACATATTGACCACAGCTCCTGCCTTCGATGTCACGCATGTGGTCTCGCTTGTATTAAATGAGTAAATTCATCCACCATCCACAATAGAATATAGGCTGCTATATATGTACTCTAATAAGCTTTCTTGCTCACACCGACCTGATCCGGTGACCTTCCTGGCCTGGAAGGATTTTCGTCGTCTTGGACTGGTTTACACGTGTTTGACTTTGCTACCATTTTTTAAAAGCAAAATTTTATTTCTATATTTTTATTTTTTTAAAGGGAAACCTAATTGATAAACAAAACTTTGTTTTTTTTTTTTGTATTATATAGTGAGAACGTTACCGATAGAACAGGGATACATGCTGGTTAATTAGTAGCAACAATGGTTGAACCATATTGAATCAGACAATTCAAGATAGATTGTGATGTGGCTGATCCAGCGCCGTTAGAATAAAAGGTAACAGCAGCTAACGGAGGTCACCGCATCTCAACCCCGAGACCCCCTTCGATCTCGAAGTGCACAAGCATCATCTCACCCCCGAGACCCCCTTCGGTATCGGGGTGAGATCACCATGTCTCAACCCCGAGACCCCCCTCCGGTCTCGGGGTGCACCAGCATCATCTCATCCTCGAGACCTCCTCCGGTCTCGGGGTGAGGTCACAATATCTCAACCCCGAGACCCCCCGGTCTCGGGGTGCACCAGCATCATCTCACCCCCGAGACCTCCTCCGGTCTCGGGGTGAGGTCACCATATCTCGACCCCGAGACCCCCCCTCCAGTCTCGGGGTGCACCAGCATCATCTCACCCCCGAGACCTCCTCCGGTCTCGGGGTGAGGTCACCATATCTCGACCCCGAGACCCCCCTCCGGTCTCGGGGTGCACCAGCATCATCTCACCACCGAGACCTCCTCCGATCTCGGGGTGAGGTCACTATATCTCGACCCCGAGACACCCCTCCGGTCTCGGGGTGCACCAGCATAATCTCACCCCTGAGACCTCCTCCGGTCTCGAGGTGAGGTCACCATATCTCGACCCCGAGACCCTCCTCCGGTCTCGAGGTGCACCAGCATCATCTCACCCCTGAGACCTCCTTCGATCTCGGGGTGAGGTCACCATATCTTGACCCCGAGACCCCCCTCCGGTCTCGGGGTGCACCAGCATCATCTCACCCCCGAGACCTCCTCCGGTCTCGGGGTGAGGTCACCATATCTCGACACCAAGACCCCCCTCCGGTCTCGGGGTGCACCAGCATCATCTCACCCCCGAGACCTCCTCTGGTCTCGGGTGAGGTCACCATATCTCACCCCCGAGACCTCCTCTGATCTCGGGGTTATGTCACCATATCTCTACCCCGAGACCCCCATTCGGTCTCAGGATGCACCAGCATCATCTCACCCCTGAGACCTCCACCGGTCTTGGGGTGAGGTCACCATGTCTCGACCCCAAGACCCCCCTCCGGTCTCGGGGTGCACCAGCATCTCACCCCCGAGACCTCCTCCGATCTCGGGGTGAGGTCACCATATCTCGACCCCGAGACCTCCCTTCGGTCTCGGGGTGCACCAGCATCATCTCACCCCCGAGACCTCCTCCGGTCTTGGGGTGAGGTCACCATATCTCGACCCCGAGACCCCCTCCGGTCTCGAGGTGCACCAGCATCATCTCACCCCCGAGACCGGAGGAGGTCACCATATCTCGACCCCGAGAACCCCCTCCGGTCTCGGGGTGCATCAGCATCATCTCACCCCCGAGACCTCCTCCGGTCTTGGGGTGAGGTCACCATATCTCGACCCCGAGACCCCCCCTCCGGTCTCAGGGTGCACCAGCATCATCTCACCCCCGAGACCTCCTCCGGTCTCGGGGTGACATCACCATATCTCACCCCCGAGACCTCCTCCGGTCTCAGGGTGAGGTCACTATATCTTCACCTCGAGGCCCCTGAGACCAGGCATCATCAACGTTCAGCACGTGAACCAACCTTTGAACCAAACGACAACTCCGGACCACCTGGCGCACCCACGTGACTCGTCGTGCGCCCGTGGCTGCTTACGGCCATGCCTCATAACGGCGTATGGTGCATTGCATGTGTCCCTGTAAATGACTGTGCCCCATTACGGAGTACGATTCACTACCACTTGTAACTGTGCGCGGTCATGTCAAGCAACGGCGCGCACCAAATACAACCGCAGCTGCTAGACACGTGTAAAGCCATATTGACAGGTAACGCGGGATGCCTCCAGCGCGCACAATGATGGTACGATAGCAATCTTTTGGAACAGAAAGATGGGACATTCGGACAGGTATAAAAACATGCGCCCGCGCTATAAGTAGGGATTCGAACTTTGGTTTTCTAGCTTTCTTCCCACTAGCAAAAACCCTAACTATCTCAGCTCCCTTCTGCTGAGCGGTTCTTGTCTGATCCCAAGTAACTAACTTGAGCATCGGAGGGTCCCCACCGGAGCATCTGGTCTCCGGGGACTTTTCTTGCAGGGGTCCGGAGAGAAGGACATCCGTCTTCCCCGACGCTTGAAGAATGTGACTTTGCGTCATCAGATTGGCGTGCCAGGTAGGGGGAGAAAGAGAAAGACTTCGAACCAGCAATCTACGATCTCTCTTCTCGAGTTCTTAAAGCCATGGTGATGACCCGTACGAAGGGAGTCTCTGCCACTTGCACTGGGGGGCAGCACCGAGGAGCCGGTCCACCTGCGGAGGTTCCCCCGGCTCTCGCGGCCAGCATTCCGGCGCCGCTGCATCCCCAGGAGGCTGGACCTTCCGCTCCTCCGGCCGATGTCCCAGCACCTCCTCCGCAGCAGCTCCAAGAAGATCGATTCACCGCCCTAGCCACGCAAGTCCAATCTCTGGCGGCGGCAGTTCAAGGCTTGCAGTACCAATAGGCGGTCGTGCGGCAGCCGGAGCCAAACCCATCAGTTCCAGGGGTGGTGCAACCCAGCCAGCATTCCTCTCGGAGGAGATCATCGGTGTCGGGGGATCGCCACCATCAAGCTCCGCCAAAGCCTCATCACCGGGAAGCTTCTAAGAGACACCGGTCGCCTTCCCGCCATGCCAGTGTCTCTCCTAAGCGGCGGCACGGGAAGGAGGCGGAGCGCCCCCGCGGCATCGCCGTCCCCGTTCTTCATCTTCTGAATCTTCGGGGAGGGCTCTTTTGATGGCCGGATGGCCCGTCGAGCCGAGCATCGACTCGACGAGTATAATCAGAGGTTGGAGGAACTTAGCCATCAGATCACCCACCTGCCTAGAGTGGACTCCGACAGTCGACCTCCATTGTCTCGCCGCATCATGGAAGAGCCCATCTCCCCCGGTTCCTCCTTCCCCAGCTAGATCCTTACGACGGGACCACAGACCCCTTACACCACTTGGAAAGTTATAAAGTTCTCATGCAAGTCCAGGGGGCCACCGACTTACTCATGTGCATCGCCTTCCCAGCCACCCTGAAGAAGGCCGCCCGAGCTTGGTACTCCCGTCTGCCACCACTGAGCATTGATTCCTTCCACCAGTTGGAGAGGGCTTTCTTGGCCCATTTTGATGCCTGCCGGAAGATCCCCAGGGTAGCAGATAGCCTCTTCGCCATCCAGCAGAAGAGCGGTGAGTCCCTACGGGATTATGTCGCTCGGTTCAAGGAGGTGGCCCTGGAGGTCTACAATCTTGAAGACTCGGTGGCCACTTTGGCCTTGAAGCAAGGGCTCCGCCTATCTCGCTTCGCATACTCTCGACAAGAAGCCACCCGGCTCTTACGCTGAGCTCTTGACCCGGGCCCAGAAGTACATTCGAGCCAACGAGGCCG
Organism: Calamus simplicifolius; assembly: GCA_900491605.1. NCBI lineage: Eukaryota > Viridiplantae > Streptophyta > Magnoliopsida > Arecales > Arecaceae > Calamus > Calamus simplicifolius. The sequence goes on along the minus strand of UESW01004703.1, from coordinate 370,596 downwards.
ACTTCTCCGGCGCGAGGCTGGCGGGAACGTCCCAAGAAACCGGCCCGACCAGAACCTGTCGAAGCTCGCCCCAGAAGACCTGAGCCTCCTCGCCGGCCAGACAACCGTCCTCGAGCCCCTGCACCAAGAGATGGACCCTACACCCCACTGCTCGCCCCGATATCTCAGATCTTGCTCGAGATTGAAGGGGAGTCTTATCTTCAGCGCCCTCCTCCATTAAACCCGAAGATCCCTCGCAACAAGAACCTCTATTGTCGCTACCACCGGGATCACGGTCATGATACTGATGAGTGTCGCCAGCTGAAGAAGGCTATGAAGACCTTATCCAGCGGGGCCACCTAGGAAAGTTCGTCCAGAGGAACAACCGGGAGCTCCTGGCCCGTCAGCGCCCCGCCGCCGATGATCGACAATGCCCCAACGGAGAAGACGGTGGCAATGATTTCCTGGGGGGCAGGAGGCCCACGAAGAGGCCGAGAGGGGAGGGGAGTTGGATTCTGTAATTCCTTTCTTTAAAAAGGACTTAGAGAAGGTAGTAAACAAAAATGATGACAGCATCGTCGTATCCATGACGATTGCTAAACATCTGTAAAGAGAATTCTAGTTGATAGTGGGAGCTCTCTGGATGTTTTGAACTATGACGCCTTTGTTCGCATGAACCTGTCGCCTGATCTACTTTGGCCCGTCGCCACACCCCTGATGGGGTTTACTGGAGATTCTATGAAAGTCGAGGGGGAGGTCACTCTCCCTGTGACGGCTGGCACAGCCCCGTGTCAAAGTATGGTTTTCATGAAGTTCTTGGTGGTTCGTGTGCCCCTTGCTTACAACGCGATCCTCGGGAGGCCCGGGCTCAATCTTTTGGATGCTGTCATATCCACTAAGAGGCTCCTCGTGAGGTTTCCTACCAGCGAAGGAGTCGGGGAGATGCGGGAGAGCAGAATCCACCTTCACTTTGCTACCACGTGGCCCCTAGTCCGCAGGGGGCGGCACCCGCGCCGGCACCTGAGACGCTGGATCCTCGAGACCCTGGAGAGAAGAGGAGAGCCAGCCGAGCGATTGCTTACTTTCCCCTCGGGGAGGACCCAACGAGAACAGTCCAGATGGAGCCCTACTCCCGGAGGAGGCTCGTGACCGACTCCTCACCTTTCTGCGAGCTAATACGGATGTCTTCGCCTGGTCGGCATCCGATATGCCAGGAATTCCAGAGAGGTGATTACCCACCAACTTAACATTCAGGCGGAGTGCCGACCTATCCGGCAGAAGAAAAGGAGTTTCTCCCCCGATCGACAGAAGGCCATGGATGAGGAGGTGCGGAAGCTACTGGCGGCCGGTCACATCCGCGAGGTGCACTACCCGGACTGGCTGGCGAATGTCGTGATGGTTCGCAAGGCCAGTGGGAGCTGAGGATGTGCGTGGACTTCACCGACCTCAACAAGGCATGCCCCAAAGACAGCTTCCCATTACCCCGGATCGACCAGCTAGTGGATGCCACGTCCGGGCATGAAACTCTTAGTTTCATGGACGCATTCTCGGGGTACAATCAGATCAAGATGAACCGGCGGATGAAGAAGCCACCTCTTTTATTACAGAAAAGGGGATTTATTGCTACAAGGTGATGCCGTTTGGGCTGAAGAATGCCGGAGCCACCTATCAAAGGTTGATGAATAAGGTCTTTGAGGACCAGATAGGGCATAACATGGAGGTGTACATGGATGATATGCTGACCAAGAGCACCAGTGCTGCTGACCATGTCGCCGACCTCGAGGAGACCTTCAACAACCTGCGCCGGTATCGGATGAGGCTTAACCCCCACAAGTGCACCTTCGGAGTGGCGGCAGGCAAGTTTCTGGGCTTTATGGTAACCCAGCGAGGGATTGAAGCCAACCCTACAAGATCAGGGCTATCTTGGATATGAGGCCCCCAGCTAACAAGGAGGTGCAACGCCTAACCGGGAGGGTGGTGGCTTTGAGTCACTTCATGTCAAGATCGGCAGAAAGGTGCCTGCCCTTCTTTAAGGTGCTGCGCAAGGTCAATGGCTTCGAGTGGACAAAGGAGTGTCAGGATGCCTTCGAGGAGTTGAAGCAATTTTTGTCCACTCCCCCGCTGTTGTCCAAGCCAAAGAGTGGGGAGGAGCTCTTCCTATATCTTGCAGCCTCCCCCGAAGCTGTCAGCTCTGTGCTTGTGCGCATGGATGTTGATGGAGTCCAGAGGCCGATCTATTACACCAGCAAGGTACTTCATGATGCCGAGACCAGATACTCTAGAACCGAGAAGATCATTTTTACCTTGGTGGTCTCTGCCCAACGCTTCCGACCCTACTTTCAAGCTCATCCCATCGTGGTGCTCACGGACCAACCTCTTCGGACCATCTTGTCTCGCCCTGACACCTCCGGTCGGCTAGCCAAATGGGCCATTAAACTAAGTGAATTTACCTATCCATCCGACCAAGGTCGGCCATGAAGTCTCAGGTGATAGCTGATTTCTTGGTTGAGTGTTCCTGGACCGAGAAGGGTATGGAGGAGATACGCCGGAGGAGTGTGTGGACCCTCCCTCGACCGAGGAGGCAGAAAAAGAGGACTGGATTTTGCATGTGGATGGAGCAGCAAATTCTCAAGGAAGCGGAGCTGGACTCATTCTTGCGAGCCCTAAGGGGGATGCGGTGGAGTATGCTCTTAGATTCCAGTTCCCGGCAACTAACAACCAGGCGGAGTATGAAGCCCTGTTAGTGGGAATGAGGTTGGCTGAGGAGTTAGGTGCAGGGCGTTTGAGGGCCTTCACGGACTCTCAGCTTGTTTCTGGGCAGATCACTGGGGAGTACGAAGCTAGGGACCCAACCATGTCCCGCTATTTGAGCAAGGTGCAATCCCAAGCCTCTCGGTTCTCTTACTTCCGTGTCAGCTACATTCCCCAAGCGGAGAATGCCAGGCCGACGCATTATCCCGTTTAGCCACTTCGGCCGACGGGACGCTGGGAAGAACATATGTGGAGCACCTCCAGCCCCAAGCATTGAAGTTGTGGATGAAGCGTTACCAGTGGAGCAAGAGCCCTCTGGATGGATGCCTACGTCCGATTTTTGACCGACGGCACTCTCCCAGAGAACCCCGCTGAGGCCAAACTACTCAGGCGGAGGGCCCGAGGTTCTTGATGATGGATGGGAAGCTTTATCGAAGATCATTCTCATACCCGGTCCTCAGGTGCGTGGGACCAGCAGAATCAGACTACATCCTGTGGAGATCCATGAAGGCATCTGTGGAAGTCACCTGGGGGGCAGAGCCCTAGCTTACAAGGCCCTACGACAGGGTACTTTTGGCTGACATGAAGGAGGATGCAGCCGAGCTCGTTAAGAGATGTGATAGCTGTCAGCGCCATGCTAATATCCAGTGACAGCCGACGTCTCAGTTAACCCCCTTGGTGGCACCCTGGCCCTTCGCCCAGTGGGGTATGGATATCCTAGGACCATTTCCCCCGGCCTCCGGACAGCGAAAGTTTCTTTTGGTGGCCGTTGATCACTTCACCAAGTGGGTTGAAGCCGAGGCCCTTGCTAAGATCATGGAAAGCAAAGTGAGATCCTTCTTTTGGAAGTCCATTATATGTCGGATTCGGACTGCCACACACCCTGGTCACCGACAATGGCCGGCAGTTTGACAACACACCCTTCCGGGAATTCTGCTCCGAACTGGGCATCCATCAGAAATTCACTTCCGTCGGGCACCCTCAGACCAACGGGGCGGCTGAGGTAACTAATTGAATCATTCTCCAAGGGCTGAGAACTCGACTGGATGACTGTAAGGGACGATGGGTGGAGGAGCTCCCCAACGTGCTATGGGCCTACCACACAACGAGCCCCACCGGCGAGCCATTCAGCTTAGTCTTTGGATCCGAAGCTGTCATCCTGGTAGAGGTTGGCTCACCGAGCCCTCGGGTAGAATCGTACAATGAGGAAGGCAACCCAGACCAGCTGCGAGCCAACCTCGACCTGGTGGAGGAAATGCGAGACCGAGCGCGACTTCGGATGGCGGTCTACCGGCAATGGGCCGCCAAATATTACAACGCCCGTGTGCGTCCCAGGACTTTCCTGCCGGGGGACCTGATCCTTCGACGGGCTGAAGTCTCGAAGCCGGCGGAGGGAGGCAAGCTAGCCCCAAATTGGGAGGGACCCTATCGGATCGCGAGACACTTCGTCACGGAGCTTACAAGATTGAAGAGCTTGATGGGAAGCCGCTTCCTAGGACATGGAATGCAGATAACCTTCGTCGGTACTATCAGTAACGAATTTCTCCTCTCACATTAAGTAACGTGCCTGTATTATTTTGGGCTTTCGCCCCTCATTCTATATTAACAAATTTCAATTTTAGCTCCTGAGTTCTTTTTACCTAAAGCCCTGCACCAACCAGGCATAAAGCTCGACACCCGTCGGCACCCAAAGCCCTGGGCTAGCCAGGCATAAAGCCCGACACCCGTCGGCACCTAAAGCCCTGGGCTAGCCAGGCATAAAGCCCGACACCAACGACACTTAAAGCCCTGCACCAGCCAGGCGTAAAGCCCGACACCCGTCGGCAACCAAAGCCCTGGGCCAGCCAGGCATAAAGCCCAACACCTGTCGGCACCCAAAGCCCTGGGCCAGCCAGGCATAAAGCCCGACACCCATCGGCACCCAAAGCCCTGGGCCAGCCAAGCATGAAGCTCGACACCCATCGCACCTAAAGCCCTAGGCCAGCCAGGCATGAAGCCCGACACCCATCGGCACCTAAAACCCTGGGCCAGCCAAGCATAAAGCCCGACACCCGTCGGCATCTAAAGCCCTGGGCCAGCCAGGCATAAAGCCCGACAACCGACGACACTAAAGCCCTGCACCAGCCAGGCATAAAGCCCGACACCCGTCGGCACCTAAAGCCCTGCGCTAGCCAGGCATAAAGTCCAACACCCGTCAGCACCTAAAGCCCTGGGCCAGCAGGCATAAATCCGACTCCCGTCGGCACCCAAAGCCCTGGGCCAGCCAGGCATAAAGCCCGACACCCATCGCACCTAAAGCCCTGCACCAGCCAGCATAAAGCCCAACACCCATCGGCACCTAAAGCCCTGGGCCAGCCAGGCATAAAGCCCGACACCCGTCGGCACCCAAAGCCCTGGGCCAGCCAGGCATAAAGCCCGACACCCATCAGCACCGAAAGCCCTGCACCAGCCAGGCATAAATCCCGACACCCGTCGGCATCCAAAGCCCTGGGCCAGCCAGGCATAAAGCCCGATACCCGTCAGCACCCAAAGCCCTAGGCCAGCCAGGCATGAAGCCCGACACCCGTCGGCACCTAAAGCCCTGGGCCAGCCAGGCATGAAGCCCAACACCCGTCGGCACCTAAAGCCCTGGGCCAGCCAGGCATAAAGCCCGACACCCGTCGGCACCTAAAGCCCTGGGCCAGCCAGGCATAAAGTCCGACACCCATCGACACCTAAAGCCCGACACTCGATGGCACATAAAGCCCGACACCTGTCGGCACCTAAAGCCCTGGGCTAGCCAAGCATAAAGCCCGACACCCGTCGGCACTTAAAGTCCTAGACCAGCCGGGCCTAAAGTCCGACCCCCATCGGCACCTAAAGCCATGTGCCTACTTGGCGCAAGGCCCGACATACCTCTGGCAGAGCAGTGCGCCGTCGGTCCTGAGGAACCCGCCTACCTCAACCTCCAACAACCGGCGCTTCAACCCTAAGAAACCTATCCTTCCTAGCCCCGAGTTTCGGTCCTAGGTGGCTAAGATGGAATAGCTCGCGTGAGTTGAGAGTTATCCCCTGGCACTAATGGGACCAAGGGGCCGTGCATTGTCAACCAACAAATTTGGGATAACAGTCGCAAATAGACAATTTATCTTGGAGGAAAAATGTATTTCATTAATTTGAAGGGATTACAAAATGCCGACGTCGTCGGACTTGCAAAAACAAAAATACAAGGAAGCTCACGGCTCAGCTGGCGCGGGCTCATCGTCGGAGGGGGCCAAATCCGAGAAGTGATCTGGTTCGACTTCTAGGGCTTGGGGAATGTTCAAGTCCCTGGCAATTTTCTCCTTCCCGTGCTGGAACCCTTGAAGGAACACCGCCGTTGAAGCTTCTGCCAAATCATCTGCAAAGCGCTCGGACGCTTTGTACTCTTCTATAATTTCGGTGGTCCTGGCCACGATGGCAGCTTCCACCTCAGTGGCCCAAGCTATTTCCTTCGCGGCGAGGGCTGCCGCTGCAGCCCTCTCGGCCTCTTGGGCGCGGCTCGCCTCCTCCCCGGCTTGGTTTGCTTTTTCCTTCGCTACCCGTGCCTCCTCCTCCGCGGCCCTTGCTTTTTCTCCGCTGCCGCTGCCTTTTCCTCCGCATACCCTACTCTCTCCTCAGTCGCGACCGCCCGACCCTCGATCTCTTGGATGGTCAAGGTCAGCTCAGAGATGTGCTAGTCTCTGGCCATCATGGCATTTTCAGCCTCCGTCATTTGGTGGAGCGCCGCCCGCAGACGGTTGGCATCAGCCTCCGCTCTGCTCTCGGCGGCCCTTGTTTCACTGGCCCATGCGCTTCTGGTCGACTCCAGCGCCTCCTCGGCCGCCTCCGCGCGGTGCTGGGCATCTTCGGCCTCCTTCTATGCCTCGCGCAGAAGGGCCTTCCCACCATGGATCACCTCCCTCGCGACCCTTAGGGAATGCACAAGCTGCATGAAAGTTCTAGGTTAGCGAAAAAAAGGGAAATATAAAGGCAAAGGGTGGAAAGATCGTTTACCCTGACAAGGGCCGCATAGGATTCCCGGAAGAATGTACTCGCCTTCAGGTGGCTGAGCTCTTCCAGGACCTCGGGCATGAAAACTGGAGAAAGGACCCATTCAGCCCATCAATTGTCATTCAAGATGGAGTCCCGGGGTGGCCCTGGTTTGGCCCTGCTCCGTTCGGCTGCCTCAGCATCCTCCGGCTCGGCGTGCGGGCTGCTCCTAGGTGTCCTCTTGGGGGGTGGGCTTGCCATCCCTGATGGCCCCTCGCCCCAGTCCCTAACTGCCTCGGGTGGAGTCGGTTCGCCAGGGGCAGGAAGCTCTTCCGCCACTGTGGGCTCCTCCGCCACTATCGGCTCCTCTGTAGCTGGCTCCTCTATTGGGACTCCCACGGGCACCGCTATCTCTGGCGGGTGTTGGATGTGAGATCGATTTCTGGAGCAGCCGGGGGGTCTTGTGGTGCCGGTGGTCGGGGAACCCGAGCTGTCGGGCATTTTGGGGCTGAAGCTTGCTGGCCTTCACTCGGCCCCTCCCGGGCCCTCTTCTTGGAGACAGCCTTCAGGAGTTTCTATGTCGATATCTTCATGGTTGCATGATATCGGTCAAGGTTAAAAAAAAAGAGGAAAAAGAAGAAAAGCAGGCAAAATTTTGGCTAAGTGTGGAAATGGCTTACCCCGGTGGGAGATAAGACCCGCCGACTGGAGGTTATCTTCCGTCAGGAGCAAGGTGTACCGAGGGATCTCGGCAGCTAACAATTGACCCAACGCTTCTCGATCTCCAGGGTGGACGGTGGAGTTCGCGTTGCCTTGAAGGTCGGGGTCTCCCCACCGGGGCCTGACTTGGTCTAGGCCAGCAAAAAAGAATCAGAATTTCCATCCCTTGATCGAAGAAGGAAGAAAAAGCTTGAGGACCCGATTGGGTCGGGGCTGGAACAGTCACCAACCCTTCTGGGACCGGAGGATATAAAAAGATCGGAAAAGAGAGATTCGGGGGGTGATGCCAAGACGATAACAGAGAATAACAAAGGCGCTAATGACCCGATAGGAATTTGGGACCAGTTGGGAAGGAGTCAAGGAGTAGTAGTCAAGAAGGTTGATGAAAAAGGGAGGAAAGGGTGGACGGAGACCCGCCTTCAGGCAAATCTCATAAAGGGCCACCGGCCGGGTCAGGAGGAGATGACTCTATCATCGAGAGTCGGCAGGAAAAGCTTGACATCCCGAGGAATCTGGTAACGGGCCCAGATTTTTGCCAAATCCAGACCTGTTACCGTGGAAGCGGTCCCCTCCGGGGATGCCTCCACCCTTGAGGAGGTGCCGGCCTCTGATCGGCAGCTCCTCGATGGGGCTCCACCAGTGACCCGTCGCCGGGCCAGGGGGATGCGGTCCTCTGAATCAATGGACCATTCAAGTGGGGGAGAGGGGGAAGGTACAGGAGAGGCACAGTGCCTCTCAGAGGGAGAACGATTCTCCAAATCATCCTCCAAGGTCCAAGATGGAGAACTCATGGGTAAAAGAAGGGATGGAGGAGTCTAGAATGGACAAAGAACTGACCTGAGGGAAGGGAAGCTAAGTGCAGGTTCTCGGGTTGCAGGGGAGACCAAAACGCAGAGGCTCAGAGGAAGACGACGATGGCAGCAGTGGTGTGGCCAGATTCAACCCCCCATTCGAGTTTTATTGGGTTTTCAAATTGTCCCGCCTCGTCTCATCAGAAATATGGACCCCCACCATAGGCTGGTTCGCCTCGATGGTTGCCCAGTGCGTGATACGGTATGCCTCCGGCCAATGATGGGACTCCGCTGACGTCGCCGCTATGAGAGGTAATGATGATGCAGCTTTCCACGCGGACTTCGAAGAGTTAACCTCACCTCGAAGTCGATCATGGCGGGCTCAGTGTACGGAAGCAGCCGCCTTTTCACATTCCCCATGTCGTCTGCATAGAGATGTGGATAGGGATCAGCCATGTGGGAGGTAGCACCCCTTTCGCCTTGCCAGTGGGGCCCGCTTCGCTTCAGGGGTGAGGGGGCATCTGATGTGGCTGATCCAGTGCCGTTAGAATAAAAGGTAACAGCAGCTAATGGAGGTCACCGCATCTCAACCCCGAGACCCCCCCGGTCTCGGGGTGCACAAGCATCATCTAACCCCTGAGACCCCCTCCGGTCTCGGGGTGAGATCACCATGTCTCGACCCCAAGACCCCCCCTCCGGTCTCAGGGTGCACTAGCATCATCTCATCCCCGAGACCTCCTCCGGTCTCCGGTCTCGGGGTGCACCAGCATCATCTCACCCCCGAGACCTCCTCCGGTCTCGGGGTTAGGTCTCCATATCTCGACCCCGAGACCCCCCCTCCGGTTTCGGGGTGCACCAGCATCATCTCACCCCGAGACCTCCTCCGGTCTCGGGTGAGGTCACCATATCTCGATCCCGAGACCCCCCTCCGGTCTTGGGGTGCACCAGCATCATCTCACCCCCGAGACCTCCTCCGGTCCCGGGGTGAGGTCACCATATCTCGACCCCGAGACCCCCCTCCGGTCTCGGGGTGCACCAGCATCATCTCACCCCCGAGACCTCCTCCGGTCTCAAGGTGAGGTCACCATATCTCAACCCCGAGACCCCCCCCTCTGGTCTCGGGGTGCACCAGCATCATCTCACCCCCGAGACCTCCTCCGGTCTCGGGGTGAGGTCACCATATCTCACCCCCGAGACCTCCTCCGGTCTCGGGTTGAGGTCACCATATCTTGACCCCGAGACCCCCCTCCGGTCTCGGGGTGCACCGGCATCATCTCACCCCTGAGACCTCCACCGGTCTCTGGGTGAGGTCACCATGTCTCGACCCCGAGACCCCCCTCCGGTCTCGGGGTGCACCAGCATCGTCTCACCCCCGAGACCTCCTCCGGTCTCGGGGTGAGGTCACCATATCTCGACCCCGAGATCCCCCTCTGGTCTCGGGGTGCACCAGCACCGTTTCACCCCCGAGACCTCCTCTGGTCTCGGGGTGAGGTTACTATATCTCCACCTCGAGGCCCCCAAGACCAGGCATCATCAACGTTCAGTACGTGAACCAGCCTTCGAACGAAACGACAACTCCGGGCCACCTGGCACACCCACGTGACTCGTCGTGCGCCCGTGGCTGCTTACGGCCATGCCTCATAATGGCGTATGGTGCATTGCATGTGTCCCTGTGCATGACTGTGCCCCGTTACGGAGTATGATCACTACCATTTACAATTGTGCGCGGTCATGTCAAGCAACGGTGCGCACCAAATACAACCGTGGCTGCTAGACACGTGTAAAACCATATTGACAGGTAACGCGGGACGCCTCCGGCGCGCACAGTGATGGTACGATAGCAATCTTTTGGAACAGAAAGATGAGACATTCGGATAGGTATAAAAACACGCGCCGCGCTGTAAGTAGGGATTCGAACTCTGGTTTTCTAGCTTTCTTCCCACTAGCAAAAACTCTAACTGTCTCAACTCCCTTCTGCTGAGCGGTTCTTGTCTGATCCCAAGTAACTAACTTGAGCGTCGGAGGGTCCCCACCGGAGCATCCGGTCTCCGGGGACTTTTCTTGCAGGGGTCTGAAGAGAAGGATATCCGTCTTTTCCAACGCTTGAAGAAGATGACTTGGCGTCATCAGATTGTATCAAATTATTCTAAATTAGCATAATATAATTCGATATACAATAGCCAAATCTCTCAGCACCAGTCTTAAGCTATACTAGACTGTCTAATTTGGCTTGGTGTAAAATAATTTATTGTTGAAGTATTTCGGTTCATCCAACAAATATGCCATCAATTCTATATGACACGTTCCATGTTGAAACGTATAAATCTAGTACCAAGAAGATACCCATTTTCGATGTAGCAAACTCTATCAGTATATCCAGGAGTTAGGAAGTAGCCATCTGCTGCATTCTTTTTAATTCTTTTCTCTTTATAAACAATATTTTTTGGTTGAAAACTATTATAGCTAAGGATAATTTTGTTTAAAAAATCATTTCTTTATCAATACTAATTGAATTATAATAAAATGATGCAATTTCCTGATTTAATAGTTAGGGTTTTAATTCGAAAGTTAATGCCCCCTTCGCACTCCTTCGATCCCTATGCAATCAAAAAAAAATGTAAGAAAAAAATACACCAGTCACATGCACGCGTACATATATATATATATATATATAGATATATATATATATATATATATATATATATATATATATATATATATATATATATATATATATACATATATATATATATATACATATATATATATATATATACATATATACATATATATATATACATATACATATATATATATATATATATATACATATATACATATATATATATATACATATATATACATATACATATGTATACATATACATATATGTATAAAAGTTCTTTTCATGTGGATGCAGAAAATTTACGCTTTTGAAATCTTGAACCATGGCCATTTGTTCCAAAGTTTAATGGGAGGTCCACGGAACCAAAAAGATAAAGTAGTTAAGTCCCTACAAATAAAAAGATTTTTAGACAACAATTTCGGCATACAATGGGGACAAGACGTATGATTCTAGCATTAAGTACCATGACTATTGCACTTGTAGGATCTCCAAAATATGAGCTGATACGGATCAGAAGCTTTTCCCCAAGGATGCCTCTAAAGTATTCGATCCAGTATCTTAGGTGAGGCCCCTTGTATCCAGTAAGAAGAGATCTTGTAACCAGTAAGAAGAGATCGAACATGAGGACTGTTCAAGCTTCAAGAAAGTAAACACACCAAATCCACTGATCCATGAAATACGGTGACATCCATGTGCATCATATTTCTTTACCAATCCTGGGTGCGATACCATCAACATAAACATAAACATAAACATAGATTCAAAACTTCCAAATTTTTCTTCTTTTGATCACCAAGGAGACAGGTAGCAGCACCACTTTATCAAGGCACTCACCATCTATGGTTTAGATTCGGACTGAGTTGTTTATGAAGCAATACGTACGGCAATGGCAATCATTTAATGGCATAGGCCTAATTTACGGAGGCATTGACGACTTCTATCCCACCATAAATTTTGAGACATAGGAACTTGGCCTACCATTTCAAAGCGAATCAATCGTTATTAGCTTGCGCTTTAATGGTGTTTGGTACCATGACACCAGACAGATGTATCAGATGAATTCAGTAAGCTTGGGGTAGGCCTTAACGTTGACACAGCCAACACAACGGCACAGAAAAAATGCCAAATCTTTGATGAAGTTGTCAGCGTTTTTTTATGTGGCCCACGTGGATATATGATTAATTTATCATTTATTTATTCTAAATGATAATTATGATATCTGATTTTATCATATATTTAAATTTAAGTGATAATGATGGTTTAATAAAGCTAATTTCCTATTGGTTTATCTTTGGGAAGTTGTTATCTGATAACGTCTCTTTGATGGAAAGAGAAACTTATCGTATTATCAGATTGATCATTTCTCTCTTATATATATAAATAAGTCTGTTTAACCATCAAAGCAGATAAGGAAGAGAATTAAGAAAAATGGAGAAACTCAATCTGTCATTAACCCTCTCGTTCCAATTGTCAACAAATATTAATGGATCAAGGTACGCATTATTGGTTTATATTTTTATGTAAAATCATTTATTCTAAGATCTTGGCCAATATATTTATTTAAGAAAATTCTTTAATGGATCTTACATGTGGTATCGGAGCCTTGATTGAAGAATTTATGGTTTTTCATTATGAATCTATGTTTGACTATTCTTTTATATATATATATAAGAATAAAATAATTAAATTTTTATTGCTGGAACGTCTCTTTTCCTTTATCGTACGTAAGACCCCCTCCATGCTGTGAGTCAATGAAGCCCCATTTCACGTGTCTTTCTTTTTCTTTATTTTTTTTTTGAGATCTTTATGGAAGTCTGGATCTTGTTAACACAGCGTAAGCCATATTCTTCCTCTAGCCGCATGGGATTTCGACCGTGGGATTCCAGCATTAAAGATGGTGGAGAGGAAAGGCATTAAAGGCGGTAGAGAGGGATTCCAACATTAAGTACGATGGAGGGAAGGGGGGGTCTTGAGTACCGTGAGATTTCTTCTTTTGATCATCTCAAGCGACCGTCTCCTCTTCCTTTCGTTCCGTAAAGCCGGGGATTTCATGGGTTAAGGAACGAGATTTAAAAAAAGGAAACCCTTCCATGAAGAATCTCTCTTCATGAGAGACATGAAGAGACGTCTCGTGCATGAAGGGAGACACACGTAAGGCGTCTTGGGGAAGGGGATTTAGGAAAAATAAATAAATAAAATAAAGGGTTGTGGTGCTTCGTACCGATAACCAAAAAGGTTTAAGGATAAATACATCACCACTTCATCAATCTAATGGTTAATAATAAAGGATGTAAGTCCAGGATATTTCTTCAATGGGAGATTAATGTTTTGAAAAATTATTATAGTAAAATTATGTGGGTACACTTAAGTCTTTAGTATTCGTAACATATTATCATTAATTAAATTTGATGTATATATTATGTAATTTGTTAGTCACCAAAGTGGCCAAATTTGAAAGTTTATATATATCAAATTTAATTAAATAATTCAATTACTCATAATTATGTGATGCTTATAAATGAATGACATTATTGTTTAATTGTTATGAGTATATTGAAGTTCATTGATTATAAATATTTAAGGGTCGCCCAAAGGTTGACTAGCCATTCTATAATCTATGGATATGATGTGGTCAATTAATATGCTTGGTTAGGTATGTTTAGCATATTCAAAGATAGCAAACATATCTAATTTAAGTATATATAATTGCCAAGTATGTAAAATTAAAATTAAGCATCAATTATGTTTACTGTTGTATATTATTGTATCACGCAAAGGAGAACTTCAATATGCACTTATTGTTTACTTGATAGAGTTTGAATATTTATTTAAATATATTACTCAAAGCATTAACATGTGAGCATATTTTATTTGTTCCTATTTTTCTTCATTCGCAAGCTATGTCTGTTCAAACTTTCAATGGGCTTAATTTCTCTGAATGGTACGAACAAGTTCAGTTTCACCTTAATGTTCTAGATCTTGATTTGGTACTCATAAATGAGAAACCCACTGCTCTTACTGACTTTAGCAATGCTGAAAAGAGGTCTTTCCATAAGACTTGGGAAAGATCAACAGACTTAGCCTGATGTTCATGCGAATGACTATAGCAAACAATATTAAGTCCACAATTCCTGCTACTAAAAGTGCTAAGGAATTTATGAAGTTTATGGAAGCACGTTTCGAATCTGACTCTGCTAATAAGTCACTTGCTGGGACATTGATGAGTACTTTAACCAATATTAAGTTTGATGGTTCCCGTACTATGTATGAGCATGTTGTTGAAATGACAAACATAGCAGCAAGTCTAAAGACAATGGGATTGGAAGTGAATAAGAATTTTCTTGTGTAATTCATTATCAATTCTTGCCTCCTGAGTATGGACCATTTCACGTGAGTTATAACACTATGAAGGATAAGTGGAATGTGAATGAACTGCAAAGTATGCTCATTCAAGAGGAAACAAGACATAAGAAACAAGAAAATTATTCTATCAATCTCATGGGTCAACAAGGAGTTGGAAAGAAATCAAAGAAAGATAAGAAAGGAAAGAGCAAGCAACGATCACTAAAGATAAATGGGTCAACTGCTCAAATCCACAAGAAGGAATAAAAGGATGATAAGTGTCACTTTTGAAAAAAAAAAGCATGGACAGTATCAGAAAGATTGCCTAAAACGTGAGGCATGGTTCGAAAAGAAAGATAAGCCTAGGGCTTTTGTATGTTTCAAATCAAACCTGACATAAGTTCTTTATAATACTTGGTGGATTGATACTGGTTGTACCACTCATATTTCATGCAGGGATTCCTTACAATCTAAACCATAAACCCAAATGAAAACTTTATTTCAATGGGAAAGAGAGTCAAAGCTTCAGTTGAAGCTGTTGGAACTTATCGTTTGATTCTAGACACTGGACATCATTTAGACCTTTTCCAAATACTTTATGTCCCTTCTATTTCTTATAATTTAGTTTCTTTATCCAAACTTGACTCAGTTGGATATTCTTTTAAATTTGAAAATGGATGTTTCAGTTTGTTTAAACATAATCATCTTATTGGTTCTGGTATTCTTTCTGATGGTTTGTACAAATTTAAGCATGATAGTCTTTTTACTGAGACATTGTTAACCTTGTATCATAATGTTGGTACTAAACGTAGTTTAGTGAATGAACAATCAGCTTACTTGTGGCATAAAAGTTTGGGTCATATATCCAAAGAAAGAATTGAGAGATTAGTAAAGAATAAAATCCTTCATGATTTAGATTTTATTGATCTTGGGATTTGTGTGGATTGTATTAAAGGAAAACACATAAAATAGACAATCAAGAAAAGTGCCATAAGAAGTAAATAGCTCCTTGAAATTATACACACTGATATATGTGGGCCTTTTGATGTTCCATCTTTTGGTGGAGAAAAGTATTTTATCACCTTTATTGATGATTTTTCACGTTATGGCTATGTCTATTTGTTGCATGAAAAATCTCAATCGGTAAATGCTCTAGAAGTATTTATCAATGAGGTTGAAAGATAACTAGACAAAAAAGTAAAAATTGTTAGGTTTGATAGAGATGGTGAATATTATAGAAAGTATGATGAATCTGAACAATGCCCTGGTCCATTTGCCAAATTCCTTGAAAAGCATGGCATATGTGCTTAATACACAATGCCTGGAACATCAAAATAAAATGGTGTTGCAGAAAGGCGTAATCGAACTCTAATAGACATGGTTAGGAGTATGTTAAGCAATTCATCATTACCCTCATTATTGTGGATGCATGCTTTAAAGACCACTATGTATTTGCTAAATAGGGTTCCTAGTAAGGCAGTTCCAAAGACTCCTTTTGAACTGTTGACAGGAAGAAAACCCATTTTGAGGCATTTACATGTTTGGGGTTGCCCGGTGGAAGTAAGGATTTACAATCCACATGAAAAGAAGTTGGACTCAAGAACAACCAGTGGTTTTTTCATTGGTTATCCAGAAAGATCAAAAGGGTATAAATTTTATTGTCCTCACCATAGTACAAGAATTATTGAATCTGGAAATGCAAGGTTCATTGAGAATAATGAAATTAGTGGAAGTTTGGAACCACATAAAGTGAAAATTCAAGAAGTTAAGGTGCAAGTTTCTTCACCTATAACTTCTTCTCAAGTTGTTGTTCCTAGAGTTATTGAACCTTTTAATAACTTTTAAGAACAACAAATTAATGATCAAACACCATAGAATGATGATATTATTAATGAACTTGCAATAAATGAACCCAATGAAGTAGCATTAAAAAGGTCTCAACGACAAAGAAGAACCGCTATTTCTGATGATTATGTAGTTTATCTACAAGAATCGGATTTTGATTTGGGTATTAATGATGATCCAATTTCTTTTTCACAAGCCATGCAAAGTACTAATTCATCTAAATGGTTAGATGCTATGCAAGATGAGTTAAAATCAATGGATTACAATGCAGTCTGGGATCTTGTTGAATTGCCTGAAGGTTGTAAAAGAGTTGGGTGTAAATGGGTCTTTAAGATCAAACGCAATTCAAATGGCAATATTGAACGTTGTAAAGCCAGACTCATTGCCAAAGGTTTTACTAAAAAATGTGGCATTGACTACACAAAGACCTCTTCTTCAGTTTCTAAGAAAGACTCATTTAGAATTATTATGGCACTTGTAGTTCATTATGATTTGGAGTTGCATCAAATGGATATGAAAACCGTCTTTCTAAATGGGAGTTTGAATGAATAGATTTATATGGACCAACCCGAGGCCTTTTATTTGAAGAAAAGGAACACATGGTGTGTAAACTGAAGAAGTCAATATACAGACTTAAGCAAGCTTCCTGACAATGGTATCTTAAGTTCAATGATACCATTACATCCTTTGGATTTAAAGAAAACACCGTTGATCGGTGTATATATCTGAAGGTCAGTGGGAGGAAAATCATATTTTTGATTCTATATGTTGATGATATCTTGTTAGCTACTAATGACCTGGCTTGTTGTATAAGACCAAGAATTTTCTCTCTAAGAACTTTGAAATGAAAGATATGGGTGAGGCATCCTATGTGATTGGAATCGAAATATTTCATGATAGATCACAAGAATTGTTAGGATTGTCTCAGAAAACATATATTAATAAAGTTCATGAGAAATTCAACATAAACAAATGTTCTACAAGTGTTGTTCCAATTCAGAAGGAAGATAAATTCAGCCTTATGCAATGTTTAAAGAATGAATTGGAACATAAACAAATGGAACAAATTCCTTATGTTCCTTATGCATAAAGGAATATTCAGACTCAGATTTTGCTGGATGTGTTGATACTAGAAAGTCTACATTTGGCTATTTGTTCCTTTTAGCTAGAGGAGTGATCTCATGGAAAAGTGTGAAGCAGTCCGTCATTGTTGCATCCACTATGAAGCTAAGTTTGTGGCATGCTTTGATGCTACAATTCATGGTTTATGGCTGCGAAACTTTATTTCGGGACTTGGGGTTGTCGACAGTATTGTCAAGCCGCTGAAAATTTATTGTGATAACTTCGCAGTAGTCTTCTTTTCTAAAAACGACAAGTATTCAAAGGGTGCTAAACATATGGAATTGAAATACTTTGCCGTTAAAGAAGAAGTTCAGAAACAAAGAGTGTCAATTGAACATATTAGCACCAATCTCATGATTGTAGATCTGCTGACTAAAGGGTTGTCGCCAAAGATATTTCATGAACATGTCGAAAGAATGGGCATTATTGAAAACCATTAGTGATGTTATGTTTAAAGCTTTAAGTTCCTTATGTATTTGACACTCTGAGCTCAATTAATTATTGTTTCTGAATTACTTATGGATCATGTTTACTTATGCTAGTATATATACATAAATGAATTATCAGAATATTAACAGGATTTATCTTTGATAAAGACATCATTATTAGACCTTATTGCAATTCCCATTATAGGTCATGTTAAGTATAGAACTAGTAATGTGATACATGGAAGGGAGTACGTCGAAATAATAGCATGCAACCGCCATGATCCTTATTAGTTTTTGCTTAATGATGATTTTATGTTTGACCAATATTATGAAGGATTAGCTTCTGTTATGCGCATTATGATTGATTATTAAACCAGTATGTTTAATATCTCACATGGGCCAAGTGGAAGAATGTTAGCATTTCCTTTTATGTGGCCCATCTGGATATATGATTGATTTATCATTTATTTATTCTAAATGATAATTATGATATCTGATTTTATCATATATTTAAATTTAAGTGATAATGATGGTTTAATAAAGCTAATTTCCTATTGGTTTATCTTTGGGAAGTTGTTATCTGATAACATCTCTTTGATGGAAAGAGAAACTTATCGTATTATCAGATTGGTCTTCTCTCTCATATATATATATATATATATGTCTGTTTGACCATCAAAGCAGATAATGAAGAGAATTAGGAAATATGAAGAAACTTAATCTGTCGTTAACCCTCTCGTTCCTTGTCAACAGAAGTAGGCACAAAGCTGGTTCTAAACCTCACTGCTGGGTTTCCCAGACGTCTTTAAAAACAGCCATGTTAACTTGTGGGATTTTACTCCTCTCCTTTTACCACATACCTAACCACCATTTAGCTTTCATCAAGATTACAATCTATCGCACCACAATAGCTATAGTCGTTGAACTTGAAAGTTAGACCAAGTTCATGGAAAAGAGCTACTTAACAATTAGAAAGGACTAAAATTATGTAAGGAACGATATGATTTGAAACAAACGCGTTTCCTAGAATCTAGAATTCAGCCTCCTAACTGACCGCTTGCATTAGAATGAATTAAAGTTTTGGAGCTGAAATTAACCACCTAAGTAAAGTAGATGATTAATTGTTTTTTAAGATATGTTTTGTTTTTTAAGATATGTCTTTTAAGTAAATTATGATTTGCATTAGAACGATATGTTTGTTTTTTTTTAAGATGATGCAGTATAGTAGGAAGGAGAAAAAAAAATTAATCAAAAGATTTGCACTTGACCACCTAAGTTTTATTTTTTTAAGACATCATCGTAGATGTAGCAAAAGTAGGAAAGAGAGAGAGAGGGATCAAAGTTTTGGACCCGGTCACTGAGTACTATTCTTTTCAAAAATCATCATCACGTGATAAACAGAGTACGCCCGTTTTGGAGGAGGGATTGATCATGTGTTTGAGTGAGGCCGAGTGCAATAAGAAAATGGGAGAGGGAAGCAGGCATGTGGTTGAGCGTGCGAGAGGGAAGGGCAACACATGGGTGTGGGTCAATGCCTCTTTTTTAAAAGTTTTAAAATCTTTTAATACTAATTAACATTTTGTTAATTTATAGAAATTGTGAGTTTTTTTAAGTAAAAAAAAGGGAAGGGAGATTAAATCCAGATGTAGCTTCTTTCAAAGGTTCCTTCTCTATTAGATAATGTTGGATAGCTATAAGAAAGGCTTTCTTGACACCTTATCCAACCATAATTTTTACAGGTTCATAAATAAACTTTAATTTAATTGAATTATTCGTAAAATTATTCCTTGAAGCCGTGCCAATTGCAAGAAAGAGTAGTGCCTGAACTAACTGGGCGCTGGAACTAACTGGGCTATGGCTTGAGCATTATTACGAGTATTTAATCTCTTGGATTCTGCGGACCTACTTTAAACTTTGGAACTAGTTGTCATGGTTCAAAATTTTAATAAAAGAATAATTATTTTTTTACCTAGAGGCCAATGTTTTGAAAATCGGATTGAACAATGAAGCGGTTAACATTTGGGTCACGGATCAATCGGTTCAATCGGATGAATCGGTTTGATCGGACCGGATAATATTATAATTAAATTTTAATTTAATGATATAAAATAATAAAATATAAATATAATTTAAATGAAAATTTTAAAAAATTTTAAAACAAATTGGACCGGTTGAAATCTGGCTGATTCAATAGGTTTTTTTTAGTTTTTATCGGATCATATAAAAGTTATCTTTAATAATAAAACTAGATCGAACTGATAATTTTCGATTGAACCAGTTGGATTGGCTTGTCCGATCCAATTTTTAAAACATTGCTCGAGACAAAAGAATCATTATTCTTTCGTATATCTCCACGAATGGTTAACAGTAGACTCATCAAGGTATGACCAATGTGCTGGCATATTTTTTTAACACAATTTTTTTAGAAACATATATAAATAAACGTTGCTAAATCAAGCGTGTCTTTCTTTTTTACAAATACCCTGTTTTATCGGAAAGCCAGGCTTTTATCGGCCGATTTCTCTCTTCATCGTAATGCTCCTATGATTGGCAGCCTTGGCCACTGGGGATCCCCTGCTGCTTTGGCAGCAGACCGGCATACGGTCTTCATTTCTTGGGAGCCCCCCCTCCAGGGTTTGTCAAAATTAACTTTAATGGGAGTGTTCGAGGTAGGCTTGCCAGTTCTGCTTTTGTAATTCATGGGCCTAGTGGAGATTTGTTGGTGGCTGATGGCTTTGGAAGTCTTGACTCTTCGGTTCCTTTGGCTGAACTCTATGCAGCCTGGGCCGGGATTCTTTTTGAATATCTAATGTATTTCTTTTTGAAATGTAAATGAATCAACTAATGTAATGGTTCTTGCTTATGAAATACAATTTCACATTTTCAAATATTGATTGCTTGGATCCCTATGCTTTATTGAGTCTATAATTTTAATATATAACTTTCTTTATCTAATACTCTCCTTATTTCTGATAACAAAAAAGGGGGAGAGATGTTTGAGATGATTGAATATGCAAAGGTTTAATAAAAGAAGGTTGTATGCATAAAGAAAGAAAGAAAGGGGAGAATTAATTGTTTATGCAAAATGACTTGAAATGTTAATCTGTTAAAGGTTTAATAAAAGAAGGTTGTATGCATAAAGAAAGAAAGAAAGGGGGAGAATTAATTGTTTATGCAAAATGACTTGAAATGTTAATCTGTTAAAATTTGATGCTTATATACAGGGGGAGCTTAACAAAAAGCTCAATTGCAATTTATGCACATTAAGATTAAATATTCATAATTGATGGATTATATTGAACTCATGCACAATTTTAAAGTTTACGTTGAACATTGGCATCAAAACCTAAATTTCAAATGTTTAAAGTTCAAAATGATGATAATCCTTAGTTTGATTGAATTTTTGAATGCATATACTCAAAGTTTTTGTTATCATCAAAAAGGGGGAGATTGTTGACCCAATTGATGATTTTGATGATTAACAAAACTATCTGAGTATAACTTTTGAAGGCTCTGATGATTTTGATTTAGTGTTTCAGATTATAAGACTATTGAATGATCAAAATCAGGAGTTACATAGTGTTCTGGATCGAATCTAATGTCTAGGTAAGAATTGCAGACATTAGAGTCGACTCCGAGAATCACAGAGCCGACTCCGGAACTAGCACGGACATTAGAGTCAACTCCGAGACTGTTAGAGTCGACTCTCACAGAAGAAGCAGAAAGTCGATTTTTCTGGCCCCGACCTAGAGTCGACTCCGGGTAAGTTAGAGTCGACTCCGGAAAAGTATCTTGTCGACCCCAGAAAAGCCAGAGACGACTCCAGAAATACCGTTCTGAGATGCCTCGAGCTAGAGCCGACTCCAGAAAAGTTAGAGTCGACTCCAACCACCTGGAACGAAAAATCAAGTTGCCAGATCAGCTCTAACGGTAATATTTCTATTTTACCTTATTTCTAACGGATATATTTTGATACAAGGTACACTCCAACGGATAGTTTTCTTCCAAAAATAGTGTAAAAGAAATCTATAAAAAGGGAAGTCTATTGTTCAAAAAAAGAACAAAAAAATAGAAAGAAAAAGAGAGAAAATCTGAGATAGACAAATCCCATTTCAAAAATCCGAGAGCTTGAATCTTAAGAGGAAAAACCTTCTAGCTCAAATCCACTCCACTCCAAAAAGCTCAAGAGGAATCCAAAGCGTTCAAAATCAAAGTCTTGGCGGATTTCCCAACTTGGAGAAAGGAGATTCATTTCTTGCTTTTCAACTCTTCTCAACTGCTTCAACTGTGAAGAATCGGAGCTGAGGCTTGATTCAATCCAGCAAGGAGAAGAAGAAAAGAAGAAAAGAAGAAAAGCTCAAAAGCCAACCTATCTACAAATCAGGCTTTTCTAAACCTTGTTATTCTTAATTTGTATATTTGCTCATTGAGGAGCTTTGTATTTCAAAAACAAATACTTATTTTGTTTGTGCCTAGTTCAATCTGGGGGATTGAACTAGAGGAGGTAGTTTTACCTCGGTTCAAGCTTGGTTAAGCTTGGGTTAGGGTTTTTGTGCTGGTGAGCCCTTGAAAACCAGCTGGGTTCGTTGTGCGCCCGGGAAAACAACAAGTTCGAGTTGTGAGCTTGTAAAACAACTCTGCTGTAATCTAGGGTGATTATAGTGTGGACCCAAGTGAATCTTGGGAGTGGACGTAGGTGTTGGATACACCGAACCACTATAAAATCTTTTGTGTTTGCCGTGTTCCATTGTCTCTTTCTCTATCTCTATCTTATTCACTGCACTTTATAGTTACCTTGCATTTGCCTTCATTAATCTCAAGCAAACTATTTTAAAAGGCTAATTTTTAAAGAACCCAATTCACCCCCCCCCTCTTGGGTTGCCATCTGGGCCAACAATTGGTATCAGAGCAAGTGCTCATTTAGAATTTGATCTCACGATCAAGGGCTAAAGATCCTTATGGCAACACAAAGTGGTTCATTTTGCTGAAGGTCATTCTACGAATAGACCTCCTTTATTTAATGGAACCAACTATTCATATTGGAAAGCTAGAATGAGAATATTCATTCAAGCTTCTGACTATGAATTGTGGGGAGTAATAATAAATGGACCTAGTACACCCACACGTAATTGATGGCACTATTGTTCCTAAGCCCGAAAGGGATTGGAATGATAATGATAGAAGAATGGCACAATTAAATGCTAAAGCCATTAACATTTTGTATTGTTCCTTAGATTCTAATGAATTCAACCGAATCTCAACATGTAATTCCGCAAAAGAAATTTGGGATAGGTTGGAAATAACACATGAAGGAACAAACCAAGTAAAAGAATCAAAGATAAATATTTTGGTTCATAAATATGAATTATTTACCATGGAACAAAATGAAACCATCACATGCATGTTCACTAGATTCACTGATATTGTGAATGGTTTGAAAAGTCTTGGAAAAGTATACTAACTCTGAGCTTGTTCGCAAAATTCTTAGGTCACTTCCAAGGACTTGGGAAGCCAAGGTGACAGCCATACAAGAAGCCAAAGATCTGAACATCCTACCATTAGAAGAGCTTCTTGGTTCGCTAATGACTCATGAGCTTCAAGTTAAACAACATGTCAATGAGGATGAGTCAAGAAAGAAGAAGACCATCGCCCTCAAGGCTGCAAAAGTTGAAGATAGCAGCAGCGATAATGAGAGGATGATGATGATGAGACAGCCTTCCTTGCAAGGAAATTCAAGAAGTTTATGCAAAGAAGGAGGCCCTTCCACAAGAAGAGATTTGTATCAAAAATGGAAGGAGAAAAAAAAGGATAAGAAAAAGGACAAGGACAAAGAGAAAGAGCCCTTAGTATGTTATGAATGTAAAAAGCCAGGGCATTTTAGATATGATGTACTTAAGAAGGCCTATAAGAAAAAGAAAAAGGCCTACATGGCAACTTGGACTGACAGTGAAGAGTCTTCTTCGAAGAAGAAGAACAAAAGAAGTTGCAAATGTTTGCTTCATGGCGGACGACAACGAAGAGGTAAGCACCGAAACCCCCGATGATGAATTTACTTTTGATGAAATGTTTGAGCATTTAATGAATTGATGATTGATTTCAAGGCTTTAAAAAGAAACACAATCTTTGAAAACTGAAAACTTAAATTTAATTAAGAGAAAAATGATTAAATCTTGTAGTTAAAGATTTAAAAGATAAAAAGAAAACTTTTTAATGAAAAGAATGATTGTGTTCATAAGATTGATTTGATTAAATCTGAAAATGAAAATCTAATTAAAGAAAAAGAATCAATCTCTAATGAAAATGATTTTCTAAAGAAAGATGTTAAAAGTATAAAGACATTGTTGAGAAATTTACTCTAAGCTCAACTAAACTAAACATGATTTTAGATAGTCAAAAAGCAGTTTTTGACAAAGCAGGTTTAGGGTATAACACATCTAGAAAACAAAAATCATTAAAAATATTTTTGTAAAAGCCAACCAAAGTAATATTACTTGTTTTAAATGTAATCAAAAAGGACATAAATCTTTTGAGTGCAAAACAATAAGTAATAAAAAACTAAACTCTAAAGGAAAGAAAATTTGGGTTCCGAAAGGAACAATCTTTATTGCTACTAACCATGAAGGACCCAAGAAAGCTTGGGTACCTAAACATAAAGTTTAAATTATGTTGCAGGAATGTCTTGTAGCCAAAAGATCAAAGAAAAAGTGGTACCTTGATAGTGGCTGCTCAAGACATATGACGGGTGACAAAGATGAATTCATCACCCTGGAAGAAAAGAAAGGTGGAGTTGTTACGTTTGGCGATAATGGTAAAGGTCAAATTATGGGCCTTGGTAAAGTTCGTATAACTCCATCTACATTTATTGATAATGTACTTTATGTTGATGGTTTGAAGCATAATCTAATTAGTATAAGCCAATTATGTGATAAAACTTTAATGTTTCATTTAAATCTTCAATATGCACTGTAACTAATTCATTGATGATAGCATTGTTTTACTGGTTATAGACATGGCAATGTTTACTTGGTTGATCTAGACAAATTATCTTTGAGTGATCATTGCTTAATTGCTGACAATGCTACATAAATGAAATTGGTTGGTTGTGGCATCGTAGATTAGGTCATGCAAGCACACACCTTATTTCAAAATTAATTAAAATGGATTTAGTTAAAGGCTTACCTAAACTAGATTTTGAAAACAACAAAATATGTGATGCATGTCAATTTGGAAAACAAACTAGAAGTTCTTTCAAATCTAAAAATGTTGTTTCAACTTCTAGGGCATTAGAGCTACTTCACATGGACCTTTTTGGACCAACTAGAACCACAAGTCTAGGAGGAAAGAAATATGGTCTAGTGATTGTAGATGATTATTCTAGATATACTTGGGTAATGTTTTTAGCTCACAAAGATGAGACTTTCTCGATATTTCTGAAATTCTTCAAGAAAGTCACAAATGAGAAAAACACTACCATAGTATCTCTAAGAAGTGATCATGGAACAGAATTTGAAAATCACTTATTTGAAAGTTTTGCACTGAAAATGGTATTAATCATAATTTTTCAGCCCCTAGGACTCCACAGCAAAATGGTGTAGTTGAAAGGAAAAATAGGACTCTAGAAGACATGGCCCGTACCATGCTATGCGAAAGTAACCTACCAAAGTACTTTTGGGCGGAAGCTATTAACACAGCATGCTACATCTTAAATCGAGCCCTAATAAGACCAATCTTAAAGAAAACACCTTATGAATTATGGAATGAAAGAAAACCCAATATAAATACTTTCATGCATTTGGATGTAAATGTTTTATTCATAATAATGGTAAAAACAATTTAGGAAAATTTGATGCTAAATCTGATGAAGGAATCTTTTTAGGATATTCAACAACTAGTAAAGCTTATAGAGTATTTAACAAGAAAACCTTAGTAGTTGAAGAATCCATTCATATAGTTTTCGATGAGTCTTTAGCATCTAGTTCTGAAAAGCTTGATGATGAGGAAGATACAAACATAATTGAAAAAATCTTGAAAAACTTAATATTGAAGTATCTTCAGATCATGAGCAAGAAGCTAAAGATGATGATTCACATAAGGACGATGATGTCAATATTGATCATAATGATATAGATCTTCCAAGAGACTGGAGATATGCTCATAGTCATCCCAAGGAATTGATTATAGGTGATCCATCTCAAGGAATAAGAACTAGATCATATATGAGAAATATTAGTAATCATCTTGCATTTGTATCACAAATTGAACCTAAAACTATTGAAGAAGCTGAAAAAGATAATAATTGGATGTTAGCAATGCAAGAAGAATTAAATCAATTCACTAGAAATAATGTATGGACATTAGTGGAAAGACCTAAAAATCATTCAGTATAGGATCAAAATGGATTTTAGAAATAAACTAGATGAAAATGGCATAGTAATTAGAAACAAAGCTAGATTAGTTGCAAAAGGATATAATCAAGAAGAAGGTATTGATTTTGATGAAACCTTTGCACCTGTAGCTAGATTAGAAGCCATTAGACTTTTACTTGCATTTGCATGTCATATGAATTTTAACTTATTTCAAATGGATGTTAAAAGCGCATTTTTAAATGGATTTATAAATGAAGAAGTTTATGTTGAACAACCACCAGGTTTTGAAGATCATGAATTTTCAAATCACGTTTTTAAATTGCACAAGGCATTATATGGTTTGAAACAAGCACCTAGAGCTTGGTATGATAGACTAAGTAAATTTTTAATTGAAAATGATTTACAAGAGGAAATGTTGATAAAACATTATTTTTGAAAAGAAAAGTAAAGATTTACTTGTAGTACAAATATATGTTGATGACATTATTTTTGGTGCTACTAACAATTCTCTATGTCAAGAATTTGCTAAGTTAATGCAGGGAGAATTTGAGATGAGCATGATGGGAGAACTCAACTTCTTCCTTGGACTCCAAATCAAACAAAGCAAAGAGGGTATCTTTATCAACCAAACAAAGTACACAAGAGAATTTTAAAGAAATTTGGTATGGAATCAATTAAACCCCTCGGAACACCAATGAGTCCTTCATGCAAGCTGGACAAAGATGAAGAAGGTAAGAAGGTTGATCAAAATATTATCGAGGTATTATCGGATCCCTTCTTTATTTAACTGCAAGTAGACCAGATATATGTTTTCTGTATGTTTATGTGCTAGATTTCAATCAGAACCTAAAGAATCACACTTAATAGCTGTTAAAAGAATACTAAGATACTTAAGTGGAACAAAAAATGTAGGTTTATGGTATTCTAGAGACTCAACATTAAATCTGATTGCATACTCTGATTCTGATTATGCTGGATGCAAGTTAGATAGAAAAAGCACAAGTGGTGCATGCCAATTTTTAGGAAGTAACTTAATCTCATGGTTTAGCAAAAAGCAAAATTCGGTTGCATTATCTACTGCGGAAGCAGAATATGTTGCAGCTGGAAGTTGCTGTGCTCAAATCCTATGGATTAAGAGACAACTTGAAGACTATGGTATCACACTTGATAAGACACCTATAAGATGTGATAATACAAGTGCAATAAATCTAACTAAAAATCCAATTCAACATTCAAGAACAAAGCATATTGAAATAAGATATCACTTTATAAGAGAACATGTAGCCAATAATGAAATTTGTCTTGATTATGTGAATACTGAAGAACAACTTGCAGATATATTAACAAAACCCTTAAGTGAAGAGAGATTTTGTTATCTTAGAGGAGAATTAGGAGTTTGTGATCCTTTGGAATAGTTTTCTGAAACTCTTAAGGACATCTATCTAGATTTCATCATTTTCTTGAAAAATCTTGATATTTCAATAAGGAAATCTATCTAGATCTTGATTCATTGTTTCCCCAATTGCTAAGGAACATTAATCTATAATTTGATGATTAATTTGAATAGTTTCAAATCCTTGAAACTTAATTTTTTATCTCTGAAACTGTTAGAGTCGACTCTGACAGTTTGTGGAGTCGACACCTAGTTTTTGATGTTCTGTCTAAGCGATTAGAGCCGACTCTGGCTTTTGTGGAGCCGACTCTAATACGAGCGCTGACAGATTTTCTGGTTCGGAGCCGACACCCAGTTTTGGGAGTCGACTCTAAGTCGAGCTAGGTCAAAAATAAAAAGGCGGAGTCGACCCCCAATCATTCCAATCGTCTCCTAAACCTATCCAAAGAACTCCAAAGCCTTTCCAACTTCCCCAAATCTACTCAAAACCCTTGATTAATCTTCCAATCTTCTCAATGGCACCTAAGAGGCGCGGATTCGTCGGTGGAGCATCCGTTCCAACGAAGAGACGCACTGTTCGGAGGCAACCCTCGCCTTCTTCCTCTTCGGCCACTCAAGAGGATTCCCCTCCTTCACCATCTTCACCAAAGGTTGATCATTTAGCCGGTAAGACCATTACCACTGGGAGAAAAGTGAACTTTGATTTATTTGAATCGGAAGGTTCTCTATTGGAAGATATTTAAAGGAAATGGGATGGGAAAAATTTGCTCACTTGATACCCACTTATCCTGCTTTAGTAAGAGAGTTTTACAACGGATTAAGCAGAGGAGAAGGTGGATTAATAAGCATAGTAAGAGGAACAAGAGTGACATTACCTCTGAGATTCTTGGAAACTTATTAGAAATGCCCACAATCGGATTGATGGAATATCAACATGAGGATAGAAGTGGGGCATTGACAAGGATGCTAGGGAGAGATGTGACTGAGTTTGAAGAAATTTGCAAATCAGTTGAATCTAGAACTCAGATTACTACATAATATCTGTGGAAGAATCTTATTTCCAAAAATTGGTAGATTCGAGTATGTCTCGGAGCGAGACGTTCTGTTGATGGACTGCATTATAACTGGAAGGCCAGTCAATTTAGCTGGCATGATGATTGGATACATGGCAGAGGCAGCTACAAAGAAGAGATCAACACTGCCATACGGTATGATTCTGACATTAATCTTTAGAAGCCAAGGTGTGCTCATTATGGAAAATGAACCTTTAAGAAAACTGAGACACACTGATTATTATAGCATATCTACTATTCATCGGATGGGCTTCAAGAAAGTAAATGGTGTTTGGATGAAGGGAGGAAGAGAGGAAAGAGCAGAGAGAGAAAGGGCAGAGGAAACCAGAGTAGAAGACATCCCGGGACCATCCACTGAGGGACCATATGTCCCTGATCCATCTATTGCGGGACCTTCTTCAGCTGGACCTTCAGAGGCCGGACCTAGTTCTATTCCCTCACCTCCACATCAGCCTATAATAAATTCTGGGAGATTCTCTGATGAACAACTTGATCAGTTAAGAGGTTTGCTTGCTGAGTATGATAGCCAGAGATCTCAAGAAATTTCTAAATTAAAAGAAGACTTTAATCATTGAAGGAAGAACTAAATTCGAGACTGGACATGCTATCCTTTACCTTAGGCAGTTCTGTTGAATCCTTTGGTGCTGAGCTTCACAAGATCTTCGAAAGGATGGAAGGCATTGCCGATGGATCAGGATCTTATGTTCATGCAACGGGTCAATTGAAGAAGGACATTGACCTTGCAGTCTCTCAAATCGAAGCTTGCCTTGAAAACTTTAAGAAATCACAAAAGGATGATGTAATGGAAATCATAGGTCATCTGAAGAAAATTGTATTCAAACACATCTGACCTTGATTTTGATTTTGATAGTTTGTACTTAGGAAGTTTTTGAATATCTAATGTATTTCATTTTGAAATGTAAATGAATCAACTAATGTAATGGTTCTTGCTTATGAAATACAATTTCACATTTTCAAATATTGATTGCTTGGATCCCTATGCTTTATTGAGTCTACAATTTTTATATAACTTTCTTTATCTAATACTCTCCTTATTTCTGATAACAAAAAAGGGGGAGAGATGGTTGAGATGGTTGAATATGCAAAGGTTTAATAAAAGAAGGTTGTATGCAAGAAAGAAAGAAATTAATATGCAAAGACTTGAAAATTTTAAAATATATGCATAAAGAAAGAAAGAAAGGGGGAGAATTAATTGTTTATGCAAAATGACTTGAAATGTTAATCAGTTAAAATTTGATGCTTATACAGGGGGAGCTTAACAAAAAGCTCAATTGCAATTTATGCACATTAAGATTAAATATTCATAATTGATGGATTATATTGAACTCATGCACAATTTTAAAGTTTACGTTGAACATTGGCATCAAAACCTAAATTTCAAATGTTTAAAGTTCAAAATGACTATAATCCTTAGTTTGATTGAATTTTTGAATGCATATACTCAAAGTTTTTGTTATCATCAAAAAGGGGGAGATTGTTGACCCAATTGATGATTTTGATGATTAACAAAACTATCTGAGTATAACTCTTGAAGGCTCTGATGATTTTGATTTAGTGTTTCAGATTATAAGACTATTGAATGATCAAAATCAGGAGTTACATAGTGTTCTGGATCGAATCTAATGTCTAGGTAAGAATTGCAGACATTAGAGTCGACTCCGAGAATCACAGAGCCGACTCCGGAACTGGCACGGACATTAGAGTCGACTCCGAGACTGTTAGAGTCGACTCTCACAGAAGAAGCAGAAAGTCGATTTTTCTGGCCCCGACCTAGAGTCGACTCCGGGTAAGTTAGAGTCGACTCCGGAAAAGTTTCTTGTCGACCCCAGAAAAGCCAGAGACGACTCCAGAAATACCGTTTGAGATGCCTCGAGCTAGAGCCGACTCCAGAAAAGTTAGAGTCGACTCCAACCCACCTGGAACGAAAAATCAAGTTGCCAGATCAGCTCTAACGGTAATATTTCTATTTTACCTTATTTCTAACGGATATATTTTGATACAAGGTACACTCCAACGGATAGTTTTCTTCCAAAAATGGTGTGAAAGAAATCTATAAAAAGGGAAGTCTATTGTTCAAAAAAAGAACGAAAAATAGAAAGAAAAAGAGAGAAAATCTGAGATAGACAAATCCCATTTCAAAAATCCGAGAGCTTGAATCTTAAGAGGAAAAACCTTCTAGCTCAAATCCACTCCACTCCAAAAAGCTCAAGAGGAATCCAAAGCGTTCAAATCAAAGTCTTGGCGGATTTCCCAACTTGGAGAAAGGAGATTCATTTCTTGCTTTTCAACTCTTCTCAACTGCTTCAACTGTGAAGAATCGGAGCTGAGGCTTGATTCAATCCAGCAAGGAGAAGAAGAAAAGAAGAAAAGAAGAAAAGCTCAAAAGCCAACCTATCTACAAATCAGGCTTTTCTAAACCTTGTTATTCTTAATTTGTATATTTGCTCATTGAGGAGCTTTGTATTTCAAAAACAATACTTATTTTGTTTGTGCCTAGTTCAATCTGGGGGATTGAACTAGAGGAGGTAGTTTTACCTCGGTTCAAGCTTGGTTAAGCTTGGGTTAGGGTTTTTGTGCTGGTGAGCCCTTGAAAACCAGCTGGGTTCGTTGTGCGCCCGGGAAAACAACAAGTTCGAGTTGTGAGCTTGTAAAACAACTCTGCTGTAATCTAGGGTGATTATAGTGTGGACCCAAGTGAATCTTGGGAGTGGACGTAGGTGTTGGATACACCGAACCACTATAAAATCTTTTGTGTTTGCCGTGTTCCATTGTCTCTTTCTCTATCTCTATCTTATTCACTGCACTTTATAGTTACCTTGCATTTGCCTTCATTAATCTCAAGCAAACTATTTTAAAAAGGCTAATTTTTAAAGAACCCAATTCACCCCCCCCCCCCTCTTGGGTTGCCATCTGGGCCAACACTTTGGCTGAACTCTATTCAGCCTGGGCTGAGATTCTTTATGCTATTAGGACTCTGCATGCTCTGAACCTGATTATTGAGAGCAATTCTCTTACAGTTATCCAATGGATCCAGAAGGATAGCTACTCTCAAGCTCCTGTCAATCCCCTGCTCCTTGACATTTGGGCTACTTTGCGGGATGTTGACAGTGTCCAAATCCGTCATGTCTTTTGTGAAGCCAACTCTGCGGCTGATTGGGTAGCGACGGCGGTGGCTCAATATCATGGCGGTTATAGGGTTTGGAAACAGGGTAACCTGTCAGCTTCCCCTTCTCTCTGGGTCCACCGACAGTACACTTGCACACCTATGGTAATCAAATAGAGTTTTACTAGTCTTTATATAGCGCTCCATAAAGAGTTAGAGAACCCCAACTAATTATCATAAATGGCAGACACTCAAAAACATATCATGTTAAAAACTTTTTATTATCATCTCAAATATATATGCATATCACTCAATCAACACTAAGCATCAACCTATTCAGATAATACTTTTTATGACATTCCTCAGGCAGTTTACAAGATCACATTCACAATCGACATCAAAATCATAAGTGCACACATCATGCTCATAATTTTCTCCAAAACATAAGTCTCATGTTCATATCCAAAAAGGTTTGAAACATCATTACATCTCACTGTATACATACACATATGCAATATACAAATATCGATCCACACTATCTCAATATACAAGGCTATCAGCTATACACCCTTGCATCCAAGCAAGCTTCACCAGCTAAGAGTTTTGTCCTGCTTATCTTATGATCCTGGTAGAAATACTCACTGATCTGAAAGAAAATTTCAATCATAGAGGGATGAGACCTAAGTCCTAGTGACTGGATAGTCATCTAACCATAAAGAAATAGAGAACCATAATCTCACCTTTTCAACCATATGCTGATACTATATAGCTTGTATAACTCAAAGTATATTTTAACATGATATCAGATAAAGTAAAATGTAGCTTATTCTTCAAATAATATACCAGTATATAAATACTCTACAATAACTTTCCACTGAAAGATAACTCATTAAGATAAAAATCCATGCATTACAATATGAAGATATGCATTCTTTATCTACAGCCTAGACTTTCTTTATTAAATTCTCATATTCCTACTAGGATCGTCTGCCCACTGGCATCTCATGTAACCTATCCCTCTTGGGATAATTACTTGGCCCACTGGCCCTTTTCAAATAACAATGTATACTTTTAAATCTCATAATACTGGGTTGTGTGTGTAATGCCTCTGAGGTACCACTCTACAGTCGTCCTCCTGTAGGTGTACTCTCATTGGGTGCATGACTAGCAATAGGATCCCCACACAAATAGTACTCTTTACCCATGCGGTTCACCCGGCAAAGTGCTTTGTTCCTTAACCCTGAAACCTCGGGTTTTCTCTCTGCCCCTACGGGCTATATATAGTAACCCGCTCCACTGAGCTATGATTCATGCCCCCACGGGCTGCTTACAACCTGCCCCACTGGCCTGGTCAAGCGTGCACTCATCCCTAATTCTGGGGTTCATCGTACGATCTGTTCGCAAGGAGGTACCGGCTCAATAGTAGTGTGCAATGCTCATGCTATAGTACAATCTAAAGGGTGATCAGCCCCATAGCTGCTTGATGCTCAGTATGATACATACATCATTTGTAAAGCTTTATCATGCAAATATGCCATGTATACATTAACAATTCCCTCATCGAAACTCATGCTTATGTCTTTATTCTCAAAACTCATGCTCAAAACTCATGCTTATTTCTTTATGCTTAAAACTCATGCTCAAAACTCATGTATCAGAATATCATATACTAGGTTCTCATTTCTCAGATTTAAAACATATATAATACTCTACTAAACATAACATACCACATCTAGGTATTAATCTCATTGTAGTATCTCAAAATTAACTTTTCAGTGCTAGATGAGAAACCCACTCAACTTAGCAGGTTACTCCTCAACTAGTACTCAACTTCGATATTTCGGCTCCGTGGAATAACCTTCTTGACCTACGTCAACATACTGATACTATAGCTATTAGGATTACCACCACACGAGGTTTTTCCACGAAACTATGCATGCATACATGCTCTATCCTCTAATATCTCATTATTTTCTTCCATCCTTTCTCTACTCAAGATTTCTTCCACTATTACCTCAAATATAAGAATCATAAGAAAATCTAAAGTCATGCAAGATCTAGGAAGGCTATAACTTACGTGGAGTCAATCACAAATCATAAGCTTCACTATTCATTCCTCTTTCTTTCTTCTTTTCTTCTTCTTTCTCTTCCTCTCTTTTCTTCTCTTCTTCTCTTTTTCTTTCTTTCTTTTCTCTGGCTGAACCCATGTTTTTCCTTTTTTCTAATGACTTGGGGACCAAGTCATGGGTGACTTAAGGGCTAAGGCATGCCAAAATCCCATTTTTCCCTCAAACACTCTTAACGCACGCTTTTTGAAAAACACGTGGCTCACTTATAACCATAATATTTTTCCCTTAGGTTTTCTTTCCCAAATTGCCCTTAGTACAATTAACAATTGACATTGGAGCCTTTTCCAAATTTTCCCCCGATATAAAATTTTTTTAATCGATTTATAACCCAAATTATCATTTTTTTATTTAAATAGATACTTTTATACAACATTTCTAAGAAAAGACTATACCAACTTGAAGAGCTCGATTTTAAAAATCCAACGGTTCAAACAGCACTCAAATCGGACTTAAATGGAATAAATATGAAATTTTCAAAATTTAACCCAAAAAATCTGTCGTCTTAGAGTCGGCTCCAACAGATTTGGTGTCAGCTCCAGCAAAAATAGGTGTCGGCTCCAGAAAATTTGGTGTCGGCTCTAATATTGCAGCAGAAATGCTAACCTTCTATTTTTCTCTGCAGGTGTCGACTCCCCCTCTGCAGGTGTCGACTCTAAAGCGTGCCGGAAGTTCAAAACCGTGCAAGAGTTGACTCTACTCCAATTAGAGTCGACTCTAATTACTAAAAACATCACTTAAGGATAAAACTCAAACTAAACTTGATTTTTCTTGTGATTTAAGCCCACTAAAACTTAAATCTCTTAATTTCTTAAATCAAACTCATTAGCACCCAAATATACTCATTTACTCCAAAAATTTTTCTCTTTATATTTATCAAAAGGCCAACACACCCACACTTCACTGAAACTCTCTGACTTTCATTTCAAATGAAAAATGCCATTAATATTTTCAATAAATTACAAGGTTTTTAGGATGTTACAATTATCCTCATTTTAAGAAATTTTGTCCCCAAAATTTAGTTAGATATATTTTCAAATAGATGGGGGTACTTCAATCTCATCTCATCCTCTTGCTCCCATGTAGCCTCCTCTTTTTGATGATTTAACCATTGCACCTTAACTAATGGAATTCTTTAATGCGGAGCTGCTTAATCTCCCTACTCAAGATATTCGCTAGTTCCGTTGCAAATGATAAATCTCCCTGTAACTCTATAGTCTCAGACTGAATCACATGAGAGAAATCCGGCACATACTTCCTAAGCATTGATACATGAAATACATTATGAATCTAAAATAACTCTGGAGGTAAAGCCAATCTATAAGCTAATGTCCCAACTCTTTCCAGAATTTCATAGGGTCCAATAAACCTGGGACTCAACTTGCCTTTCTTTCCAAATCTCATAATACCTCGCCAAGATATACCTTCAGAAAGACTCTATCTCCAACCTCAAACTTTACCTCTCTATGCTTTTTATCTACATAGCTCTTCTATCTATCCTAGACTGCCTTTAATTTAGCTCTTAAAATTTTAACTTGATCTACTATAAGCTGCACTAACTCGAGGCCTAACAGCCTTCTCTCTCCCTCCTCATTCCAACACACTGGAGTTATACATTTTCTCCCATACAAGGCCTCATATGGTGCCATATCAATGCTAGAATGATAGATGTTATTGTAAGCAAACTCTACTAAAGGCTAATGATCATCCCAGCTACCAAAAAATTCCATGACACAAGCTTTCAACATATCCTCCAGTGTTTGGATGGTTCTCTCCGACTGACCATTAGTTTGGGGATGAAATGCTGTACTGAACCTCAATTTAGTTCCCAAAACTTTCTGTAATTCTGTCCAAAATTGAAAATAAACCTTGGATCTCTACTGATACTATAGATACTGGCACACCATGCCTACTCACAATTTCATGCACATATAATTCTACTAATTTATTCAAGGTAAAGACAATCTTAATAGGCAAAAATGAGTAGATTTAGTCAATCTACAACTATCACCCAAATAGCATCATTGCCCCTTCTGGTCTTTGGGAGTCCTACAACAAAATCCATAGTTATATGCTCCCATTTCTACTCTGGCACAAATAGAGGCTGAAGCTTGCCAGCCGGACACTGATGTTCAGCCTTAATCTGCTGATACACCAAACACTTAGATACATACTCAGCTATCTTCTTTTTATACCATTCCACCAGTAATTTGTTTGATAGTTCTATACATCTTAGTACTACATATATGCATTGAATAAGCTAAGCTATGTGCTTCCCTTAAAATCTGATCTTTCACTGATTCCACAGCTAGCATACAAACTCTGCCCTTGAATAATAACACCCCATCACCTCTAACAGAAAACTTTGATTGAGACCCACTCTGAATTAAATATCTAGCTTTAAGCAACTGTAGATCTAGCAATTGAGCTTCTCTTATTTCCTCTAGCATTTGGGGTCTCACTCTGAAAGTAGCCAATAAGGCTCTTGATTCTTCTACAGCTAGCTCTGCATCTAACCTCCTTAACTGAATCATCAAGGGTAGCTGTACTGTTCTAATAGAAGCCAATGTGGCCATAGACTTCCGGCTCAAGGCATCAGCCACAACATTAGCTTTCCCTGGGTGATACTACATAGTGCAATCATAGTCTTTAATCAATTCAATCCATCTTCTCTGCCTTAAATTCAATTCCTTCTGGATCAGAATATATTTCAAGCTCTTATGATCAGTAAGTATCTGGCATCTTCTTTCATACAAGTAGTGCCTTCAAACCTTCAATGCAAATATAATAGTAGCTAACTCCAAATCATGGATGGGATAATTCTTTTCATGGGATCTTAACTGTCTAGATATATAAGCCATCACTTTTCCATTTTGCATTAAAACACACCCCAATCACTGGCACTATCAGGGAGTATTAGAATTGGGGGTAAGGTTAATCTTTTTTTCAATTCATCCATACTCTTCTGGCATTTATTAGACCAATCAAACTTGATATTCTTTCTAAGCAGCTTAGTCATAAGAGAAGCCAAAATCAAAAATTTTCTATAAATCATTTATAATATCCTGCTAGCCCCAAGAAACTCCTCACCTTAGTCTGATTGGTAGGTGATACCCAATTCACTATAGCTTCAATCTTTTGATGATCTACCATAATACCTTCGGCTGAAACTACATGTCCCAAGAACTTTACCTCATTCAGCCAAAATTCAATTTACTAAACTTTGCATATAATTGCTTTTCTCTTAATATCTGCAAAACTGTCCTCATATGTTGTTCATGCTCTTCACTACTTCTAGAATAAATCAAGATGGCATCAATGAATACTATCACAAATTTATCTAGTTACTCCTGAAATACTTGATTCATCAGACCCATAAAAGTAGCTGGAGCATTTGTCAAGCCAAATGGCATCACCAAGAACTCATAATGACCATATCTGGTCCTGAAAGCCATTTTAGATATATCCTCATTCGTTATTCTCAATTGATGATACCCAGATCTCATATCAATCTTTGAAAACACTACTGCCCCTTGCAGCTGATCAAACAAATCATCAATCCTCGGCAATGGATAATTATTTCTAATGGTCACCTTGTTCAACTGTCTATAATCTATACATAACCTCAAGGTACTATCCTTTTTCTTCACAAAAATACTGGTGCACCCCATGGCGATATACTGGGTCTAATAAACCCTTTATCCAATAATTCATGTAACTGACTTTTCAATTCTTTCAATTCAACTGGAGCCATT
The DNA here is from genome assembly GCA_900491605.1 of Calamus simplicifolius. Taxonomy (NCBI): domain Eukaryota; kingdom Viridiplantae; phylum Streptophyta; class Magnoliopsida; order Arecales; family Arecaceae; genus Calamus; species Calamus simplicifolius. Next base: position 333,165 of record UESW01004703.1, on the reverse strand, counting down.
CTATAAGGTGCACTGGTTGTTGGTCTAGTATCTAGGGCTAGATCTATACTGAAATCGAATCCTCTGTCAGGAGGTAACCCTGGTAGCTTCTTAGGAAATACATCTGAAAAATTCCTTACCACAGGGATATCCGTCAGCTCTAAACCATTGCCTTCTAGGCTTACTGCACAAGCTAAATAGGCTTCACATCTTTTGCTAGCATTTTATTGGTTGTCAAAGCTGAAATCACTCATGAGGGCAACCCCCTCCTATCACCAACGAAACAGATCTCTCTATCATCAGAAGTTTGTAACATCACCTCCTTCCTCAAGCAATCTACTCTGGCTTTATGCATAGATAACCAATCCTTCCCCAAAATGGCATCAAACTCTTTCAATCTCAAAGGAATCAAATCTGCTGCTAATTTCTGACCCTCCATAGAAATATCACAGCCTCTATACACTTGGTCTGCTATAAAAGGCCTCCCTACAGGCATAGATACTACCAACTGGCTATCCAACTGGCCCACATCTCTAACTAGATGCTTAGCAAACTCACATGAGATGAATGAATGCATAGATACATAATCAATTAAAATATAAGCATCATGATTATCGATGAGTAGCATACCTGTCACCACATCAGGATCAATCTGAGCCTCCTGCCTGGTCATGGCAAACAAACTGGCCTCGACCCTTGGAACACTGGATGACCCTCCTGGCTGATTAACATTAGGCCCCACTTGACTGGCTGAAGCCGCAATACTACTGTCACCCCTTCTACCAGGCTATCCTCTTGGTACTACTGGCCCCTGGGAAAGCCCACCAGCATGCTGCCCTCTCCTAGGGCAATCTCTCTTCAGGTGACCTAGATCACCATAAATATAACATCCCTTATTGCCCCTCTTACATTCTCCCAAATGAAGTCTTCCACATACATTACATGGAGGTATATTTCTCCCTCCACCAGAAGGACGACCCTGCTCTCCTACATCACCAGACACCCTGCTGGTGGCAACCTGAGGCACACCCCTGTAAGGCTTTCTTTGGGCTGGACTACACTACAAGAAAATACTGAAATAGCGACGCAAATTTAGCGACGCATAATTGTGTCGCTAAATTGCGACCACTTTGCGACGCCTTTGTGACAACAAAATATTGCGACGCATTAGCGACTCATTAGCGATTCAATTAACCAAAAAATCAAAAAAAAATTAAATTTTTAATATTGCGACGCAAATATTGCATCACAATATTTTTAAATTAATTTTTTATGAAATATAAATATCAATAAAAATATTGCGACGCAATATTTGCATCGCAATGTTTTTAACAGAATTAAATATTTTAAATAGCGACGCATTCGCGATGCAATAAAATAGTTAATTAGAAAAATTATTTTTAATTTAGCGATGCACCAATTGCGTCGCAAATAATTGAAATGAAATTAAATTTTATAAAATCTAATTATCGGAAAAAAATATTGCGACGCATCACAGTGCGTCGCAATGTTTTTAAAAGAATTAAATATATTAAATAGCGACGCATTAGCGATGCAATAAACTAAAAAATAAGAAAAATTATTTTAATTTAGCACGCAACAAATGCGTCACAATAATTTAAATGAAATTATATTGTTTAAAGTACAAATAGTTTACAAAATATTGCGATGCAACAGTGCATCGCAATATTTTGAAAAGAATTAAATATTTTAAATAGCGACGCCATAGCGACGCAATAAAATTGGAAAATAGGAAAATTCTTTTAATTTAGCGATGCAACAATTGCGTCACAAATAATTTAAATAGAATTATATTTTTTACAGTATTAATATTTTAAAAAATATTGCGACGCCAACCAGTGCGTCGCAATATTTTGAAAAGAATTAAATATTTTAAATAGCGACGCCTTAGCGACGCAATAAACTAGAAAAATAAAAAAATTATTTTTAATTTAGTGACGAAACAATTGCATCGCAAATAATTTAAATGGAATTATATTTTTTACAGTATTAATATTTTAAAAAATATTGCGACGCCACCCAGTGCATCGCAATATTTTGGAAAAAATTAAATATTTTAAATAGCAACGCATTAGCGACGCAATAAACCAGAAAATAAATTAAAATTATTTTTAATGTAGCGACGCAATAACTGCGTCGCAATTATTTTAAATAAAATTAAATTTTATAAATTATAAATATGAGAAAAAATAATTACGACGTAACACAGTGAGTTGCAATGTTTTTAAAAAATTAATTATGTTAAATAGCGATGCATTAGCGATGTAATAAGCCAAAATATTAATTAGGAAAATTATGTTTTAATATAGCGACGTACTTGTTGCATCGTAATTATTAGAATTAAAGTTAATTTTTATATATTATAATTATCATATTAAAAAAATAAACGCAACCCTTTGCATCGTTATATATTTAAAAAATTAATTATGTTAAATAGCGATCGGTCCAAAATCGATCATGACCGATCAGAATAAGGGCTTGGATCGATCACAACCCTCGGATCGTCGCCGATCGGACAGATCACCACGGTCCGAGATCGGTCGTGGCCGATCGGGATCAGGGCTTGGATCGATCGCAACCGTCGGATCGTCGCCGATCTCGGACGGATTGCAACTGTCCGAGATAGGTCGTGGCCGATCGGGATCAGGGCTTGGATCGATCGCAACCATCGGATCTTTGCCGATCGGACCGATTGCTACGGTCCGTGATCGATCGTCGCCGATCGGGATCAGGGTTTGGATCGATCGCAACCGTTGGATCATCGCCGATCTCGGACGGATCGCCACGGTCCGAGATCGGTCGTGGCCGATCGGGATCAGGGCTTGGATCGATCGCAACCGTCGGATCATCGCCGATCTCGGACGGATTGCAACTGTCCGAGATAGGTCATGGCCGATCGGGATCAGGGCTTGGATCGATCGCAACCGTCGGATCTTTGCCGATCGGACCGATTGCCGCGGTCCGCGATCGGTCGTCGCCGATCGGGATCAGGGCTTGGATCGATCGCAACCCTCGGATCATCGCCGATCTCGGACGGATCGCCACGGTCCGAGATCGGTCGTGGCCGATCGGGATCAGGGCTTGGATCGATCGCAACCGTCGGATCATCGCCGATCTCGGACGGATTGCAACTGTCCGAGATAGGTCGTGGCCGATCGGGATCAGGGCTTGGATCGATCGCAACCGTTGGATCTTTGCCGATCGGACCGATTGCCGCGGTCCGCGATCGGTCGTAGCCGATCGGACGGATCACCACGGTCCGAGATCGGTCGTGGCCGATCGGGATCAGGGCTTGGATCGATCGCAACCGTCGGATCGTCGCCGATCTCGGACGGATTGCAACTGTCCGAGATAGGTCGTGGCCGATCGGGATCAAGGCTTGGATCGATCGCAATCGTCGGATCTTTGTCGATCGGACTGATTGCCGCGGTCCACGATCGGTCGTCGCCGATCGAATCAGGGCTTGGATGGATCGCAACCCTCGGATCGTCGCCGATCGGACGGATCGCCACGGTCCGAGATTGGTCGTGGCCGATCGAGATCAGGGCTTGGATCGATCGCAACCATCGGATCGTCGCCGATCTCGGATGGATTGCAACTGTCCGAGATAGGTCGTGGCCGATCGGGATCAGGGCTTGGATCGATCGCAACCGTCGGATCTTTGCCGATCGGACCGATTGTCGCGGTCCGCGATCGGTCATCGCCGATCGGGATCAGGGCTTGGATCGATCGCAACCGTTGGATCGCCGCCGATCTCGGACGGATCGCCATGGTCCGAGATCGGTCGTGGCCGATCGGGATCAGGGCTTGGATCGATCGTAACCGTCGGATCATCGTCGATCTCGGACGGATTGCAACTGTCCGAGATAGGTCGTGGCCGATCGGGATCAGGGCTTGGATCGATCGCAATCGTCGGATCTTTCCCGATCGGACCGATTGCCGCGGTCCGCGATCGGTCGTGGCCGATCGGGATCAGGGCTTGGATCGATCGCAACCCTTGGATCGTTGCCGATCTCGGATGGATCGCCACGGTCCGAGATCGGTCGTGGCCGATCGGGATCAGGGCTTGGATCGATCGCAACCGTCGGATCATCGCCGATCTCGGACGGATTGGAACTGTCCGAGATAGGTCGTGGCCGATCGGGATCAGGGCTTGATTGATCACAACCGTCGGATCTTTGCCGATCGGATCGATTGCCGTGGTCCGCGATCGGTCGTCGCCGATCGGAATCAGGGCTTGGATCGATCGCAACCCTCGGATCGTCGCCGATCGGACGGATCGCCACGGTCCGAGATCGATCGTGGCCGATCGGGATCAGGGCTTGGATCGATCGCAACCGTCGGATCATCGCCGATCTTGAACGGATTGCAACTATCCGAGATAGGTCGTGGCCGATCGGGATCAGGGCTTGGATCGATCGCAACCGTCGGATCTTTGCCGATCGGACCGATTGCCGCGGTCCGCGATCGGTCATCGCCGATCGGAATCAGGGCTTGGATCGATCGCAAAACCCGGATCATCACCGATCGGACGGATCACCACGGTTCAAGATCGATCGTGGCTGATCGGGATCAGGGCTTGGATCAATCGCAACCGTCGGATCATCGCCGATCTCGGATGGATTGCAACTGTCCGAGATAGGTCATGGCCGATCGGGATCAGGGCTTGGATCGATCGCAACCGTCGGATCGTTGCCGATCTCGGACGGATTGCAACTTTTTTAAATAAATTTATGTAATTAAAAATTTTATAAAATAAATTGCGATGCCATTTATCATCGCAGTTATTAACATTAATTATAAATATTATCATTTATAAATATTAACAAATTATTGCGACGCCTTAGCGACACAGTTTAAAAAAATAAAAAATATTGCGACAAAATATATGCGTCGCAATATTATTAGAATACATATAGCTGATTAAAATATTAAAAAATAATTGCGATGCAATTTTTCGTCACAATTATTATAATAAATTTAAATATTTTCATTTAAAAATATTTAAAAAATAATTGCGATGCACTGCTTGCGTCGCAATATATGTAATAAGTTTTTATTTTAATCAATTTAAAATATTAAAAAAATATTGCGACGCCTTAGCGACGCAATTATTAGAAAATAAAAATATTTTTCCCGCCAGATGATGGCGCCAATTTAGCGACTCGTTAGCGACGCATTTATTGGCGTCGCTATGTTTTCAGAAAATTATTATAAACATGTATTAACGATGGATTAGCGACGCCCTAGTGCGTCGCTAAGACAAAAAAAAAAAAAAATTTGCGACGAAAATTGCGACGCAATTTTGGCGTCGCTAATTACCTATATTTAAGCCGGCCCCTTTCTCCTTTCCTCCTTCCGTCTTGACCTAGCGCCGCCGTGATCCTCGCTCGATACTCCGGCGCATCCCCATCCTCCGGCTACCCGGCGATCTCATCCGGCTCCGGCTACCCGGCGATCTCATCTCAACCAAGGTTAGCCCCAATAATTTAAAAAAAAAATTAATTTTTTTTATTGATTTCCCTACGGCCACAGCCGCTGCCGTGGCCGTCTTCTCCGGCCACGGCAGGGCCATGGCCGTCTTCTCCGGCCACGGCCGCTGCCGTGGCCGGCAGTGGCCTGGCCACGGTGGCCAGGCCACTGTAATCAAAAAAATTTTTTTTTTTTTAACAGGGGGGAGGGGAGGAAACCCCCCCCCTTGTTTTTTCTTGTCCGGCCACGGCCGTGGCCGCGGCCGGACAAGGCGGCCACGGCCGCTGCCGTGGCCGTCTTCTCCGGCCACGGCCGCTGCCGTGGCCGCAGTGGCCTGGCCACGGTGGCCAGGCCACTGTAATCAAAAAAAAAAAATTTTTTTTTTAACAGGGGGGGGGGAGGAAACCCCCCCCCCCTTTTTTTCTTGTCCGGCCACGGCCGTGGCCGCGGCCGGACAAGGCGGCCACGGCCGCTGCCGTGGCCGTCTTCTCCGCCACGCCGCTGCGTGGCCGCAGTGGCCTGGCCACGGTGGCCAGGCCACTGTAATCACAAAAAAAAAAAAAAAAATTTAACAGGGGGAGGGGAGGAAACCCCCCCCCCCTTGTTTTTTTTGTCCGGCCACGGCCGCTGCCGTGGCCGGCAGTGGCCTGGCCACGGTGGCCAGGCCACTGTGACAAAAAAAAAAAAAAAAATTTCCTTAACAGGGGGGAGGGGGGAAACCCCCCCCGCCCCCCCCCCCTTTCTTTTCTTGTCCGGCCACGGCCGCTGCCGTGGCCGGCAGTGGCCTGGCCACGGTGGCCAGGCCACTGTGACAAAAAAAAAAAAAATTTCCTTAACAGGGGGGAGGGGGGAAACCCCCCCCCCCCCCCCCCCTTTCTTTTCTTGTCCGGCCACGGCCGCTGCCGTGGCCGGCAGTGGCCTGGCCACGGTGGCCAGGCCACTGTGACAAAAAAAAAAAAAATTCCTTAAAAGGGGGGAGGGGGGAACCCCCCCCTTTCTTTTCTTGTCCGGCCACGGCAGCGGTGGCCAGGCCACTGTGACAAAAAAAAAAAAAAAAAAATTTCCTAAACAGGGGGAGGGGGGATAGACTGTTTGTTATGTCTTGATTATTCAATAATATTTGTAATGCTAGATAGGAAGTCTTGTTATATTATTATTTAATTTACATAATATTTATGTAATAATTAATTTAAGCAGAATGTTTATGATAATAGTATTTGTGCATTTATACTCATTTACAATTGTTATGTCTTGATTATTTATATTCTGCTGCAAACTGAATGATGCATTACATTTGAAATGCTAAATAAAATGTTTTGTTGTAATATTATTTAATTTTCAGCAACAAATTAGTAGTTTCAATGATTTACATTTTAGTATTCGCAAACATTTGTATTTGACGTAATAATCTTAAAAAGTTAGTGATTACATGTATAATTCACAAGAAGTTAAGAATAACAAGCATAAGTTCGATTGTCTTCGGACTTCCATAATCACAGCACTTTAACCTTTAGACCCGTTTGAGAATTTGTAAGCCTTAGTCTTGCAAATTCTCAAATTGTCCTGGTGGACAGTTTGGGAATATTTCTTGTGACATGTTAGTCTGCTAGTAATCATCGTGGGGTGAGATTTCGGTTTGCATTTGCTCATACGTTCTCCTAGTGTGGCTTATATACCACACATGTAGGAGAACATATGGGGAAATGCTGCCGAAATTTCAATGTTACCGATCGATGATAATTAATAGCAGAATAACATATCACAAAAAATATTCTTGAATGGGATAGGGCCTTACCTTATAGACATGGAGTGAAGGTAGAATTATTTAAGACACTTGAATTCTTGTGAAGTCTAATGACTAAACGCACCGCCTTGCGGCCCGACACAAACTCAAGCCCTCCCTTTAGCCATGAACCTATGCATCGGTCCTTGCTAGCACCCAAGGATCGTAGCCGTGGCTCGCCCTTGCATGGTAGGGTCCTTAGTTACCTAAAAAAAAATTGGGTACTTATAAATGATTTAATTGGTTGTAATTAACCTTAGTTGTGCCCAAGAAATAATTTAGTTATATATTTATTAATACTAATATAGTTTTATTTTTTGGTTTCATTTAATGATTTACCAGACTTTGTATAAGTCGGTCAAAAATGAGCGGGACTCGCTCATGGATGTATGCAAGGATAAAAGATGGCTTGCTGAATCCAGATTTTCTGAATGGATTGGAAGAATTTATCGCATTTGCATGTAGCCAACCTGAATGGATGGATGGGCCTAGGATTAGGTGCCCATGCAACTTCCACAGGTGTCAGAATAAAGCCTACAGAGATGTGGAAACTGTTAAGGTGCATTTGTGTAAGAAGGGTTTTGTTCCTGATTACTATGTTTGGTACTGTCATGGTGAACCAGAGGATATTCCAGCAGCTGTTATAGGCCAACAAGAGTCAATTCCCGTAGATGAACCATTTGTGAATTTAAACACATATGAACAAATGGTGATGAATGCATCGGGTAATGACTTCAATCAGAATACATTTATGGAAGAACCAAATCCAGAAGCACAACAATTTTACGATATGTTGCGTGCTGCAAATCAAGAATTGTATCCTGGGTGTGAGGGTCATTCCCAGTTCTCTACAGCTGCTCGAATGTTGAATATTAAGGCAGAACATCGATTATCAGAAAAGGCGTTCAATTCTGTAGCTGAGTTAATCAAAGAAATTCTGCCAAATGATAATGTTGCCGCAGACAGTTTTTACGCAACAAAGAAGTTGTTGCGTGGGCTTGGGCTCCCAGTTAATAAGATCGATTGTTGCTTGAACAATTGTATGATATTTTGGGGTGAAGACTCAGAGCTGAGATGGTGTAAGATTTGTGGGCAATCGAGGTTCAAAAACACCGAAGGAGGAGCCGGTACAAGTAGGAGGAAAAGTGTGCCTTACAAGAGGATGCATTACTTTCCTCTTACCCCACGCCTGCAGAGATTATACAGATCTGAGGCAACAGCTGCTGATATGAGATGGCATGCCGAACATGAATCTAAAGAGGATGAAATGCGGCATCCATCAGATTCAAAGGCTTGGAAGCATTTCAATGAAAATCATCCTGATTTCGCTGAAGATATAAGGAATGTGAGATTAGGTCTTTGTACCGATGGCTTCCACCATTTGGTCAAGCGGGGCAACAGTATTCATGTTGGCCTGTGATACTGACTGTATATAACCTTCCTCCGTGGAAGTGCATGAAAGATACTGCAATGTTTTTAACCGTTTTGGTTCCAGGACCATCAAATCCAAAGGAAAAGATTGATGTCTTTCTGCAACCGTTGGTGGCCGAATTGAAAATGTTGTGGGAAACAGGAGTGGTAGCCTACGACATTTCTATGAAACAAAATTTCTTAATGAGAGCTGCTTTGATGTGGACAATAAGTGATTTTCCGGCATATGCAATGTTGTCTGGTTGGAGCACTGCTGGACGTCTGGCATGCCCTCATTGCATGTATGATTCGGATGCATTTACATTGCAGAAGAGTGGTAAGCAGTCATGGTTTGATAACCATAGGAAGTTCTTGCCCCCAAATCATCCTTACAGGCGTAACTTGATCGCCTTCCGGAAGAACAAAGCAGTCACAAAATTTGCCGAACCGGTTAGGTCCGGCACGGATCTATTTGATTCTATAGAGCATTTGGGGTTGATGTATGCATGGGAACCGGATGCAGATAGAATAAATAGCCGTATATGTAAAGAACATAACTGGAAGAAGCGAAGTATATTTTGGGATTTGCCTTATTGGAGCACAAATCTCATCCGGCACAACTTGGATGTTATGCATATCGAGAAAAATTTCTTTGATAACATATTTAACACGGTGCTAAACATCCCGGGAAAAACAAAAGATACTGCAAAGTCAAGAGAAGAACTTAATCAGTACTGCAGAAGAGGTGATTTGAGAAGGAGTGCCGATGGGACCTATCCTAAAGCATGTTACACTCTTGACAGAAATTCACGAGAAGTTTTATGTAACTGGCTAAGAGGGTTAAAATTTCCAGATGGTTATGCCTCAAATATCGGTAGGTGTGTGGACATGCATAAGCTCAAGTTGTTCGGCATGAAGAGCCACGACTGTCATGTTTTCATGCAACGATTATTACCTATAGCTTTTCGTGAGTTGCTTCCGCAACATGTCTGGAAGGCAATTACGGAGCTCAGCTTATTCTTCAAGGAGTTATCTGCCGCAGTCATTACTTCTGCATCCATGGCAAGGCTTGAGGAGGAAATTCCAATTATTTTATGCAAGCTTGAGCGAATATTTCCTTCCAGTTTTTTTGACTCAATGGAGCATTTACCGGTTCACTTGCCATACGAAGCGAGCATAGCTGGTCCCGTGCAGTATCGCTGGATGTATCCTTTCGAGAGGTAAATATATACATCATTAAGATATGTTGACATTTCAAATATTATTTCATTGCTTGAAAAATTCGTTAATTTTTTGTTGCAACTTTACATATAGGTATCTTAAGAAGTTAAAAAATAATGTGCGTAATAAGGCAAGGGTTGAAGGTTCTATATGCAATGCACACTTGGTCGAAGAAGTTTCAGCTTTTGCCTCACATTACTTTGAGGGTCACGTCCACACGAGGAGCCGAAATCATGGTCGTAACGATGACGTATGTGTGGACGAAGTAGAAGCTAATGACGGTAGAATATCAATTTTTAAAGCTATCGGCCGTTCATTTGGTGGGCAGAAGTCAAGAAATCTTAGCGATATGGAGTATAATGCAGCACATTATTACATCCTAATGAACTGTCGAGAAGTCGATCCATATATTGAGTAAGTGTATACTTCAATGCTAAATTAAAAATTTAAATTTATATAATAATATACCATAATATTTAATTTCTAACAGTAGTTTTCATCATTTTCATCCCATAAGGATGTTTTGTGATAGACAACGACAGATGAATCCCGACATCAGTCAAGTTGCAATTGGGCAGAAATTAGAAACGGAGTTTGCTTACTGGTTTTATGAATTTGTGAGTAGTATCACTCAATCAATTTTGATAATGGCTATTATTTTTTGAATTGGATGTCAATAGCTTATTAATTTATAGGTCAACGGTCCATGGTCGACAACCGACAATATTTTCATTAAATGTCTCTATCGCAATGGCCATTGAAGACCGTAACAACCTCTACTGGCTATTTTGTAAATGGGTACAAATTTCAGATTGAACGATTAGCAGCTTCAAGAGGCACGCAGAACTGGGGCGTGTGTGTAAAAGGAGAAAGTGTTGGAGCAAATATGTAGGATTATTATGGAAAGTTAGTAGAGGTGGTTGAAGTTGAATATCCCGGTTGGCCTATGAAACGAACTGTATTGTTTCGTTGTGATTGGTTCGATCCGATAGTTCCTGTGGGCAAAAGGGTTCATAACAACTATAATTTGGTTGAAGTGAACCATCGACGAAGATTGCAGAAATATGACCCATTCATCCTTGCATCCCAAGCTCAGCAAGTCTTTTACTGCGGATATCCAAGTTTGCGCAACGACAAGCGAGATTGGTGGGCCGTTTCTAAAATCGTCCCACGTTCAACAATCGTATTAGAGGAGAGTTCATCAAGTCAATCAACCGAGTGCCCTGCATTTCAAGAGGATGAGATGGAAATGCATGCAATTGAGGATGACACAAGGGCTCCTGAAACATCACTTAGAGATCCAAGTGGTGATGTCCAACAAATTGCGGATGCAAATGTTCGGTTTCCTTCCGATGATAATGAAACTGATTCGCAATCCGATACGGCATTGGATGTTGAACCAACATTTCACGAAACAAATGACACCGATTAAACATAAAGGTTTTTTAAAATTTAACTTTTTTTTATAAGTGTTAAATTCTTACATAGTCAATCATTAATCGTAATTTAATTGTGTGAATCTTTAGTATTTTCAGTATGAGGGGCAGAGGTAGATCTACCGACAACAGTTTGGGTGAGCAGAGACGTAGTTTGGATCCTGCGAGATCAGATCACATGAGCGTCAGAGATGGAGAGTTTGGATCTCCAGTAGAGGCGCAGCCTTCGATCTCTGCACCAGTATTACCATCCAGCCGATCGGCACAGACCTCCGAGAGTTCTTCCACCATCGGCGGCCGCACTGTACTTAGACTTGATGCTCAGGGGATGTAAGTATATACTAATTAAAAATATTTTATTTATATTTTTAAGTCATTTATTTATAAACTTGCATTTTTTTAACAGATTCATTGAGCAGCATCATGTCTCCAGCCACATCAGCGCCGTTTTTCAGAGGCGTGCAGATCCCAGTGGCTACGATTGGCGCCACGTATCGCCAGCCATGAGGGAGTTTTATTTTTCTGAATTTCAGGTAAACTTATTAAATACAATTTATCAGTGATATATAATTCTTTAAAGTTAATAAATTCAGAAACTAACTGTTTATTTTAATGCAGAAAAAGTTTACGTGGGATCCTGCCACCCATGATGCTATTAGGGCAGCATGGGAGGCTCTGACACGACGCCGATACTCCGACATGCTTCATCGTTGGAGGTCATCGGGTCAGCGTCCTGCGCACGTGCCAGAGGGTATTTGGCACGAGTGGCAGTAGTCCTGGGAGTCCGATGGCTGGCGCAGGAGGTCCGCATCAGCTAGCACGAACCGCCGATCTGAGAAGGGCAGTCCTGGCACGGGTCTCTCCCGTCATATTTCGGGCTCCATTTCGATTCAGGAGCACAGACGGCGTATGGTAAGAAAATATAAATATTTTAATTACTATTTTAATTATTTACAAATATTTGTATTAATATCATTTTTTTTATTGTTATAGTCTGAGCAGGAGGGCGGAGATCCTGGTGAGTTTCGTCTATTCAGGGCGACACACACCAGGAGGGACGGCTCCTGGGTCGACACGCGATCATGGGAGGTTGCGGTAAGAAATTAGATTTATGTAGTATCTGTTTAATTTCTAAAATTTTATTTCGAGAAATTTATTAACTCATTTATTGTTGATTTCATAATTTCAAGACACGAGTCGAGGAGCTTCGCTCCCAGGCATCGCAGGTCGACTCTACTGATGGGGAGACGCCCGTCGAACTCTCAGTAGAGGAGAGTCGACATATGTTTTTGGAGGCTGTTGGTGCCCAGCCACGAGACCGCAGGGTCTATGGTATGGGCACTAGAGCTTCTACATTTTTTCCCCATCAGGCCTCCAGCTCGTGAGTTCCTGCTGATCTTCCTCCCGAGCGTTTACAGGAGCTTCGCAGATCTATTGCAGAGGAGATTCGCCAGGACGTCGAGCAGGATTTTGAGGATCATATGCGAGACCGAGATCAGGAGGTTGCAGACATGCGAGATGAGATGCATTATTTGCGGGATATGGTTAGCCGCTTATCGCAGAGTCTTCAGCCTCCACAGCCTCCACAGCCTCCACGTGATCGTTCAGATTCTTGATGTATTTTTTTTTCTTTTTTTATGTTGTAAAAACTTCAAAATTTTAATATATAAATTATTTTTTAAAATATATTATTGTTTGGATTGAGTGAAAAATGTTTGTATCAATATTTAGATTTAGCGAAATTGAATTAACCGTTTTAATTTTTAATCATTTAAATATTTTTAAAAACAAAATTTGCGACGCATTAGCGACTGATATTGGATCGCTAATATTTTTAAAATATTATTATTAAATATTACGATGCAATGACCTGGCATCGCAATAATTTAAAAATAAATTTATTAGCGACGCATTAGCGACTACAATTGAGTCGCTATTTTATCTTAAAAATTATTTTAAAATATTGCGACGCAATTACCTTGCGTCGCAATATTTTAAAATAATTTTTATTTGCGACGCATTAGCGACTCAAATTGCGTCGCTATTATACCAAAATTATTATTATTAAATATTGCGACGCATCTGGATGAGTCGCAATTTTGCGACCCAATTTAGTGCGTCGCAATATTTAATAATAATTTTTTTTAAAAAATTAATTTTAAATATTGCGACGCAAATTAGTGCGTCACAATATTTAATAATAATTTTTTTAAAAAAATTTATTTCAAATATTGCGATGCAATTTAGTGCGTCGCAATATTTAATAATAATTTTTTTTCTAACTAAATTTAATTTTTAAATTTAGCGACGCATTTGCATGCGTCGCAATATTGCGACGCAATGTGGCATCGCAAGAGCATCGCAGAGAGTCGCAATATTGCGACGCAATTGCGACAAAAGGGTATTGCAACGGACAGTTGAGCGACGCCCTCGTTGCGTCGCTATTGCGTCGCAATATCATGTTTAGCGATGCAATTGCGACGCATTTGGGCATCGCAATATTTAAAATCTCTTGTAGTGCTAGATGCTGACACAGATACTGATTTCCTGCCCACATCACCAGGGGCTCTAAAATCATAATAAAACTGTCCAGTCCTCTGCGGTCTCTTAAATGGCTGAGTCCCTCCCAGAGCAGAAGGATAACTAGGAGCACTTCTTTTCATTCTATCCTGCCTCCTACTTATATATTCTTTTTCAATCTCCTCAGCTTTGAGTGCTCACCAACTCAGAATAGTTATTATAGGTCTGCATATGGATCTTGGCTTTAATAGGGAGATTCAATCCATCATGTAATAGTCAACATCTCTCCCTCTCATCAGCCACCAAGGCCCTAGCAAACTGAGATAACTCAACAAAAGTGACTTCATAATCTGCCACAGACATCCTTCCCTGGGTCAGACTAAGAAAATCCCTTCTCTTATGATCCCTATAAATCTCAGAATAATATTGCTGATGAAACTCTCTTCTAAAATCTTCCTATGACAACTCCACTCCCTAGGGCTGCCTGCTATAAATAAATCTCCACCAACTCTAGGCTTTGCCCTCCAATAAAAAGGTGGCAATACCCAACCTCTGCTCCTCAGAGCATCCCATCACATCAAATACCCTCTCGATCCTCTGTAGCCATGCCCCGGCCTGAATAGGATCAGTAGTTCCCTGGAACTCCAGAGCCCCTAACTTCCTGGCTCTTTTCACATTCCTCATAACCTCCAAATTTTTAGCTGGAAGGCTATAACTAGCACCCATAGCTGCTACCACAGCTTGAGTAATAATGCCTACCAGCTCTGGCATACTAGGCCCCTGAGTCTGTGCCAGAGATGGGTCCATTGGCACAGGGATAACAGACTGTGAAGAGGACTCTGGCATCTGCTCTGAATATACCCTCACCGTAGCCTCATTAGATACTGGCTCGGTGGAATCACTAGAAGCCATTCTATCAATTTGACTTCTTCTAACTGACCTTCTGAGTCTACTTTGACCTTTGTTTCCATCCCTGCAGGGGATTGCTCTATCTCTCTAGATGCCTTTGTAGTAATCGTCCTATAAGACATTATTCATTACATCAGTTTCATCATTCAATAACTACAATCATAATCATGCAATCATCCTAGACTCATACTCATACTTATTCCCCTAGGACCTAATAACCTAGGGCTCTGATACCAAAACTTGTCCGCTCCCCCTTCTCTCTGGGGCCACCGACAGCATACCTGCACACCTATTGTAATCGGATAAAGTTTTACTAGTCTTTATGTAGCGCTCCATAAAGAGCTAGAGAACCCCAACTAATTATTATAAATGGCAGACGCTCGAAAATATATCCTATTAAAAACTTTTTATTATCATCTCAAATATGTATGCACATCACTCAATCAACACTAAGCATCAACCTGCTCAGATAATATTTTTCATAACATTCCTCAGGCAGTTTATAAGATCACATTCACAATCGACATCAAAATCATAAGTGCACACATCATGCTCATAATTTTCTCCAAAATATAAGTCTCATATTCATATCCAAAAAGGTCTGAAACATCATTACATCTCACTGTATACATACACATATGCAATATACAAATATCAATCCACACTATCTTAATATGCAAGGCTATTATCTATACACCCTTGCATCCAAGCAAGCTTCACCAGCTAAGGGTTCTGTCCTGCTTATCCTATGATCCTGATAGAAATACTCACTAATTTGAAAGAAAATTTCAATCATAGAGGGGTGAGACCTAAGTCCTAGTGACTGGACAGCCATCTAACCATAGAGAAATAGAGAACCATAATCTCACCTTTTCAACCATATGCTGATACTATATAGCTTGTATAACTCAAAGTGTATTTTTAACATGATATCAGATAAAGTAAAATGTAGCTTATTCTTCAAATAATATACCAGTACTGAAATACTCTACAATAACTTTCTACTAAAAGACAACTCATTAAGATAAAAATCCATGCATTACAATATAAAGATATGCATTCTTTATCTACAGCCCAAACTTTCTTTATTAAATTCTCAGATTCCCACTGAGATCTGCCTGCCCACTGGCATCTCATGTAAACTTTCCCTTTTGGGATAATTACTTGGCCCACTGGCCCTTTTCAAATAACAATGTATACTTTTAAATCTCATGATACTGGGCTGTGTGTGTAATGCCTCTGAGGTACCACCCTACAGTCGCCCTTCTGCAGGTATACTCTCATCGGGTGCGTGACTAGCAACAGGATCCCCGCACAAATAGCACCCTTTACCCGTGCGGTTCACCCGGCAAAGTGCTTTGTTCCTTAACCCTGGGACCTCGGGTTTTCTCTCTGCCCCCACGGGCTATATATAGTAACCAGCTCCACTGAGCTATGATTCATGCCCCCACGGGCTACTTACAACCTGCCCCACTGGCCTGGTCAAGCGTGCACTCACCCCTGATTCTGGGGTTCATCGTACGATCTGTTCACAAGGAGATGCCAGCTCAATAGTAGTGTGCAATGTTCATGCTACAGTATAATCTAAAGGGTGATCAGCCCCATAGTTGTCTGATGCTCAGTGTGATACATACATCATTTGTAAAGCTTTATCATGCAAATATGTCATGTATACATTAACAATCCCCTCATCGAAACTCATGCTTATGTCTTTATGCTCAAAACTCATGCTTATTTCTTTATGCTTAAAACGCATGCTCAAAACTCATGTATCAGAATATCATATACTATGTTCTTATTTCTCAGATTTAAAACATACATAATACTCTATTAAACATAACATACCACAACTAGGTATTAATCTCATTATAGTATCTCAAATTAACTTTTTAGTGCTAGATGAGAAACCCATTCACCTTAGCAGGTTACTCCTCAACTGGTACTCAACTCCGGTATTTCGACTCCCTGTAATAACCTTCCTGACCTATATCAACATACAGATACGATAGCTATTACGGTTACCTCCACACGAGGTTTTTCCACGAAACCATGCATGCATACATGCTCTATCCTCTAATATCTCATTATTTTCTTTCATCCTTTCTCTACTCAAGATTTCTTCCACTATTACCTCAAAATATAAGAATCATAAGAAAATCTAAAGTCATGCAAGATTTAGGAAAGCTATAGCTTACCTGGAGTCAATCACAAACCCCAAGCTTCCCTTTCCTTTCCTCTTTCTTTCTCCTTTTCTTCTTCTTCCTCTTCCTCTCTTTTCATCTATTTTTTTCTCTTTTTCTTTCTTTCTTTCTTTTCTCTAGCTGAACCCACATTTTTCTTTTTCTCTAATGACTTTGGGACCAAGTTATGGGTGACTTAAGGGCTAAGGCATGCCAAAATCCCATTTTTGCCCTCAAACACTTTTAACACATGCTTTTTGAAAAAATATGTGGCTCACTTATAACCAAGATATTTTGTCCTTAGATTTTCTTTTTCAAATTGCCCTTAGTACAGTTAGCAATTGACATCATATCCTTTTCCAAATTTGCCTCCAATATAACATTTTTTTAATCCATTTATAGCTAGATTATCATTTTTTATTTAAATTAATACTTTTATACAATATTTCTAAGAAAAGACTATACCAACTTAAAAAGATCGATTTTAGAAATCCAACGGTTCAAACGGCACTCAAATCGTACTTAAAACGGAATAAATATGAAATTTTTAAGATTTAACCCAGAAAATTTGTCATCTTAGAGTCGGTTCCAACAGATTTGGTGTCCGCTCTAGCAAAAATAGGTGTGGACTTTAGAAAATTTGGTGTCGGCTCTGCAACAGAAATATTAACCATGTCGAAATTTCAAAACCGTGCAAGAGTCTACTCCACTCCAATTAGAGTCGACTCTAATTATTAAAAACATCACTTAAGGATAAAACTCAAATCAAACTTGATTTTTCTTATGATTTAAGCCCATTAAAACTTAAATCTCTCAATTTCTTAAATCAAACTCATTGCACTCAAAAATATACTCATTTATTCTAAAATTTCTTTTCTTTACATTTATCAAAAGGCCAAAACACCCATATTTCACCGAAACTCTTTGACTTTTATTTTAAATAAAAAATGTCATTAATATTTTCAATAAATTATAAGGTTGTCATGATGTTACATGACTTTCTGTCTTTTTGTTCTTAATTAAATATTATATTCTGATTTATCTGGGTTGATTCGCACTAAAATAGTGTGATCGCCCATATCTACCCAAAAAAAAAAAAAAAATTTCTTCGTTGAAGGTGCCGGTTCAACCTCCCCGTTGCCTCTCTCTTCTCCTTTTCTTAGTGCCGCCTATGCTCTCTCTCTCTTCTCTTGACCAGCGACCCCCCTTGTCTCTTCCCCCTCTCCTCTTCGGCTTCCTCCTCCGCCGCGCCACCTTCGTCGCCTTCCTTGCTCCCTCGTCTTCATCTTCGTTCGCCGTCACGGCCACCGCCTGGACCACCGTGACCCTCCTCCCCTGCTCTCCCTCTCTTTTCTGTCTCTCTGCTGCCGCCGCTACCGTCGAACGTCAGAAACCCCTCCACCTCCCCTGTCATCGCCCACCACCGCTCCCACCGTTGACCTCCTCCTCTGTCCCCAAGAAAAGCTGCCGTCGTCATCTTCATCGGCGGCTCCCCTTCTTGCTTCCGTCGACGGAACCTCTGTCGCTGTGGCCATCTCCTTCGACCCAAGAGGGTCTCTATTGCCGAACTTCGCCGCCAGCCTCTTCTGCCCATCTTTTCTTCTTCTGCTCCGGCGAGATCCCGTAGCCGCTGCCGAAGCCGTTGCCTCCATCCTTCGTCGCAGGCCTCATCGATCTCCCTCCTCTTCCGCTGTTGCCGCCTCTCTTCCCTCCCTCTCCCTCCTTCGCCGCCACAGCCGTGACACTCCTCCTCGCCGCCGGCTTCATCTTCTCCCTCTCCTTCTCCATTAACTGCCTACCACCGCCCGTGTTTTTCCTTCTTCCTTCACCCTCTCAGTAAGTTCCCTTCCCCCTCTCAACTTTTGGCTGGATGTTCGGTCTTGTGCTGCTAGTGAAGAAGGCCCAGCCTTCTTAATGAGTTGAAGCCAGTTAAATATTGGTTAACTTAAACGAGTAAATCATGATTTATTAGATGAAAATTGTTATGATCCAATCAGTTAATTCATGAGCTAAGCATCTTAATTATTATCTGATTTAATGGGATTTAATCTAAGTGTAGAATTATTTATATGATTTTATTTCATTTTAAAATCATCTTATATTGGTGTTGGGTTAAAATAAATTGAGTTCCATTGATCCTAAAGAAACTTATTTGTTTTAAATCCTATTGATCAAATCTGATTTTGTTAGTTAACCATGATGATGATGATTAGCAGTAAATTAAGATCTGTTAGCAATTTTTAAATTGAGTAATGGCTAAGGTAAATTAGAATATATAAGCATGGATAGATAGAGGCAATTTTGTAAATATAACTAAGTGGGTAAAAATTTGAAAAATTAGAAAATAATTAAATTTGGTTAGAAACAGTCAGCTAGAGATTAGTAGTCATGGAATTAGAAGGATAAAATGGTCATTTCAAATTTTGGGCTAGAGAGGCAAAATGATAATTTTCTTAATTATGAATTTTGATAAATTAATTAATTGTTGTGTTGAATTATAGATGATCATTATTTGATTTGACTTGCATTATATAGATTTTTAGAGTAGCGATTTGATGTAGGACTTTTACATCCTATTGTTGTGTAACATGTAGTTGGGAAAAGGTTTAGATGAGTTGAGTTGTATATTTTAATGACTTGCATGTGTGCATATATTATATATATTATATTTTATTGCTGGCTTTCTCCATATGATTTGGAATGAGCATTGTGGATTATCATGGATTTGCATATATACATGATGGTATATTATTTTGTTATAAATAATTTTTAGTTTAATTTGAGGTTATGGGGTTTGGGATTTTTGGATGTGATGTGGCTTGGTCTTTTGGAGGTGGCATGGGATCGTTTGGTGTTTTGAATGTGGTGTGGCTAGGTATTCTAGAGACGGTATAGTGTGGCTTGGTATTCTGGAAGTGGTATGGCATGGGATCGTTTGGTGTTTTGAATGTGGTGTGGCTAGGTATTCTAGAGACGGTATAGTGTGGCTTGGTATTCTGGAAGTGGTATGGCTGGTGGTATTTCCTAGGTGGTATGATAAAGCTTGGTATTCTAAAGGTAGTATGGTGTGGCTTTGTATTCTGACTGTGGTATGACTTGGTGGTCTTGGTATTCTGGAGGTGGTGTGGCTTTGTATTTTGAGGTGTATAGTATGGCTTATTTGAGGGATATGATGTGTATGAAGGATACTGTTGGTATGTGGTACTAGTTCTAGTGGAGAAAGATGGTGTTTTTCCTTGCTTAAATTGGGCAGTTAGGGAAGGGGTAAGCTCAAGGAAAGCCAATATAGAAAAAAGTCATACAGCATCTGATGAGTTCATTTACGTGGGGAACTAGTATATGAACTGTTGCTGCGAAAATCCGTTCTCCGACTCGGGTGTACTTCTGGCTCTTGATCCGGACGCCGATCCCACTGCTTCAAGATGGAACCTGCAAGACAGTCCGTGCGCATAGGGTGTTGTGAGGGTTGCCCTCTGCGGAGGACCCTCCGAAGCCCAAGTCAGTGGAGATTCACAGCAAGCAGATGTGTGGAGCAGACTCTCACAGAGGAGTTCTCCTTTTTTGGCGAGAGCTTTTAGCTCAGGGAGGGAGCTTCAATGGAGAATGAGAGCTAGTGTAAGAACTGTATAAAAAATGGGCATAGAATGGCCGTACCTGAAAGGCTTGAGGGTGGTGGTATTTATAAGCAATCACCTCATTCCTTGGACGTGCTTTGGATGAGGTCTGAAAGTTGTTGGGATTCGAAATTGATTCGAATCAGGCTGTTACAGGGCTGGTAGGATCCGTATCCGATCGGTTAGGGGATCAATGGCCAGGGAGAGCAGACAGTGCTTCAAGATTCAGTGACTACATAGGCTCTATACCATTTCTGGTAGCGTAGGCATGATTTTCTATTTGAAATCTTGTTAATTTAAGTGTAATCCGCAGAGGCGCTTGGGTACCTCGGCCGAGCCGAGGCACAGAGAACGGCCTGGTCCGTCGAAGTATGGAAATAGCTCGGGTTACCGAGGAATGGCTTGGCTCGGGTGGCCGAGGTATATTGGTGGAGGCTGAAGTTGGCCGAGGTTGAAGCTGGACGACGGACTTCTGTGAAGCATAGAGTCAAGAACTCCTTGGCTTCATGACGCCATCCTTCCTCATGCAAAAGGTGCTAAGGGGGCCAACGTGGTAGCCATAAATGCCTTAATGATGGAAGGAAATAAGGCATTAAATGCCTTAAAATGCACATGGCCTTTATGAGGCCATAAATACCTTGGTGTGCATAGCGCGGCTGTGGAAGCCGAGCTAAAGTGTCGAGGAAGGGCCGACTTGAATGAGAGTGCCGAGGCATGGCCAACTTTAATGAGAGCGCCGAGGCATGGCTCGGCTTGAATGAGAGTGCCGAGGTATGGCCGACTAGAATGAGAGCGCCGAGGCATGGCCGACTTGAATGAGAGCGCCGAGGCATGGCTCGGCTTAAATGAGAGTGCCGAGGCATGGCCGACTTGAATGAGAGTGCAGAGGCATGGCCGACTTGAATGAGGCGGGGCTTGAGTGCCGAGGCATGCCTTCTCCTTTCTTTGTATTCCATTAAATGTTGGCCAAGTCATTATGACCATTTCTGCACCATTAAATGCTCCAGCCTATTGACTTGACTGCCGAATATTAATGAGGTGGCCTTGGGAGAACCCACGCACATAACGTGGCCCTTTTTCCCTTTTGTTCTCTTTCTTCGTTATGATGAGACGCTTGTTGCTAGAATGTTGCCCCAGCTAGCCAGCTGGCAAGCAGGGCATTTGGATTGGGCGCGACCCCATCGCCAATGTGAGCGGTCAATAATGTAATGATGATTTTACCCCTCATCACATGCCCCCTACTCCCTAGTCCGAAGTGTAATTTCGGATATAGGGAGTAAAATTTTGGAGCAATCTTATTTGGGGGACATGTCATTCGATCCTCTGTGGAGGAAGTGTTTATCTCTGTGTAGGTTAGAGAAAGGCCTGGGCAGCCCTACGGACTTATGCAGTAGACATGATCCTATTTAAGGAATGATGTACGTATTTCTTTGAAAAGAAATAAGTTGCATAGCCTTGCTGTTAAGCGGAGAAAAGTTACCAACCTCCACCGAAGCATAATAGGACGTCTTAGTAGCGTCAAAGTGTTTGATAGATTGCTCGTTTAGTCCGAGGCTTCCATAAATATATCACTCGGTGTTGCTGAGGCTTCAGATAATAAATCACTCGGTGTTGCCGAGGCCTCAGGTAATAAATTACTTGGTGTTGCCGAGCCTTCAAATAATAAATTACTCGGTGTTACCGAGCCTTCAACATTATATTTTACTTGGCGCTGCCAAGGTACGGAGATCGCTCGGCCCAGCCGAGGATTATAAAGATTATATTTTACTTGGCATTGCCAAGGTACGAAGATCGCCACTCGGATTGGCCGAGGCTTCAAATAATATATCACTCGGTTGTTGCTAGCCTTCAGAAATACATTACTCGGTTGTTGCCGAATCTTCAAGAAATTTATTACTCGGTTGTTGCCGAGCCTTCAAATAATAAATTACTCGGTGTTGCCGAGCCTTCAAATAATAAATTACTTGGTATTGCCGAGCCTTCAAATTACTACGAAACCGCCGAGGCCGCTTGGCTTTGTCCAAGGCTTCAAAGATTAACAAGAAGTTTGATTCGGCTTTGGCCGAGGGTCCTAGTAGCAAGAGATGCACTTCGGCTCTAGCCGAGGCTTTTCATATAAGAGATGCACTTCGGCTCTGGCCGAGGCTTTTAACATATGCACTTCGGCTCTGGCCGGGCTTTTCACAGATGCACTTCGGCTCTGGCCGAGGCTTCCCATAATAGCAGATGCACTTTGGCTCTTGCCGAGGCTTTTGATAATAACAGATGCACTCCGTCTTTGGCCAGGGATTTTCATAATAACAGATGCACTCTGGCTCTGGCCGAGGCTTTTGATGCACTTCGGCTCTGGCCGGGGCTTTTCATAATAACAGATTCACTTCGGCTCTGGCCGAGGCTTTTGATGCACTTCGGCTTTGGCCGGGGCTTTTCATAATAACATATGCACCCTGGCTCTGGCCGAGGCTTTTGATGCACTTCGGCTCTGGCCGGGGCTTTTCATAATAACAGATACACTCCGGCTCAGGCTGAGGCTTTTGATACGTACTTCGGCTCTGGCCGGGGCTTGTAAGCTGCCCGAATCCAGCCGAAGTTTCTTCGCCCTCTGGTCCGGCCGGGGCTTGTAAGCTGCCCGAATCCGGCCAAAGCTTCTTCGCCCTCTAGTCCGGTCGGGGCTTGTAAGCTGCCCGAATCCAGCGAAAGCTTCTTCGCTCTTTGGTACGGCCGGGGCTTGTAAGCTGCCCGAATCTGGCCAAAGGACTGGAGATCATTTGGCCCCCAGCTGTACTAGGGGTGCTCGGCCATACCGAGTCTTTGTTGAATAGGACTCAGCTCAGCCGAGGTACGGAGATTTCCTGTTCAAGGAGACAGCTTGGTTGTGTCGAGAATTGGTAAGTTGCACCTGTTTTTCATTATGATTTTTCGGAGAAGTAATTGTAGCGACCATACCATGAATCATAGAAGCAATATACCAACACAGTTAGTGGAGCGGGCCTATAGAAGGCGTACCTTACTGATGATATATGTGGAGGTCATTCGAGTTCCACGTCCGAGGAATAGATTTTTCATCCTTCAAATAATAAATTACTTGGTGTTGCCGAGCTTTCAAATAATAAATTGCTCGGTGTTGCCGAGCCTTCAAATAATAAATCACTCGGTCTTGCCGAGCCTTCCCAAGATGCTACTCGGTTGTAATAAGGCTTCCAAATAATAAATTACTCGGTGTCGCCGAGCCTTCAAATAATAAATCACTCGGTCTTGCCGAGCCTTCCCAAGATGCTACTCGGTTGTAACCGAGGCTTCCAAATAATAAATTACTCGGTGTTGCCGAGCCTTTAAATAATAAATCACTCGGTCTTGTCGAGCCTTCCCAAGATGCTACTCGGTTGTAACCGAGGCTTCCAAATAATAAATTACTCGGTGTTGCCGAGCCTTCAAATAATAAATCACTCGGTCTTGCCGTGCCTTCCCAAGATGCTACTCGGTTGTAACCGAGGCTTCCAAATAATAAATTACTCGGTGTTGCCAAGCCTTCAAATAATAAATCACTCGGTCTTGCCGAGCCTTCCCAAGATGTTACTCAATTGTAACCGAGGCTTCCAAACAATAAATTACTCGGTGTTGCCGAGCCTTCAAATAATAAATCACTCGGTCTTGCCTAGCCTTCCCAAGATACTACTCGGATGTAACCGAGGCTTCCAAATAAAAAATTACTCCCCCCATGATCCTCTCGGATAAGGGGATGCCCCGCTCCGCCTTCGGCTGGGATGGAGGAGCTTGTTTGGCGGTGCGTAGTTCCCGATGCCATTCTTGCCGCATCTCCCGCATCTGTTGTCTGATCCCTTCATCCAAAGTGGTATGAGGGATTGGGCGAGGAGAAGATGGCAGCAGTGTCGAATCCTGTAAAGACACCGGGGAAGGGGAGCGAAACCGGCTGGACCTGAGTGGGCTGTTCCCTCCAGCTCGCCGTAGCACTGGCTTCGTCTTTTTGGGCCGGTGACCGTGATCCGTCGCCTCAGGCGGGTCGGAGGAAGAGACCACTGGTGAGGCAGGGGCAGCGGCCTCCTCATGAGGCTGAGAAACAGGGACAGCAGCTCCATGGATTGCCTGGAATCTCTGGACGGACTAGGTCAATGCTTGGACCTGCTGAACCAGAGCGGAGAACTGGTCCAGGGTTACCGCCGTTGCTGGTTGCGAAGGATTTTCAGCTGACGGTAGTAGCGAAGGTGCTGCACCGCTGATCGGATCAGGCCTTTGAGAGGCAGCCTGATCTTGAGCTTCAGATGTAGCTCTCTTCTGATTGGCCATTAGAGGATGTTTTTCTCTAGTTCGAGTCTTGTTTCCTGGATCATAAGTTTATGGGACTTGAGGCCCTTCCTCTAGTGCCAATCTGTTGCTGCAGAAATCCGTTCTTCGACTTGGGTGCGCTTCTGGCTCCTGATCCAGATGCCGATCCCGTTGCTTCAAGGTGGAACCTGCAAGATAGTCCGCGCGCAGAGGGTACTGTGGGGATTGCCCTCTGTGAAGGACCCTTCGACGCCCAAGTCAGTGGAGATTCACAGCAAGCAGATGTATGGAGAAGACTCTCACAGAGGAGTTCCCCTTTTTTGGCTAGAGCTTCGAGCTCAGGGGGAGCTTCAATGGAGAATAAGAGCCAATGTAAGAACTGTGTAAAAAATGGGCGTAGAATGGTCGTACCTAAAAGGCTTGAGGGTGTTGGTATTTATAAGCGATCACTTGATTCCTTGGACGTGCTTTGGATGAGGTCTGGAAGTTATTGGGATTCGAAATTGATTCGAATCAGGCTGTTACAGGGCCGGTAGGATCCGTATCCGATCGGTTAGGGGATCAATGGCCAGGGAGAGCAGACAGTTCTTCAAGATTCAGCAACTACATAGGCTCTAGGCCATTTCTGGTAGCGTAGGCATGATTTCCTATTTGAAATCTTGTTAATTTAAGTGTAATCTGCAGAGGCGCTTGGGTACCTCGGCCGGACTGAGGCACAGAGAATGGCCTGGTCCATCGAAGTATGGAAATAGCTCGGGTTACCGAGGAATGGCTCGGCTTGGGTGGCCGAGGTATATTGGTGGAGGCTGAAGTTGGCCGAGGCTAAAGCTGGACGCTGGACTTATGTGAAGCATGGAGTCAAGAACTCCTTGTCTTAGCTTCATGACGCCATCCTTCCTCATGCAAAAGGTGCTAAGGGGGCCAACGTGGAAGCCATAAATGCCTTAATGATGGAACGAAATAAGGCATTAAATGCCTTAAAGTAGGCAAATGCACATGGCCTTTATGAGGCCATAATACCTTGGTGCGCATAGCGCGGTTGTAGAAGCCGAGCTAGAGTGTCGAGGCGGGGCCGACTTGAATTAGAGCGTCGAGGCATGGCCGACTTGAATGAGAGTGCCGAGGCATGGCCGACTTGAATGAGAGCGCCGAGGCATGCCTCGGCTTGAATGAGAGTACTAAGGAATGACCGACTTGAATAAGAGTGCCAAGGTATGGCCGACTTGAATGAGGCGGGGCTTAGTGCCGACGCATGTCTTCTTCTTTCGTTGTATTCCTTTAAATGCTGGCCAAGTCATTATGACCGTTTCTGCACCATTAAATGCTTCAGCCTATTGACTTGACTGCCGAATATTAATAAGGTGGCCTTAAGAGAACCCAAGCACATAAAGTGGCCCTTTTTTCCTTTTGTTCTCTTTCTTTGTTATGACGAGACGCTTGTTGTTAGAATGTCACGTCAGCTAGCCAGCTGGCAAGCAGGGCGTTTGGATTGGGCGCGACCCCATCGCCAATGTGAGCGGTCAATAATGTAATAACGATTTTACCTCTCATCATGAACCAACCTAGGTAGGTAAAGTATCACTAAGTTAGATTGTTGGTACGTAATACTAGCACTAAACTATGACAATATATACCAACAGTAATGTCTCATGACACATGCATGCCAAGGGAAAGGCTCACTCAGTAGATATCTTATGTATTATGGCAAGAGGCCCAGTGGGTATATTGCATATTGAGTGAAGGCAACTTCCTTGGTGATATCATATGTATGTGATCATGGTTATATAGATGGTTTGAATGTGGCTATGGCCACATGGATGGATTCGATATGGTTATGATTATCTAGATGTTGTGAATGATTTGGATGTCATTGTAGCCATATGAATAGTTTGAATATAGTTTGGATATTTATTCTGTTATATGGATTTCATTGGATTTTCATATAATTATATATTTATGTTATGATATGTTTTGTTCAAATATTTTTTTGGCTATACTAAATTGTTTTAATTATGCATGTCTGAATGGCAAAAAAGTTAAAAAAATTAGGGTATAAAACTTATAACACTTTTGAGGATGGTCTCATAGCTCATTCCATACTTGATAAATTCAAATTTTAAGGATGGTCTCCATAAGGATAGTTAGACGTTTCTATTCATTCTATATTTATCAATTAAAAAGGAAGGTAAAGAATTAATGATATATTTGAAATTTTAGGTTTTGCATTTGCGTTTTGCATGTGTTGAGGTTTACAGGCCTTACGGTAGGCTTGATTTAAGAGTACATAGTCGTGTCATGATGCCTCTCGTTATCACAGTATCAATCAGGGGTCGTATCAATTTTGTTAGCGAGCGCGTCTTGTGCCCGAGCTTTACTTATCTAGCTTTTCATGAAATAAACAAAGAAGGAAACAAGACTTCAAAAGGTGTTTAATGTTTTTTAATGTTTTTAATTTACCCAGTGCTTTAAAAAGACAATCTAAAAAAAATAATTATGCATTTCTGAATGGCAAAAAAGTTATAAAATTTTAGGGTACAAAACTTATATCTTTGTTTTGATGCAAAATAGTCCCGATGAAATGGTGGGATTAAAATTGCAAAAAAGGAATTAAAATTTTTTTTTTTGCTATTCAGATATGTTTATTTATTTTTTATTTCTTTTAAAGCATACAATAAATTGAAGGCACTAAACGCTCTTGAAAATCCTGCTCTTCTCCCTAAGAAGTTAGATAAAGAGATATTAAATAACCCTCAATGAGTGCTTCCGGACATTTGTTAACAAAATCCTTTTGATAAACATCTGTACCTTTGAATACCTAGTGCCGCAATGGTTTCCATAGAGATTTTTTTTTTCTTTTCGCTTTTTTTTTGTTTTCCTTTTCCCGGGCAGAAGACTTTATGCAGTGTGCATTAATTTTTTTATAAGAAAAAAAAAGGGGTAGGACTTAGGAGAGCAATTGTGATGACTTCACGACTCTGGCAGCAATGTCATTAGTTGCATGTTCTGTCACCGATGCTAATAACACGGGACTTTAATAGCGTATATAACTAGGAGCCATCCGCCACTTGCGATGCTGAGTTACGAGGCTAGCTCGTTGCAGGGTTTCTTATGGAAGGAGAAAGGTTGCCATGGAAGATGCAGAAGGAAGCAGTTTCAACAGCAGAGCGAAGAGATGGTCCCTTGAGGGAACCACTGCCTTGGTCACTGGAGGCACCAAAGGAATCGGGTGAGTAAGTTCCTTTTCATCTGTAATGGTCTGTCTGCCTTACCAACTTGGTCAATTGATACCCTCAGTTTAATTTGTTCATCAGTTGAGCAAAAGCACTGATATATCACTTGTTGATACTAATAAAAGTTTTATCTGCTTTCTAGGAAAACTGAAACTGTGAACATATGAGGTCTTTGGTTGCTTCTCAGAATCGCAAGTTTTTCCTTTTTATATCGGAAATTCCCTGTTCAAAATTATGGTTTATAATTTACGCCAAGATTTCTATGCTTCTCTGTTGAACCTCTTGAAATTCAAGTGTTATAAACCAAGTCTTTCCAAACTCACATAGAGATATGCTTATTCACTCTCGTTGCAAGTGGTTAGAGATAAGACCATAGTTATTAGAACCGGACCGAATCGATCAGTTGGACCGATTGAACTATGATCTAAAGGTCAAGCTAGTTCAGTTCTAACATAAAACCAGATATATAAGAGACTCGGAATAACTCGGTCAACCTGTCCGGTTCATCCATGAACCGATCAACCTGGTCTAAATTGATTTTTTATGGCATTAGATGTTAAAGTTTATTATCATGTTTACCTTTATTTTTTTATTAAAAATTAATTTTTAGTAATATAAATATATTTTATATTAAAATAATTAAATCGATGGTTCAACCGGTGATCCGATGGTTGAATCAGTGACCCGGTGACCCGAGCCCTTGGCTGGGTCAATGTCCGAGCCAGGTATGACAACTATGGACAAGACTATTTTAGAAACTTAGGATGACCGCTCTAAATTTTTCTTCATTTATACTTGTGCACCGAATAGTGGTTTACAAGTTCATGATTACTTGTTACAGAAGATCCTACAGAGTTTATGAAGTAATCTAGCAATGTTTCACCATTACGACTAATGTAACTGTGATCGTCTAATAACATTTCAGGCATGCCATAGTTGAAGAATTAGCAGGATTTGGAGCTACCGTACATACTTGTTCTCGAAATGAAGCAGAACTCAGCCAATGTTTGAAAAGATGGAAAAGTCTCAATATTCATGTTACTGGGTCCATTTGCAATGTCTCTTCTCGAAATGATAGGGAGAAACTAATGGAAGATATCGGTTCCATTTTTCAAGGGAAGCTCAATATTCTTGTAAGTTTCAAGCAGTCTTACATTGTATCTCATTATAAAAATACAAAGAATTAATTTTTTTTATTACTTTATATAAAGGTAAGTATTCAAATTTTTTTAAAAAAACCTTGCAATGAATAGTGGAATTATGACAAAAACAATAGTAAACCCTTAAAGCTTGCAAGGACTCTAAAATGGCACAAGTATCCCTCAATCTCTAGAATTGTTAGCGTTGGCTGCAACCAATAGTAAACCAAGAGCCTCTTGTTGGACTTCTAACGCCATCTAGGTTGTTCCAAATTACATATGATGAGATGCTCCTCCATTTAGATAGGCCATGGCTTTGAAAGAGAGTCCTCTGGCATTTATTGGTCTGTACCTACTAAATTTCTTACCCATTTATTGCATCCTACTACTCCTTTACCATTCCTTGATAGTTGCTCCAGCCTTCATATCCCCGTGACCACTTAAAAGATATGCTCAACTTAACTACTGCCACAAATAAGTTCATGCTGAGTGTGTTTTGCCTTACTAAGATGTTCTTTATTCGATCCAAATGATAAAGTCGTGCTGCCCCCACCTAGGTCAATAATGTAGGGACGGCCATTGGAAAACCAACTGTGGATTTCAGAAGAGTATTCCTTTCTCATGGCTACGAACTTGGAATCAGCTTTCCATCTTAGCCAACTAGATCACCCTCTTCTCAAGGCATCAGGGGCAGGCAGCATCGTGTTCATCTCCTCAGTTGCAGGGGTTGTAGCCCAGAGAGATTTATCTATTTATTCAGCTACTAAAGGTAATCTAAGATGAGGCTTTTTTTTTTTTTTTTTTATGAAGCTTAAGTAATAAAAATCGTGGATTTCCACTCTTTATGACTTTTGCTATGTTTTTCAGGAGCAATGAATCAGCTCACAAGGAGCTTGGCCTGTGAGTGGACTGAAGATAACATTCGAGTCAACTGTGTTGCTCCAGGGTTCATTCGGACCCCACTCGTAAAGCCTGTACGTAAGGGCCTTTTCATGGCAGTCTGAAACTTTTTCTCTCAAAAATAAAAGAATGAAAGTCGAAACGTCTGGTAAATCTGTACCCAATCCAACCCCCAGTCGAAGACAATGTAGGCAAGCTTTGTTTGCAGGTTAATTATGAGTGGCACCCATCACACTGGGGACCGCACATCTACCATAGCATTGCATTTGTATTTACGAAGCTATTCAGAGAGGCAATGGGGGTTTTAGAAGAAGACCCCTGATCCAAGCAAATCCATATTATTAGAGAAAGCCATCAAGTTTATAAAGAAAAAGAAAACACAGTTTTATAGCTAGTTCCTTGGGCAGGCCTTTCAAATAATAGTGGGAATGCCAGTTAAGTAAATCAAGTTGGCCTAACAGCGATACACTTATTTACCAATTAAAGTTGGATGCAAAATTTGTATTGGCCACATGTGTTGAAATTAAACCTGATTTAATTTGACCTGCATCTTTCGCCAAGACACTTACATGTGGTAGGCTGATACTTGGTAGGCTAAAAATGTCTGATAGAATCTCTCACCCTTTGCATTTGTGCAGGTACTTGAAAACAAGGAGATTAAAGGTGATGCCGTTTGGGTAAACTAATGCCTCGGCAGCATTCATGGACTTGATGAACAGAATCTTTAAGCCATACTTAGACCAGTTTGTGGTGGTGTTCATTGATGACATCCTGGTGTATTCTAAAAGCCAGGAGGAGCATATGGACCACCTGAAGATTGTTCTGCAAACCCTTCGGAGAAAAAGCTTTATGCCAAGTTGCAGAAATGTGACTTCTGGTTGAGCCAAGTATCATTCTTGGGTCACGTAATATCTAAAAATGGCATAACTGTGGACCCAAAGAAGATTGAGGCAGTTGTAAATTGGAGTCGACCTTCCAATGTATCTGAAGTCAGAAGCTTCGTGGGGCTGGCTGGATATTATCGCAGATTCGTGGAGGGCTTTTCTCGCATTGCTCTACCCCTGACTCGCTTGACCCAAAAGCAAGCGAAGTTTGACTGGACTGAGGAGTGTGAGAGAAGTTTCCAGGAGCTGAAACAACGCCTAGTGTCAGCCCCCGTCCTTACCCTTCCGTCAGGATCTGGAGGATTCACTCTATACACGGATGCTTCTCGGAAGGGATTGGGATGTGTTCTGATGCAAAATGAGAAGGTGATAGCTTATGCCTCCAGACAGCTAAAGCCATACGAGCAAAATTATCCTACTCATGACCTGGAGTTGGCTGCTGTAATTTTTGCCTTAAAGATCTGGCGGCATTATCTATATGGAGAAGCATGTGATGTGTACACAGACCACAAAAGTCTGAAGTACATCTTCACTCAGAAGGAGTTAAACTTGAGGCAAAGGAGGTGGATGGAGCTACTAAAAGATTATGACCTGAACCTGCACTATCATCCAGGGAAGGCCAATGTGGTAGCTGATGCCTTGAGTAGGAAGTCCTCCTCGGAGTTAGCTTCTATGATCACCTCTCAGCCTCACATCCAGAGGGATCTTGAGAAGCTGGAGGTTGGATTGCGAGTACAACGGTCCGATGGGCTTGTGGCAGCACTTGTACTCCAACCAACTCTGTTAGACAGGATCAAGTCCTCCCAGAAAGAAGACTTGGACCTGCAAAAGATTAAAGAAGCCGTGAAGTCAGGGGTTCAAAATGAATTTGCTATAATGGAGGATGGATCCCTGAGATTTGATGGCAGGCTCTGTGTGCCAAATGTGGTGGAACTAAGAGCAGAGATTCTGAAGGAGGCCCACTATTCTCCTTACACGGTGCACCCAGGAGGTACCAAGATGTACAAAGACCTAAAGAAAACTTTTGGTGGAAAGGAATGAAGAGCGAGATTGCTTGATATGTAGCCAAATGTTTGGTATGTCAGCAAGTGAAGGCTGAGCATCAAAGGCCTGCGGGACCCCTTCAATCTCTGATGATTCCACAATGGAAATGGGAGAAGATCACTATGGACTTCGTGACTGGTCTGCCTAAGACCCCTCGGAACAATGATGCGGTATGGGTCATTGTAGACAGATTGACGAAGTCAGCCCATTTCCTGCCATTCAGAGTTGGGATCTCCAGTGAGAGATTG
Organism: Calamus simplicifolius; assembly: GCA_900491605.1. Taxonomy (NCBI): domain Eukaryota; kingdom Viridiplantae; phylum Streptophyta; class Magnoliopsida; order Arecales; family Arecaceae; genus Calamus; species Calamus simplicifolius. Next base: position 300,891 of record UESW01004703.1, on the reverse strand, counting down.
GCCAACATGTATATTGAGCAAATTGTGAGCTTCATGGTATTCCCGTATCTATTGTATCAGATAGGGATACTAGGTTTGTGTCCCAATTCTGGAAGAGTCTTCATAGAGCTCTGGGGACCAAATTGAACTTCAGCACAGCCTTCCATCCCCAGACAGATGGGCAGTCTGAGAGAACCATACAGACCCTGGAGGACATGTTGCGAGCCTGTGTGATGGACTTGGGTGGTGCTTGGGACAACCACTTATCTTTAGTGGAATTTGCTTACAATAATAGCTACCAGGCCAGTATCCAGATGGCTCCATTTGAGGCCTTGTATGGTAGAAAATGCAGATCTCCCTTATGTTGGGATGATGTGGGGAGAGAAAATTGTTGGGCCCTGAGCTGATTCGGCAGACAGTAGAGAAGGTGCAACTGATCAAGGGACGACTCCGCACAGCTCAGAGCCGACAGAAGAGCTATGCTGATGTGAGAAGAAGGGAGCTAGAATTTCAGGTTGGAGATCATGTCTTCTTGAAGATATCACCAACCAAAAATGTGATGAGATTTGGGATTAGAGGTAAACTGAGTCCACGATACATTGGACCATTTGAGATTCTGAGCAAAGTAGGGGAGGTGGCTTATAGCCTGGCATTACCTCCGGCACTCTCTGGGGTACACAATGTATTTCATGTATCTATGTTGAGAAAGTACATTCCTGACCCAGCCATGTGATACAGTTTGAGCCCATGCAGTTAAGGAAGGATCTAACATATGAAGAGCATCCTGTGCGTATTGTGGACCGCAAGGATCAAGTTTTAAGACGGCGTAGCATTCCCTATGTCAAGGTTCAGTGGAGTAACCATTCTGAGAGGGAAGCTACTTGGGAGCTTGAGGAGGAAATTAAAGAAAAATATCCTCAATTGTTTGTAACATAGCATATGTAAATGGAAAGAAGTTAATCTATGATCAAAGCTTTGGATTCTAAATGTTATTTGAAGTACCCAATTTTGAGGCCAAAATTTTTATAAGGAAGGAGAATGTGAGCCCTGTTCTTCCTACGGATCCTCACATGTGAGGATCCACCATTGTTGACGGAGGAAGGGGGGCGCCACCCCCTTCCTCCGCCATTGTTGAGCTGCGGCAGGGCAGGCGCCGCAGCTGGTCAAGGAAGGGGGCGCCGACGCGCCCCTTCACACGAGCAGGGGAGGGGCTAACCCTTCCCTTGGCACTATATAAGGAGGGGGGAGCACCCCTCCCTCCACGAGCATTCCCCCTCCGGCCGGCCATAGGTAAGAGAGAGAGAGAATGTGAGAGAAATAGAGAGAGAAAGGAGAGGGAACCAAGCCGGTTCACGGCTTGGTTCGGGCCCGGCGGAGTACCCGATGCCTCGTCGGGCCTGGGCGGCAGCCAGGGGACCTCACCGGCGGCGGGCAACCGTCCGGTGAGGATCCGACCGGCCGTGGTGGCCAGCCGTGCCACCGGCATGGGTAGCAGCCGCGGCAAGTGACGGAGAAAAAGAGAGAGATTGAGAGGGAAAGAGGGGGAGGAGCTCGGCCGCGACGGCGGCCGGCTCGGGCCGGTCGACAGCGGCCGAGCCCCTTCGGGAATGGCCAGTGGCGGCCCTGGCTGCCGGCACACGCTTCCCCTATTTCGACGAAACAGGGGAGGCGGAAGGTGAAAGGGGGCCCGGTTGGGCCGTTCTCCTTTGGGCCCTATTGGGCCGTCTCGCGAGCAAATTTTGGGCCATATTTTGAGCCCTGTATTGAGCCAAGAATGGAGAATTAAAAATATAGCCCGATTCGACGTTGATTCTAGTTTCCCAGGATATTTTTATTTTCCCATTCGGGCTTATATATTGGGAGATATTCGAGCCAAAGTTGGGCCCAGGATTAGACTGGTAGACCTTAGAGGATGCTTCATTATCCAATTTTGAGATTTAATTGTGAAAATTAATGCTGTAGGTAACTAGATGTCCACATAGCTGATTTACAGTTCAGGATTAGCGTAGTCATTTATCATAATTTTTATAAATTATTAAATATAAAATTATGTATTTAAATGCTATTGAGATATATTGAAAAATAAGACAAAATGTAATTTTGTTATACAATTGGGTATCTGTTATAATTATATGTGATTACTAATATTTTGTAAAGTAATGGATTATAAATGTGCAAAAATTGAATAATGTGATTATTTTGGCTTTGCAAAATATACTGGTATTATTGATGTATTTTTATGCTATGAATGTACAAACCACTGTATATGTGATATAAGGAGCTTATGCTCATGATGATGCATGATGTGCTACATGCAAATATGATGATGATATGTGTCGTCGCAGTTCTCATATGATGTGAAATGATGTGAAATGCCAAGTGATATGGGACCCACCTCCACAGGGAAAGATATGTAAGGACACACATCTAGAGGATGTGATATGATTGATATATTGCATAACGCACATACATCTAGAGGATGTTGTGATTGATTATGATATATGGCATAACGCTGGTACCAGGACCCTTCCTCTTAGGGGACATTAAAGAGTGATACACCAGATGGGTGTTGTAGGGCCGTGGGACACATAACAAAATAATAATATGATTACAGTGGGTTTGTTTATATTGCATATTTTGGCATTTATTGTATAATTAAGCTTCCAAAGTTATTTGAGCTGATGACATGCATGTTTTGATAACATGATGAATGTATTTGAAATTGGAAGTTTTATACATGAAAATATGTTTTGATAATATCTTGAAATGATGAATGATTATATCATATGATAGTAGGCTTACTTATTGAGTGTAAGCTCATATAAATCTTACAACGTTTTCAAAGCCACAGGACTGAAGAATGTGATTTGGATAGTTGGAGCTTCTATCAAAGGAAATTAAGATTCAAAATTTGTTGTAACCCCATTAATTTATGTATGATGGGCATATAGCCAAAAACTCATAATTATGGCTTGTACTAAATATTTGATTTTGAATGACATAATGGTAATATCCTTTCTTAAATAATTACAATGGTACATGCGGTGGGTTGCCACCCCTGGATCCCACATTAGGTCTGGAACGTGACAGCTCTCCTCCGGTTTAACCGCCGCCACCCCTGCTCCCATTCTCATCTGCCACTCTGGTTTCATTAGCCACCGCCGCCTCCTCGCTGCTGGCCGCCGCCGCTAGCCCCGCTGATCTCCCTCTTCCTTCTGCGTCGTCAGCGACGGTCGTCGACCGTCGTCGCTGACTAAAAGAACATATTGATGAAAGCAAGTGCATCTCTTCTCTGAGACTTTTTCTTCCTTTCGTTTGTGTTTTATTTTTTTTCCCTTCGCATTAGAACGTGAAACTGTGAACGAGCGTAGGTTCGCAATGTTTGTGCATGTAAATATGCACTGAAATCGAATAAAAGATATCGGCTTGCTTATAATGAAAACTTGGTAAAGTTTCAATCGAATGTCAGCAGGGGCTCCCTAACCCGATTTTCGCCATTAGGCTCGTCTTCACACGATATCCGGGGCCAGGAGCAGCTCATGGCTCTTCTGAGGACAGGAGCATTGGCGATCCAAGAATTGCTCCAGCTCGTCTTTCTCTAGTCTCTCCGTCCGTGTGAAAACCCCCAATCGCTTTTGCATCACGAGAACACGAGCTTCAAGGACTTTTGATTCGTTTCAGTTCATATTTTGGAGATCCTACATGCGCATCGATCGCAGTCCTTGATTTCTCTAAGCGCGAAGGATGTGCCTTTTCCCACAGTTTACTGAAATTATTAAATGAGCCTTCTTATGATAGGGAATTAAAATTGAAAAAAAAAATATTTATAAAAAAGTTGAAAAATCAAAACTAATTAAGAGATTGTGTAAAGTACTGTTTTAGTTCCATTCAGGACTTCTTTGTAAACTCATCCAACAGCATGAATGAAAAGAGTTGGTACAAACCACGCTCCTTGATGTCCACAAAATGAAGAAAAAGTAAAAATTAAAAATTTCATGAAAAAGCAATAGAGAAAAGAGACGGAGTCAATTTTTAGAAAGAAGATGATGTTGAAACAGGAACCATCCATTTTTAAGTATGATTGCCATCATCACTGTGTAACTAATGATGGCATGATAGATCAGAGAGAGAGAGAGAGAGAGAGATTGACCATGTGCTTGGGTTTTTGATCGGCGAGACTAGAGCGTAGGAGAGTATGAAGTGGAAGAGTGGGCATGTAGTTGAGAGTAAGAAATGGAGAAGTACGTCATAGGTGTTAGCCACCATCAAATGCCTCTCCTTTCCTTTATTTTTCCTTTTTTTAAGTTTTTAAAAAATTTTAATTCTATTATTTGATCATGCCTCAAACCCTAGGGGGAATTAGGAGGTAGCAACCCACCACAAGACCTTATAATAATAGAAAGCAAACAACAAGATTTTCTAACAAACTCGTTCATGCATGTAATCATCTTGAACCACATTGTCACAATGCCTGAGGTAATCAGACCATTCAGTTCGAAAAACTTCACTCATTGTCAGAATATTTAACCTAAAGAAGCAGTCACATGATATGAATTACTCTGCCTATTAGCTTCACCAAAAATCATTAAAATTTCAAATATTAATTACTTATTTGCATCATCATTGCATGAAATGCCAGATCCTGCCACTAATGCAACATAAATGATTAATTAACACAGTACACCGACTGAATCCTTTGCTTGATCTTAGTTTTCTGAGCAAAAATTACAACAACAGAATCTGCACAAATACCAAACATTTGAAGCATCTTATCAAAGAACTATGAAACTCCGAACATCTAATCTAACTAAATGCGGGAGGGCAAACTCCATGATTTTTGATGTGTCGCATGGCTAAGCATGTAGGATTCTTCTCATATATCCCTTTTACAAGATTGGTTAACTTCCTCATATCTTCTTAGTACGAAAGCTACTTCCTAATCTTTTACTAGTCTTTTTTTTTTTTTTCCTCTCTCCCCTATCCTCTCTCTCTTATTAGGGTTTAGTATTCGATGAACAGCAATGGGATCAACCTCGCTGGAGAAGTATCATGGGTCTTCGATGAACAGCAATGGGATCAACATCGCTGGAGAAGTACCATGAGCTTTCATCTTTTGTTGCCAATAATTAGATTGGTACGACAATAATCTGTTTGCTTTTGAATCCTTTGATCCTGGGTTTAAAACTCCACAACCCCTTTATTTTTAGAATTTTTAATTCTCTTTTATTTCTTTGCTCAAAACCTCCTCACGCTCTTCACCCGTTGACAGCATTGACCTTTTCCTTTTCTTTGAGAAAATCTCATGCTCCTGTGAGAGATTTCTTCCCGAGAAATCACCCGTGACACCATGGCTTGGGAGAATCTCCTTCCCTTCACACCGTGCCCGCTCCACGTATGAATCCAAGTTTCTCCACGTGAAGTCTTCTTCCATCTTCACGTTGATCGGACGCTGGATTCCAACGCACGGAACACGCGAGCTAGCTTCCGTCCATCCCTCGCGTCTTCACGTGCATGCCAAGGCTTGATTAACTCCTCGCGATCTTGAGAGCAGTACCCCTCCCCTCCTACGAATCCACATGGAAATGAAGCCATGAATGGTAGAAGGGGAGAAGATGAGGAAGAACCCTGGAGGAGGAAGAAGATAGAGAGAGAGGATTATTTTGGGAGAAAAGAATTTGTTGCTTATTCCATCCAAACCTTAAAGACTAGGGTTTAAATACATCCACCAAGTAGGCCAAGCCCATACTCAACAAAAACTCCCATGGACTAACCCAATGAGATTAAACTAATTCCCAAGCCCGTGTACACCTGTGATTTGATTTAATTTCAACCCTTGGACCCACCCAGCCCAATACAAGTTAGCCCTTTTGGGCCTCGATAGCACCACACCAGGCCCAATGATCTCCACCTTAGTGCTTTCAAGGCCTCAGCACGTCCATTATGTCTATCAGCTGCAATACATATGAAAGTTGTCTCGTGGAAAGCTGTCCTATGAAAGAACCTTGATCAGTATATTGCTGGATTCTCCTTGGTATGTACCTTCACCAGCTCTATTCCATCTTCCACCAGCTCTCTATAGTCAAAGCCTTCCTTTCGAGAGTATCCTCTAGCCACTAGTCCTATTTTGTACCTGATACCTCCTTGCTCTGAAGGCCCTTTCTTGCGCTGATAAACTCATTTGCAACTAATGAGTTTCTTTCCTTGTGGCAACTGAACCACCTTCCATGTGCCAGTCTTATGGAGAGATTGCATCTTCTCTGCCATAACCTGCATCTCTTGCCATAGCCTGGACCCACTTATCACTGTCCAGGCTGTTCTGGCTCTCCACAACCTTCTGATAGGTGTAAGGGTCTTCATTCGCTGTCACCAGCGCATATGACATCGAATCCTCAAAGCCGTATCGAACTGGTGGTCGCACGTTTCTTTTGGGCATATGTAGTGCAATTCCAGTATCAGTCCCCTATTCAGCTGCATCATCCTGAGTTCTCTGCTCAACTGCCTACTAAACTTTCTGGCTTCTAACCCCTCTATCAGTCCTCTCCATCTGAATCTCAAATTCTCCTGTTCCACTAGCAAATGGCATGACTGTGTAGGAAGTTATCTAACTAGTGTTACCATGTTCCACCTCCTACAGTCTTTGCTGTGCATCTGTACCATCTTTGCTCTGAAGGATCGAGCTCTCATCGAAGGTCACATCCCTGCTGATAACAACCTTCTTCTCTAAGGGGTCTCATAGCCAATACCCCTTGATTCCATGCGGGTATCCCAGGAACACCATCTTCTTTGACCTGGCATCCAACTCACTCTGCTTTCTAGCATCAACAAGCACATATGCCGTACATCCAAACACCCTCAGATGGTTCATGCATGTCTTCCCTTCAGACCATATCTCCTTTGGAATGCCTCCATCCAACTTGGTGTGCGGTAACTGATTGATCAAGCAGCTAGCTGCACCTACTGCATCAACAGAACATCTTTGGAAGCCCTGCCTGCAGCCTCAAGCACTTTGTTTTTTTCAATTGTATTCTATTCATCCTCTCAGCCACCCCTTCCTGTTGAGAAGTTTTCATCATTGAAAAGTACCTTTTGATGCCCCACTCCTCACGAAATCTCTGGAACTCCCTACTAGTATATTACCCACCACTGTCTGACCTCAGACACTTCACACTTCTACCCTGCTCCCTCTCTACCTTAGCCTTCCAGATTCTGAACTTTGTAAAGACCTTTGATTTCTCCTTCATGAAGTAGATCCACTGCTTTCTTAAGAAATCATCTATCAGAGTCAAGAAGTATCTGGCCCCATTCCTTGCAAAAACTAGGCTGGTCCCCAGACATTCATGTGTACTAGCTCCAGGGGTTCTACACTCCTAGCTGTGCTGACCAAGAACTGCACTCTCCTCTGCTTTCCTATCTGACATGGCTCACAAATCTCCATATCTCCACCACTCAAGACCGGAAGCAACCCTCTCTTGCTCAACTCTTTCATTCCTCTATCTTCCATGTGGCCTAGGTGGTAATGCCACATCCTATACACTTCCCGAGGATCCTATTCCATAGCTGTTGCCTTAGATTTTTTTGGTCACCACATAGCCCTCTAACATGTATATGTTATTCTCCAGTCTTCTCCCTCTCATCACCACCATAGCTCCATTGAAGATATTCAGAACTCCACTCCTAGTATGACTGCTAAAGTTGTATCCAGTCTGCTCCAGGTACCCTAGTAACACCATATTCTTCTTGAGTTCTGTGACATGTTTCACGCTAGTAAGAGTGTGTACCATGCCATCAAACATCCTCACCCTTACTGTGCCAATCCCTGCCACCTTGCAAGGGTGATCATCTTCAAGAGTCACACACCCCTCATCAACCTCTGTGTAAGTACTGAACCATAACCGGTTGGGAGTGTAATGATAAGAACAAGCTAAATCCAAGGTCCACATTTCTGTACTATGCTTATGATCATCTGATACCATCAAGAGATCATCCTTCACCTCCTGGCCTGCAACTGTACTCATAGATTTAGATCCTTCTTTTTCTTTCTTTTTTAACTTAGGACAGTCCTCTTGAAATGCCCTACCTCACCACACTTGTAGCACTTATAGTCTTCCTGGATTGTAACTGTCCACTAGGCCTACTCCTGTCCCTACCTCTGCCTGACCCTTTCCCAACAGATAGATCCTCCTGGGAAATAGCATCCTTGGTCATCTTCTCCTCTGCTCATTCGTCCGAAGCACCGAGATAATATCTTCATAGAATAATGTCTCCTTCCTGTAAAGCAACGTCATGACCAATGAGTCATGTGATGTGGGCAGCGAACATAATAGCAAAAGTGCCTTATCTTTCTCCTTCATCTTGACCCCGACATACAACAATTCATTGCTCACCTGGTCGAACACCTGGATGTGGCCCAGCACATCTCCACCTTCTGACATCCAAAGATTGTCGAGACGTTTCTTCAACATCAACTTATTGTACATGTTCTTCCCCATGTAGAGGGCTTGCAACTTCGACCAGAGTCCCTTCGGGATCTTCTCCTCCAGCACTTAATAAAGGGCTAAATCTGTTAGATATCCTCTGATCGTTGAATATTCCTTCTTCTCCAACGACATCCACTACTTATCTATCATCCCATCTGGTATTTCCTCCAAAATCATATCTAAACCCTGCTGGACAAGAAGGTCCTCTACCCAGACTTTTCACATGGAGAAACTTTCTTCCCATCAAACTTCTCAAAATCTAATTTTATGCTATTACCCATGGTGAGATCTCAACAAAAAAAAGCATTAAAAAAATTAAAAAATTGAGAGATCTTGATGAAGCCTTGCTGAAATTTTTTCAATCCTTGAAGATCTCTAAACAACTTCTTCTTGAAACAGGCTTTGATACCAATTATTGGAGTTTAGTCCTCAATGATCAACAATGGGATCAACCTCACTGAAGAAGTATCCTGGGCTTTCACCTTTTGTTACCAACAATTAGATTGGTGCGGTGGTAATTTGTTTGCTTTTGAACCCTTTGATCCTGGGTTCAAAACTCCGCTGCCTCTTATGCTGGATTCCAATGCACGGAACACGCGAGCTAGCTTCCATCCATCCCTCGCGTCTTACGTGCACGCCAAGGCTTGATTAACTCCTCGCGTCTTCACGTGCACGCCAAGGCTTGATTAACTCCTCGCGATCTTGAGATGGGAGAATTCCTGGAGGAGGAAGAAGATAGAGAGAGAGGATTATCTTGGAAGAAAAGAATCTGTTGCTTATTCCATCCAAACCCTAAGGTTTAAATACATCCATCAAGTGGGCTAGGCTCAGACTCAACAAAAACTCTCATGGACTAATGCAATAAGATTAAACTAATCCCCAAGCCTATGTACACCCATGACTTGATTTAATCTCAAAGCCTCTCCCTAGCCCCACATTTTCTCTCTAGCACTTTCTCCCTCTACAGTCCCTAGTTTTAGTTGTAATGTTGCTTTGATTGGAGAGAGAGAGAGAGAGAGAGAGAGAGAGAGAGAGATTGCTCTGCCTATTATACTATGAAGTTATGTGGTTTAATCCCAACTTCTGTTTGACAAGAAAACGAGAAAAGAATGTCGCTTGTAGAGCCCAGGCTTGCAAGGTTTAATTGAAAGGAGCCTGAACTTAATTGAAAGAAGTATTCGGATACGTTTTAAACCAAATAGGCTTGTCAATTATTAGTGACACAAAGCAGAGAAACAACCATATAAACAGATAGAGCCAATTATTCTCTCACTGCTGTCAATGCAGCAGGGACAAAGCTTGGTCCGCTAGATATTAATTTTCGTACGATTTCTGCTCGAGAAGCGATGCGTTCAACAATTTTACTTAATAAGCGATAGGTATTATCGTCATCAAGTAAAAAGAGATGGTTGTGTGTATATATATATATATATATATATATCATTAATTGATTAAGAAATTAAATGATAAATATATAACGTGCCATGCCTAAGTTTAGTCCGTGCAGCGCATGTCCATCCGTTGATGGTGGGTGATTCAATGTGGCCAAGATAAATCACACTGGCGGTCGGTCATTGATAGGAGCAACTTAAACCTGCCTTCCAATACCAAAGACAAACAAAACCAAATCACAGCTAAAACACATGCATTTTGGCCTGAGCCATCAACAGTACTTATAGGAATCCATCATCAATACATAACAAGCACCGAATGTTACGACATACTCTTATTGTCAAGGCTCTCCTAGTAATTGCCTTGGCTCTCATACGCGTTCCATGACGGGAAAAAAACACAAATTCATAACAAGCACCGAATGTTACGACATACTCTTATTGTCAAGGCTCTCCTATATAACCCATCTAATGCTAAGCATTACCACTCCAGTCCAAATCATTCGATGAATTAAGGACTTAGAGACGTAGACTTCAGCATAGAGTCGTGCTTCTTCTCAGGAGCCATTCACAGTCCGACCTCCATCAACACAAATGACTTGACCCGTAATATAGGAAGCAGCAGGTAGGCATAAGAAGGACACAAGAGATGCCACCTCATCTGGTTCGCCGACACGCCCCATGGGTATGCGGGCGATTTCTTTTGCTGTAATCTCCTCGTTTTCAAGTGCCTGCACAAATGCAAAGAACGAGAGATTCTAGCAGTCATTTAGCCTACCACATGTAGTTAAGTGTCTTGGTGAAAGATGCAGCACAAATTGCATCAGGTTTAATTGCAACAACTGTGGCCAATACAGATTTTGCATCCAACTTTATTTGGCAAAAAAGGTGTATCCCTGTTAGGATACAACTTGATTTATTGCAACTGGCATTCCCACTGTTATTTTGACGAGGCCTGCACAAGTAGCTCGTTATAAAACTTTGTTTTCTTTTTTCTTTATAAACTTGATGATGGCCTTCTCTAATAACATGGATTTGCTTGGATCAGGGGTCTTCTTCTAAAACCCCCATCGCCATCGCCTCTCTGGATGGCTTTGCAAATGCAAAGAAAATGCAATGCCATAATTGCCTAGGTATTCTATGGTAGATGTCTGGTCCCCAGTGTGATGGGTGCCACTCATAATTACCCTGCAAACAAAGCTTGCCTACGGTGTCTTTATTTCACTGATGGACTGGGGGTTGGATTGGGTCCAGATTTGCCGGAGGTTGCCGACTTTTGTTCTTTTACTTTTGAGAGAAAAGTTTTCAGACAATTATGAAAAAGGCCCTTACAGGCTTTGCGAGTGGGGTTCGGATGAACCCTGGAGCAACACAGTTGACTCGGATATTGTCTTTAGTCCACTCACAGGCTAAGCTCCTTGTGAGCTGATTCATTGCTCCTGAAAGACATAGCAGAAGTCACAAAATAGTGGAGATCCATGATTATTAGTTACTCATATATGCTTTATCCCAAAAAAAAAAAAAAGGGCCTCGTTTTAGATTACCTTTAGTAGCCGAATATATAGATAAATCTTTCACGGCTACAACCCCTGCAACTGAGGAGATGAACACGATGCTACCTGCTCCTGATGCCTTGAGAAGAGGGTGAGCTAGTTGACTCAGATGAAAAGCCGATTCCAAGTTCGTAGCCATGAGAAAGGAATACTCTCCAGCAGTGAAATCCACAGTTGGTTTTACAATGCCCGTCCCTGCATTATTAACCTAGGTGGGGGCAGTACATTTTTGTCATTTGGATCGACTGAAGAACATCTCAGTAAGGCAACACACACTCGGCATGAACTTATTTATGATAGTAGTTAGGTTGAGCATAACTTTTAGGTGGTCACAGGGATATGAAGGCTTGAACAACTATCAAGGAATGGTAAAATAGTAGTTGGAAGTAATAAATGGGTGAGAAATTTAGCAGGTACAGAACCATAAATGCGAGAGTGCTCTCTCTCAAAGCCATGGCCTATCTAAATGGAGGAGCATCTCATCAAAATTTGAAACAATCTGGATGGCCTTAGAACTCCACCAAATTCTTGAACGGTTGCATATCAAAGAAGTTTAATAAGCATTTTTTTACCAACAAGAGGCTACTGGTTTATTATTGGTTGCAGCCAACACTAACAATTCTAGAGATTGAGCTTTACTTGTGCTATCATAAAGTTCTTGCAAGCTTTGAAGATTTACTACTGTTTTAGTCATAATTCTACTACTCATTACAAGTTTGTTTTTTTAATTCTAATACTGACCTTTATATAAGGTAATAAAAAAAATTAATGCCTTTACATTTTATAAAAAATATGATTCTAAAATTAGTAGAACCGAATAAAAGAATTGATTAGCTGATCCTAACTAATTTGGATTTAAGACTTTGTTGTGATTGTGGTTGTTATACTTTCATAATGAGATACAATGTAAAATCATATGAAACTTACAACAATATTGAGCTTCCCTTCAAAAATAGAACAAACATCCTCCATTAGTTTCTCCCTATCAGGTCGAGAAGAGACATCACAAACGGATCCAGTAACGTGAATGTTGAGACTTTTCCATCTTTCCAAGCATTTGTTAAGTTCTACTTCATTTCGAGAACATGTATGTACAGCAGCTCCAAATCCTGCTAATTCTTCAACTATGGCATGCCTGAAATGTTATCAGATGATCACAATTACATTGGTTGCGGTGGCAAAACATGGCCAGATTACTTCATAAGCTCTGTAGGATTTTCTGAATGAGCAATCATGAACTTAGAAACTACTATTTGGTGTATGGGTATAAATAAGCAAAAATTTAGAACGATCATCCTCAGTTCCTAAGGTAGTCTTGCTTCTAACCATTTGCAAATTGGAGAAAATAAGCATATCTCGATGCGAGTTTGGAGAGACTTTGTAGCACTTAGAATCTCAAGAGGTTGAACAGAGAAAAGTAGAAATCATGGCGTAAACCATAATTTGGAACATGGAATTTCTGATATAAAAAGGAAAAACTTGCAAGTTTAAAAAGAAACAAAAGACCTCATATGTTAATAGTTTCGGTTTTCTTAGATAACAGATAAAAGTTCCATGGAAGCTGCAGATCATGCCTGTTTGGCAAACAACTTTTATTATCAGACCTTTTGCTCAACTGATGAACAAACTAAACCTAGCTTGATCATCTACCAATTTTTGATGCAACAGACCTTTTTTCTTGACTCCATGTTTTATATATTTTAATTCAACTGAGAGTATCAACTGACCAAATTGGTCAGGCAGACAGACTATTACAGATGAAAAAAATTAACTTACCCGATTCCTTTGGTGCCTCCAGTGACCAAGGCAGTGGTTCCCTCAAGGGACCATCGCTTCACTCTGCTGTTGAAACTGCTTCCTTCTGCATCCTCCATGGCAGCCTTCTCCCCTTCCATCAGAAACCCTGCAAGGAGCTAGCCTCCTAACTCAGCATCGCAGGCGACAGATGGCTCCTAGTTATATACGCTATTAAAGTCCCATGTTATTGGCGTCGGTTACAGAGCATGCAATAAATCATTGCTGCCAGAGTTGTTAGACCATCACAATTGCACTCCTACTTCGGTTATGCCATTAAACTTTTGGAACAAATGGCCATGGTTCAATATTTTAAAAGCATAAATTTTCTGCATCCACTTGGGAACAATCTTTACACACACAAACACACGCACACATATATAGGCACACCACTGGTGTGTTTTTTTCCAGAAATCATGTGTCTTGATCCCATTGTATATCGAATTGTTGACTGAGTCTTTTTATTTGTAGGGACTTGACTATTTTATCTCTTTGGTTCTGTGGATCTGCAATTAAACTTTTGGAACAAATGGCCATGGTTCAATAGTTCAAAAGCATAAATTTTTTGCACCCATGTGGGAAGAATCTTTACACATATATATAGACACCACTGGTGTGGTTTTTCAGAAATCATGTGTCTTGACCGCATTGTATACCAAAATTGTTGACTGAGTCTTTTTATTTGTAGGGACTTGACTATTTTATCTCTTCGGTTCTATAGACCTGCTATTAAACTTTTGGAACAAATGGCTATGGTTCAATATTTCAAAAGCATAAATTTTCTTCATTCACGTGGGAAGAATCTTTACACACAAACACACACATATAGACATACCACTTGTGTGTGTTTTTTCAGAAATCATGTGTCTTGACCCCATTGTATACCAAAATTGTTGTTTGAGTCTTTTATTTGTAGGGACTTGACTATTTTATCTCTTTGGTTCTGTGGACCTTCCATTAAACTTTTGGAACAAATGGCCATGGTTCAATATTTCAAGAGCATAAATTTTCTGCATCAAAGTGGGAAGAATCTTTACACACACAAACAAACACACACACACACATATATATATTGACACACCATTGGTGTGTTTTTTTCAAAGAATTTTTGTAGAAGGTGCTAAAAACATGTGCATATTTGAATACCTACTTTTGCTATGATTTCCCTATATATATATATATATGTAAGGCCCATGAAATTGGATCGGCCCAAAGTGGACCAGTCCAATCCCACTAAACGCGTATATTATGCGTGGACTTGGGGAGGAATTCTCCTCCCCCTACCCGAGTGGGTATAAAGGGAGGAGAAGAGGGTTGTTTCCTAGCGCCGCCTAGAGAAGAGAGAGAAAGAGAGAGAGAGAGAGAAGAAAAAGAAGAAGAAGAAGAAGAAAAAGAAAGAAAAGTGGGGAGGCAAAGCCCTACGTCGCTAGGGAAATGAGAGGCCAAAAGAGAAATAGAAGGAAAAAAGAGAGAAAAAGAGGAATCTCTGTTCCTTTTCTCTTCTTTCGAGGAGTGCCACCGTCAGGATATCGTTGGATGCTAGGAAAGAAAGGTAAGTTCTTAGTAGGTCATTAAAGATGAAAAAAATAGGCACATGTGATGAACACGGTGAGAGAATTAAAAAAAAAGGGAGAAAAGAAGGGTGAGTGCTCGGATTGTGGCACAGACCCAATGATCGATTTTAGAAAAAAAATATTTTTATTTTATTTTATTTTTTGTTAAAGTTTATTTCTATCAATTCAATAAAATATGTGAATTGTGTTAGTTGAAGGGGACAACTAGCGTGACAGGGAGGAGTTAAATTCGAGTCGTCAGTGAGAGGTTGTTAGCCAAATTGTGAAGTAAGAATTCTCCTACATAATTTTTATCTATATTGTATAAATAATAATTGTTAATTTTTTTATGATTTACGTTGGGTGAATTATGGATTTTGTGATGTTTTTTGATTCTTGGTGTGGTTTGGTTGATGAATATTGCCTAATTATGACTTATGAAATTTTTATTGTCATGATTGAGTTGCAATGCATTGATATGTGGTTGAGTTGCGATGCATTGATATGCATGTCATGTGTTGATTGTGATGCATAAGTGCATGATGGTTTATGCTCTAGGCTGGCCATGTGAGAGCCTTGCCATAGGCTAAAAATATGGTAGTGTTGCTAGTCACTGGCTGAATATGACAATGTGGATCCATCACAAGTTGAAAATATGGTAGAGTTGCCCTTCATAGGCTGGAGTGTGACATCGTGGTTCCCCGCCATGGGCTGGAACGTGGTTATGATAGTTTAGAGTTAAAAATCAGGTAGATTTGGATCCAATGTATGACTAATTAAGTCTGAAGTTATTAGATATGTGTTACATGATTGCATGATGGCATCTATATTTATTGATTTGGTAGTTTGGTTTTACTTAATCATGTATTTATACCATAAAGATTATCTATTAAATTGCTATGTAATAAGGTAAATTGCATGTAGGGGATTCTTATGGGGTTGTTGAGCTCATTATATATGTTAAAATTTTTTTTTACAGATTGAGGTGATTAATTTGATAGGATGCGATGGAGCGACTTATAGCTATTATGATTAGTTAGATAGATATAAATTCTATTTTAATAATTTTTCTAAAGATTGTAGAAAAATAATGAACTTATGTTTATGACATTAGTGGATGTTTACCCAGTTTTTTTAAAATTATGATAATTGCTATTTCTTTAAATGATAAAATTTTTGTGGAATATAGTATGGATTGTTTATATCATGCCTTGCATGGTCTCTAGGGCTTGCTTTAGGGTTTATGCGGCCATATCACGTGGCTGAATCAGATGGTAGATTTGGGGCGTGACAAAAGTGGTATTACAGCTTAGGTTTATGATCATTAAGGATTTTAGGATTTAGGATCGAAGTGAGAGTGGGTGGAAAAAAAATTTTAAATCTTATTTGAATTGAAAGTTTTGAAATATGAATTAATTTTGATTGATATATGAATATTAAATTAAAAACTAAACCTTATTGTATAAAGGTTGATATGGCTCAAGGTAGAGGATGTGGTTGACCTAGAAGGCCAACCCGATTCGCCGATGGCACAACTACGTGGGAGCCCTCGCAATCACAAGTAAGTGATACAGCCTCAACTGTGTGGGGTTTGTACCGAGAGGAGCCCCCTGTGGTCCCCTCCACTGAAGTTCCTAATGCCCCTAGAGTGGGAACCATAGAAGCAAGGATATCAGGAGCACGAAATGCAGAGAAACCTAGGGTACAGCCCAGTGAGCATATGACTACTGCCTAGTTACTAGATATTCTACTACAACAATAAGCTGCATCAAGGGCAGATATGATGAAGATGATGGAGCTGCAACAGCAGCAACAACAACAATTTTTGCAGCAACAACAACTACAACAACAACTATGGGATCCCAGAACTCAACCTGAGCGTCGAGTTAACTTGACTAAGTTCAAAAAGTATGCACCATCGGCTTTCAAGGGCATTACTGACCCTATGGATGCTAAGAGTTGGTTGAAAGAGATGGAGAAGGTCTTCTAGGCCTTGAAATTCTAGAGAAGGAAAAGGTCAACTTTGCGACCTTCATATTGCTTGGTGAGGTAGCTGATTAGTAGGAGACAAAGAAAGAAAAACTTGGCCCTAATGATGCACCGCATACCTGGGGAGAATTTAAAAAGGTTTTTATAAAAATATTTTTTTTAGAGCGTTAGATTCCATAAGTTTCGAGAGTTTGATCGTCTTGACCAAGGCAGTATGACAGTGGCACAATATACTATAAAATTTGAAGAATTATCACGGTATGCACCCATAGTAGTGGCAGAGAAAATTGTTTGGGCTCATAAGTATGAAAATGGACTTAGGAACCCAATCCGATAATGAGTGGTTGCTTTTGAGTTGACCATCTATAAGGAAGTGGTGGACAAGGCTTTGGTGATACAAAAGGGCTTTAATGATACACAAGCTGAAAAAGAGAGGACTATGAAGAAAAAGAGGTAGGTTTGAAAATTTTCAAGGCCAAGATAAGAGAAACCTTAATACAAAGAGGCATAACAATGCAACCCCATGTGATGGAACATCAAGTAAAGGTAAAGTCAAGTGTTTTGGTTGTGGAGGACCACATTTCCTAAGAGATGCGGGCTATCATAGAAGAGGTGCTACACATGTGGACAGCCAGGTCACATAGGAGCAAAGTGTCCCATGGAAAAAGAACTACAAGAAAAACTAGAGTCTCCAATAGCACCACAATCGGGGGAGGTACCGCAAAAACCTCGAGCTCAATGGTGTATCTATGCACTCTCAGAGCCAGATGCTAATGCCTCAAATGATGATTAAGTTATTATCCCATACAATGTATGCATTGTTTAATCCGGATGCTACACATTCCTTTATATCTGCTTATTTTGTTAAAAGTAGTAAGTTAACATCTATACCATTAGAAGTTTAGATGTGTGTCTCTACACCAAGTGAAGATATTATGCTAGTGAAGTCAATGTGTAAGGATTGCATATTAACCATTAAGGATATGGAGATGAAGGAAGATTTGTTAATTTTAGAAATGAAGAATTTTCATGTTATATTTGCAAATAGCATGTATTATTGCCAAAAGCATACCAACATACTTTCAGTATCAAATCTATTTTCTCATTTTCAAATAAGATACTATATATCAGTATAGCATTTAAATCAATAATTTTTATACTTTAATAATTCATGAAAATCATGATAAATAGCTTACTCACTCATAAAAATTATGATAAATAACTTACTTACCTCTTAGCGCTAATTCAAAAAGTGTAAATCAGCTATTTGGGCACCTGAGTACCTATAGCATCAATTTTTTAATTTTTTAATCTTCAAAATCAGCATATCAAAATATCTTCTAAACTTTACCCAGCCTAATCCTGAGGCCAACTTGGGGCTTGAATATCTCCAAATATATAAGCTCAAATGAAAAATAAAGATACCTCAAGAAACTAGGATCAATACTGATCCAAACCTTATTTTCCTTTTATTGGGCTTGGCTTGATTTGGAGGCCAAAAATTAGCCCAAAAGGGCTAACTAGGCTGGGCCGAACCCAAGCCCAGGCCCCCTCTTTCTCCCTCGTCTCCTCTAGTTCACCCGAACCAGGGGCCGAAATAGGGGGGAAAGTGATCGGCGGCGTGTCGGCCGCCGCCGCTGGCCTTTCGTCCCCGGTGAGCCGGCGGGCACGCTGCCGGACCCGAACCAACATAGGGAGAGCCTCGGGTGGCCCTCTCCCCTTTTCTTCTCTCCCTTCTCTCTCTCTTACCTTGCTAGAGGACGACGAGGCGAGGAGGCGGTCGGCACGTGTAAAGGGGCAGCAATGATAGTGGAGGAAGCTCCTCCCTTTCTCCTTCCTTTTAGGGTATGTGTGGATGGAAGGGAATGGAGGGGAGGGGAAGGAAAAGGAGATGAAAGGTCATAAGTTACCTTTTTTGGGAGAAGAGTGAAAGAAAGAGGGGGAAGAAAATGGGAGTAACCGGTTCCCTTCTTTCCCTTTAAGCGAGGATAAATTTGTTAACCCCCAAATCATGGGAAAGTTGGGGGAGGGAAAAGTTTAAGTCATACCTTCTTGAAAGACCAAAATATCCCTTCATTTTCTATTCTCCATTCTTTCACTCCCATCACGGTTATTTTCTATTCTGAAAGGATATAATTGTCGCATAACTCTTCCTCTTCTTTTTTCTCCTTTTTATCCAAACAAGATAATTGATATTACACTTACTTCCTCTTTCATTCTTTCTAAACAAGAGACGAAGAGTAACCCTTCCTTTCCCTTTCTTTCTTTTTCATCTTTTTTTTTTATTATTTTCTTCTTCCTTTCTCTCTAAAGATCCAAACAAAATCTTATCATTACGAAAAAGAAAAAAGGAGAAAGAAAGGGGCGGCACCTTCCTCCCTTCTTATCAACAATGGTACAAGAAGGAGGCGGCGCCTCCCCTTTGGTCAAAAATAGCGGAGGTGATTTGGCACTTTTTGTTTTAACCGGGTTTTAGATAGACCTCACTGGACTAAAGGAAATTAACAGCTCAAACATGAATGGGAGATTTGGCACTCTGTCATAATCAGTGATGGAGCTTGCAATAAATGACATTGCCATCATTGTGTAACAGGCCAGCTTCGTTTGGCATCTTCTATTCACCTTCTATTATTATACAAAGATTCTCTAGAAAAAAACGTACCAGTCTACCAACCACCAGTAGCAAAGCTTAATGCATGCATCATATTCGGCAGAAAAGTTAATTCTGTGATTGATTGAGCTACAATTTTGTTGACCCATCACTTTAAATTTTGAATGCGAAAGGCTTCTTAATAAATTTTATTTTTTTAATACATTGAGCTTGACGTGCACTAACTAGAATAATGTAATCACCCTTTTTTTTTTGATTCATTGAGCTTCCTAGTAAGGACTTATTATTGGCATGTCCATAAAACCCAGTAGGTAAGATAATCAATTTGTTAAGAAACATTTTTTTTGGCACATATTATATATATATATATATATAATTTTTTTTATTCGAGTCATATATATGTGACGTAAGCTTTGGCGTACCTTTTTTTTATGTAACTTGGTAGCTACGCATGGCTTCTCTATCGTTGAGCGTGAAAACCGCCTGAACGGTCAAGGGATGGCAATATATATATATATATATATATATATATATATTATTTGATAAAAGTATTGGAATTGATTAAATATTTTTTTCAAAATAAATAATTTATTTATTTATTTTTATAAGATCCATATAAAAATATGTTACTGATGTGATGTGGGTAAAACTAAAGCAGCACTAATATTTATTGTCAGTATTTAAATATTTAAAAATTTTAAAGAAAGAAAAGAGAAAGAACGACCCTCCTCTACCACAATCATCCACGTACGCTCACACTTCCCAATGGTCTCATCTCACATGATCACACCTTAAAGTAATAAATTTCTCTCTCATGCCTACTGCTGCCAAGTCCGACCATAATCCGACCCAAAGGCACCATGATAAAACCGTATACTTTTAAAATAAATCTCAAAAAGCACGCAAGACCTGCTAAGGTACATACATAACATAAAATATTTTTACAAATATTAAAATTCAAATATACCATTTTACTAAATCAAACCATCAATCAATCAGTCACAAATTAATTCCATTGTTTCATATGGTGTGCCTAAAATATCAAATAAAAGAATATATAACTACCTTCACTCTTGAAACACATCACCAAAATTCTGATCCGGCCAGTAGATAGGCTTCATTCTCATCCTTTGAAAAAGGTAAAAAGAAATGTAATGAATTTAAAACCTAATAAAACTTGCATATATATATATATATATATATAGCATCATAAATATGTCAGTCAAATCAAAATAATCTATTAAAATGTTGTTGTCCACGAGACATAAAATTTATATAATTTTTTAAAAATTTAGTTAAATTTATATGTCAGAATAATTAACAATCGTTGGTGTGACCGTAGACATTGCGTCAATATATTTATCATCTATAAATATTGTTCATCTATAAATTCAAAGCATGACACATGTAACATAGTATTTATGACTTATAGAGTATTTAAAGAGACCGAAGAAGGAGGGTATGAGTAGGTATGGGCACTGGGCCGTGCCGTGCCAGGCACAGCACAGGTTCATCGTGCCAAAAAAATTATCGTGTCGTATTTGGCACGCCTATTAACAAATGGACCGTACCTGGCACGACTCATTAAAAAAAATTTAAATTCGGCACGGCCCGTGACCCATCAATAAATGAGCCACGGACCGTGCCTGGCACGGCCCAGCAGGGCCGTTGCTGGGCCGTACCAAAACGGCCCTTCTGGGTTGTTTTGTGGGCCGTGCCATGGCACAGCCCAGCTGGGTCGTTGCTGGGCCGTGCCATGGCATGGCCCAGAAGGGCCATTTTGGCACGGCCCAGCAACGGCCCTGCGGGGCAATTTTGTAGGCCGTGCCATGGCATGGCCCACAAGGGCCATGCCATGGCACGGTTGGTGCCAGGAGCACACTGTGCACCTAGGCACCAGCCAGCTAATCCAAACCATGATCCTGATCGGCGATGATGGATCCGACGATTGCGATCGATCTGATCGGAGATGATCCGACGATTATGATCGATCCATGACGTAATCCTGATCGGCGATGATCGATCCGACGGTTGCGATCCATCCGATCGGCGATGATCTGATGGTTGCGATCGATTCAAGTCATGATCCCGATCGGCGATGATCGATCGGACTGTTGCGATCAATTCGATCGGAGACGATCCGACGGTTGTGATCGATCCAAGCCATGATCCCGATCGGGGATGATCGATCCAACAATTGCGATCCATCCGATCGGCGATGATCCGACGATTGCGATCGATACAAGCTATGATCCCGATCGACGATGATCGATTGGATCGTTGCGATCAATCCGATCGGAGACGATCCGATGGTTGCGATCGATCCAAGCCATGATCCCGATCGGGGATGATCGATCCGATGGTTGCGATCCATCCAATCGGAGACGATCCGACGGTTGCGATCGATCCAAGCCATGATCCCGATCGGCAATGATCAATCCAACAGTTGCGATCCATCCGATCGGAGACGATCCGATGGTTGCAATCGATCCAAGCCATGATCCCGATCGACAATGATCGATCGGACTATTGCGATCAATCCGATCGGAGATGATCCGATGTTTGCGATCGATCCAAGCCATGATCATGATCGGCGATGATCAATCCGACGGTTGCGATCCATCTGATCGGAGATGATCCGACGTCTGGGATCAATCCAAGCCATGATCCCGATCGGCGATGATCAATCCAACGGTTGCGATCCATCCGATCGGAGATGATTCGACGTCTGGATCGATCCAAGCCATGATCCCGGTAGGCGATGATCAATCCGACGATTGCAATCAATCCGATCGGAGACAATCCGATGGTTGCGATCGATCCAAGCCATGATCCCGATCGGTGATGATCAATCCAACAGTTGTGATCCATCCGATCGAAGACGATCCGATGGTTGCGACCGATCCAAGCCATGATCCCGATCGACAATGATCGATCGGACTGTTGTGATCCATCTGATCGGAGATGATCCGACGTCTGCGATCGATCCAAGCCATGATCCCAATCAGGGATGATCGATCCGACGGTTGTGATCGATCCGATCGGAGACGATCCGACGGTTGCGATCAATTCGATCGGAGACGATCCGATGGTTGTGATCGATCCAAGTCATGATCCCGATCGGGGATGATCGATCCAACAATTGCGATCCATCCGATCGGCGATGATCCGACGATTGCGATCGATCCAAGCCATGATCCCGATCGACGATGATCGATTGGATCGTTGCGATCAATCCGATCGGAGACGATCCGATGGTTGCGATCGATCCAAGCCATGATCCCGATCGGGGATGATCGATCCGATGGTTGCGATCCATCCAATCGGAGACGATCCGACGGTTGCGATCGATCCAAGCCATGATCCCGATCGGCAATGATCAATCCAACAGTTGCGATCCATCCGATCGGAGACGATCTGATGGTTGCGATCGATCCAAGCCATGATCCCGATCGATAATGATTGATCGGACTATTGCGATCAATCCGATCGGAGATGATCCGATGTTTGCGATCGATCCAAGCCATGATCATGATCGGCGATGATCAATCCGACGGTTGCGATCCATCTGATCGGAGATGATCCGACGTCTGGGATCAATCCAAGCCATGATCCCGATCGGCGATGATCAATCCGATGGTTGTGATCCATCCGATCGGAGATGATTCAACGTCTGGATCGATCCAAGCCCTGATCCCGGTAGGCGATGATCAATCCGACGATTGCGATCAATCCGATCGGAGATAATCCGACGGTTGCGATCGATCCAAGCCATGATCCCGATCGGTGATGATCAATCCAACAGTTGCGATCCATCCGATCGGAGACGATCTGATGGTTGCGACCGATCCAAGCCATGATCCCGATCGACAATGATCGATCGGACTGTTGTGATCCATCTGATCGGAGATGATCCGACGTCTGCGATCGATCCAAGCCATGATCCCAATCAGGGATGATCAATCCGACGGTTGCGATCGATCCGATCGGAGACGATCCGACGGTTGCGATCGATCCATGCCATGATCCTGATCGGCGATGATCGATCCAACGGTTGCGATCCATTCGATCGGCGACGATCCGATAGTTGCGATCGATCCAAGCCATGATCCTGATCGGCGATGATCGATCTGATCGGAGACGATCCGACGGTTGCGATCGATCCATGCCATGATCCTGATATGCTATTATCGATCGAACGGTTGCGATCTATCCAATCGGAGACGATCTGATGATTGCGATCGATCCAAGCTATGATCCCGATCGGCGA
The DNA here is from genome assembly GCA_900491605.1 of Calamus simplicifolius. Classification (NCBI taxonomy): domain Eukaryota; kingdom Viridiplantae; phylum Streptophyta; class Magnoliopsida; order Arecales; family Arecaceae; genus Calamus; species Calamus simplicifolius. The sequence continues at coordinate 277,274 of UESW01004703.1, read as the reverse complement.
TGATCGATCGGACCATTATGATCAATCCGATCGGAGACGATCCGACGTCTTCGATCGATCCAAGCCATGATCCTGATCGGCGATGATCAATCCGACGGTTGTGATCGATCCAAGCCATGATCCCGATCAGCGATGATCGATCTGACGGTTGCGATCAATCTAAGCCATGATCTCGATTGGTGATGATCGATCGAACCATTGCGATCGATCCGATCGGAGACGATCCGACGGTTGCGATCGATTCAAGCCATGATCCCGATCGGGGATGATCGATCCAACGGTTGTGATCTATCCCATCGGAGACGATCCGACAGTTGCGATCGATCCAAGCCATGATCCCGATCGGCGATGATCGATCCGACGGTTTGATCCATCCGATCGGCGATGATCCGATGGTTGCGATCTTTCTATTTTTTTCTTCTTACTTATTGTATTATGTTCTAGAGGTCAGGCCTAGCCCCCCTCCCTTCTGTACCATTTTAATTTTAAATTAATAAATGGTAGGGGTCTATGCCAAACCTCCCACCATTATGGTGGCTTTATATTAATAAAATTTCTTTATTCCTAATAATTTTTTAATTTATCAAAAAAATTATATTTTTTATAATTTTTTTTATTTGAGCTATGCATGGGCTAGGCCCCAGGTGGACCGTGTCAGGCACGGCCCACCTGGGCCGGCACGGCTCAGGCCCACCTGGGCCGTGCCGGCACGGCACGACGGGCCGGCCAGGCCCGTCATATTAGAGTACAAAATTTAAGATAAAAAAAAATGACAAGCATCATCCAATCTCCAGGATCAGAAACCGAAATGATGGGCAACCCGGGCAGCTACCCAATCAGTCGTTGAGTTAGCTTCCCGGTAGATATGTTTCACCTGGACTCTAGTAGCCTGATGGAGCAAAGATCTGATGTCACATAACACCGGTTAGCAGGCTCAGGGTCGCCGATGTCCTACCATAGCCAACGCACCACAGTGAAAGAGTCCCCTTCAATAATAAGATGGCGGCTGCCCAGACTGCGGATAGCATAAGATATGTCAGCCTACGCTGCATATAACTCAGCTAGTGGTACTGACAGGTCAAGAGAGCCAAAACCACCAGCCGCAATCATCAATCCATTCGGGTCACAGATCATGAAAGCCGATCCACCCAACCGACTTTGAACACTGCCATCAAAGTTGATCTTGACAGATCCTAGTTAGAGGGTTCCCAAGAAACGAAGACCGTGCGTCGGTGCGCTGTCGCAGCAGCAGAAGAATCCCAGATACTAGGTCTATCAGCATCAAGGCCAGACTGATGGAGCATATACTCAACAGAGAGGGACAGGGCTGACCGGAGCGTCCTGTGGGAAGGGGTACTGTCATCGAAGAAAATTTTCTTGTTCCGAGACAGCCAAACCTGGTAAGCAATATAAGCTGCCTGTGGGAGCAAGGAGATTGGCGTGATAAAAATAAACTTTATTTAATTAACATCACTAAACATAACCAATTTTTAATCCATTTTTTTATGAATAAACTATTGATTTTTTATACAATGAATCTAAAACAAACATTTTATCTTATCTTTAATTTATAATTTTAAAAAAATAATGTTAAATTTTAAATTTAATAATATAAAATTTAAAAATTATATTTATCTTATATCTTTTTTAAATTTAAAAATAATAATTTTAGAATTTTAATTTAATAATTAAAAATTTAAGAATTATATATATCTTATTTTTTTTATTTATCTTATTGATCAAAGCAGTTTCGTGCAATATCACACACACAAATATGTACCTAATTATTCTGGAAAATGGACGAGTTTCGTTTCAACATCTCTAGGGAAACGGGAGAAATGAACAGGTGATCGAGTTCAGTTTCCGATTCCGGCGCTGTAGTGGTCGAGTGTAGCCTCTTCCTCTTCCGGTTCAGCTCCTCGGAGCCGGCAATTATAAACTTGAACCGCTGGATCGATCTCCATGCTCTGCCGCCTTGTAGTAGTGAACCAGACCTAGGCTCAGCGCCGGCAATGGAAGGATTTCTTGCTCACACCGACCTGATCCGGTGACCTCCCTGGCCTGGAAGGATTTTCGTCGTCTTGGACTGGTTTACACGTGTTTGACTTTGCTACCATTTTTTAAAAGCAAAAATTTTATTTCTATTGGTATTTTTATTTTTTTTAAAAAAGGGAAACTTATTTGATAAACAAAGTTTTTTTTTTTTTTTTTTGTTTCTGTATTATATAGTGAGAACGTTAACCGATAGAAACAAGGATTGCATGCCGATTACTAGCAACAATGCTTGAACTATATCGAATCAGACAATTCAAGATAAATTATATCAAATTATTCTAAACTTAGCACAATTTAGTTCGATACTATAGCCAAATCTCTCAACACCAATCTTGAGCTATACTAGACCGTCCAATTTGACTTGGTGTAAAGAAGTTTATTGTTGAAGTGTTTCGGTTCATCCAACAAATATGCCATCAATTCTATATGACACGTTCCATGTTGAAACATATAAATCTAGTACCAAGAAGATACCCATTTTCGATGTTGCAAACTCTATCAGTATAGTATATCCAGGAGTTAGGAAGTAGCCATCTGCTGCATTCTTTTTAATTCTTTTCTCTTTATAAACAATATTTTTTTGGTTGAAAACTATTATAGCTAAGGATAATTTTGTTTAAAAAATCATTTCTTTTATCAATACTAATTGAATTATAATAAAATGATGCAATTTCGTGATTTAATAGTTAGGGTTTTAATTCGAAAGTTAATGCCCCCTTCGCGCTCCTTCGATCCCTATGCAATCAAAAAAAAAAATTTGTAGGAAAAAAACACACCAGTCACATGCATATATATATATATGTGTGTGTGTAAAGGTTCTTTTCATGTGGATAAAGAAAATTTATGCTTTTGAAATCTTGAACCATGGCCATTTGTTCCAAAGTTTAATGGCAGGTTCATAGAATCAAAAAGATAAAATAGTCAAGTCCCTACAAATAAAAAGACACTGACAACAATTTCGGTATACAATGGGGGACAAGATGCATGATTCTAGCATTAAGCACCATGATTATTGCACAAGTAGGATCTCCAAAATATGAGCTGATACGGATCAGAAGCTTTTCCCCAAGGATGCCTCTAAAGTATTCGATCCAGTATCTTAGGTGAGGCTCCTTGTATCCAGTAAGAAGAGATCGAACATGAGGACTGTTCAAGCTTCAAGAAAGTAAACACACCAAATCCACTGATCCATGAAATACGGTGATATCCATGTGCATCATATTTCTTTACCAATCCTGGGTGCGATACCATCAACATAAACATAAACATAAACATAAACATAGATTCAAAACTTCCAAATTTTTCTTCTTTTGATCACCAAGGAGACAGGTAGCACCACTTTATCAAGGCACTCACCATCTATGGTTTAGATTCGGACTGAGTTGATTATGAAGCAATACGTACGGCAATGGCAATCATTTAATGGCATAGGCCTAATTTACGGAGGCATTGACGACTTCTATCCCACCATAAATTTTGAGACATAGGAACTTGGCCTACCATTTCAAAGCGAATCAATCGTTATTAGCTTGCGCTTTAATGGTGTTTGGTACCATGACACCAGACAGATGTATCAGATGAATTCAGTAAGCTTGGGGTAGGCCTTAACGTTGACACAGCCAACACAACGGCACAGAAAAAATGCCAACACTTTGATGAAGTTGTTAGCGTTTTTTTAACGTCGCCCACGTGGATATATGATTAATTTATTATTTATTTATTTTAAATAATAATTATGATATCTGATTTTATCATATATTTAAATTTAAGTGATAATGATGGTTTAATAAAGCTAATTTCCTATTGATTTATCTTTGGAAAGTTGTTATCTCTTTGATGGAAAAAAAACTTATCGTATTATCAGATTGTCATTTCTCTCATATATATATATATATATATATATATATATATATATATATATATGTCTGTTTAACCATCAAAGTAGATAAAGAAGAGAATTAAGAAAGAGGGAGAAACTCAATCTGTCGTTAACCCTCTCGTTCCTTGTCAACAAATATCAATGGATCAAGGTACGCATGATTGGTTTATATTTTTATGTAAAAATCATTTATTCCAAGATCTTGGCCATTATGTTTATTAAAAAAAATTCTTTAATGGATCTTACATGTGGTATCTGAGCCTTGATTGAAGAATTTATGATTTTTCATTATGAATCTATGTTTGACTATTATATATATATATATATATAAGAACAAAATAATTAAATTTTTAATACTGGAACGTCTCCTTTCCTTTATTGTACGTAAGACCCCTTCCATGCTGTGAGTCAATGAAGCCCCATTTCACGTGTCTTTCTTTTTCTTTATCTTTTTTTTCTGAGATTTTTACGGAAGTCTGGATCTTGTTAACACAGCGTAAGCCATATTCTTCCTCTAGCCGCATGGGATTTCGACCGTGGGATTCCAGCATTAAAGATGATGGAGAGGAAAGGCATTAAAGGCGGTAGAGAGGGATTCCAACATTAAGTAATGGAGGGAAAAGGGGAAGGGGGGTCTTGCGTACCGTGAGATTTCTTCTTTTGATCATCTCAAGCGATCGTCTCCTCTTCCTTTCGTTCCGTAAAGTCGAGGATTTCATGGATTAAGGAACGAGATTAAAAAAAGAAAACCCTTTCATGAAGAATCTCTCTTCACGAGAGACATGAAGAGACGTCTCTCATGCATGAAGGGAGACACAGGTAAGGCATCTTGGGGAAGGGGATTCAGGAAAAATAAATAAATAAAATAAAGGGCTGTGGTGCTTCACTGATAACCAAAAAGGTTTAAGGATAAATACATCACCACTTCATCAATCTAATGGTTAATAATAAAGGTTTCATGGAGATTAATGTTTTGAAAAATTATTATAGTAAAATTATGTGGGTACACTTAAATATTATCATTAATTAAATTTAATGTCTATATTATGTAATTTGTTAGTCACCAAAGTAGCCAAATTTGAAAGTTTATAGATATCAAATTTAATTAAATAATTCAATTACTCATAATTATGTGATGCTTATAAATGAATGACATTATTGTTTAATTGTTATGAGTATATTGAAGTTCATTGATTATAAATATTTAAGGGTCGCCCAAAGGTTGACTAGCCATTCTATAATCTATGGACATGATGTGGTCAATTAATATGCTTGGTTAGGTATGTTTAGTATATCCAAAGATAGCAAACATATCTAATTTGAGTATATATAATTGCCAAGTATGTAAAATTAAAATTAAGCATCAATTATGTTTACTGTTGTATATTGTTATATCACCCAAAGGAGAACTTCAATATGCACTTATTGTTTACTTGATAGAGTCTGAATATTTATTTAAATATATTACTTAAAGCATTAACGTGTGAGTATATTTTATTTGTTCATGTTTTTCTTCATTCGCAAGCTATGTCTGTTCAAACTTTCAATGGGCTTAATTTCTCTGAATGGTACGAACAAGTTCAGTTTCACCTTAATGTTCTAGATCTTGATTTGGTACTCATAAATGAGAAACCCACTGCTCTTACTGACTTTAGCAATGCTGAAAAGAGGTCTTTCCATAAGACTTGGGAAAGATCAAACAGACTTAGCCTGATGTTCATGTGAATGACTATAGCAAACAATATTAAGTCCACAATTCATGCTACTAAAAGTGTTAAGGAATTTATGAAGTTTATGGAAGCACGTTTCGAATCTGGCTCTGCTAATAAGTCACTTGCTGGGACATTGATGAGTACTTTAACCAACATTAAGTTTGATGGTTCCCGTACTATGTATGAGCATGTTGTTGAAATGACAAACATAGCAGCAAGTCTAAAGACAATGGGATTGGAAGTAAATAAGAATTTTCTTGTGTAATTCATTATCAATTCTTGCCTCCTGAGTATGGACCATTTCACGTGAGTTATAACACTATGAAGGATAAGTGAATGTGAATGAACTGCAAAGTATGCTCATTCAAGAGGAAGCAAGACTTAAGAAACAAGAAAATCATTCTATCAATCTCATGGGTCAACAAGGAGTTGGAAAGAAATCAAAGAAAGATAAGAAAGGAAAGAGCAAGCAACGATCACTAAAGATAAATGGGTCAACTGCTCAAATCCATAAGAAGGAACAAAAGGATGATAAGTGTCACTTTTGAAAAAAAAAAGCATGGACACTATCAGAAAGATTGCCTGAAACGTAAGGCATGATTCGAAAAGAAAGGTAAGCCTAGGGCTTTTGTATGTTTCAAATCAAACCTGACAAAGTTTCTTATAATACTTGGTGAATTGATACTGGTTGTACCACTCATATTTCTAATACGATGCAGGGATTCTTTACGATCCAAACCATAAACCCAAATGAAAACTTTGTCTCAATGGGAAAGAGAGTCAAAGCTCCAGTTGAAGCTGTTGGAACTTATCGTTTGATTCTAGACACTGGACATCATTTAGACCTTTTCCAAATACTTTATGTCCCTTCTATTTCTCATAATTTAGTTTCTTTATCCAAACTTGACTCAGTTGGATATTCTTTTAAATTTGAAAATGGATGTTTCAGTTTGTTTAAACACAATCATCTTATTGGTTCTGGTATTCTTTCTGATGGTTTGTACAAATTTAAGCTTGATAGTCTTTTTACTGAGACATTGTTAACCTTGCATCATAATGTTGGTACTAAACGTAGTTTAGTGAATGAACAATCAGCTTACTTGCGGCATAAACATTTGGGTCATATATCCAAAAAAAGAATTGAGAGATTAGTAAAGAATAAAATCCTTCATGATTTAGATTTTATTGATCATGGGATTTGTGTGGATTGTATTAAAGGAAAACACATAAAATAGATAATCAAGAAAAGTGCCACAAGAAGTAAATAGCTCCTTGAAATTATACACACTGATATATGTGGGCCTTTTGATGTTTCATCTTTTGGTGGAGAAAAGTATTTTATCACTTTATTGATGATTTTTCACGTTATGGCTATGTCTATTTGTTGCATGAAAAATCTCAATCGGTAAATGCTCTAGAAGTATTTATCAATGAGGTTGAAAGACAACTAGACAGAAAAGTGAAAATTGTTAGGTCTGACAGAGATGGTGAATATTATAGAAATATAATGAATCTGGACAATGCCCTGGTCCATTTGCCAAATTCCTTGAAAAGCATGGCATATGTGCTCAATACACAATGCCTGGAACACCAGAACAAAATGGTGTTGCAGAAAGCCATAATCGAACTCTAATGGACATGGTTAGGAGTATGTTAAGCAATTCATCATTACCCTTATTATTGTGGATGCATGCTTTAAAGACCGCTATGTATTTGCTAAATATGGTTCCTAGTAAGGCAGTTCCAAAGACTCCTTTTGAACTGTGGACAGGAAGAAAACCCATTTTGAGGCATTTACATGTTTGAGGTTGCCCGGCGGAAGTAAGGATTTACAATCCTAATGAAAAGAAGTTGGACTCAAGAACAACCAGTGGTTTCTTCATTGGTTATCCAGAAAGATCAAAAGGGTATAAATTTTATTATCCTAACCATAGTACAAGAATTGTTGAATCTGGAAATGCAAGGTTCATTGAGAATAATGAAATTAGTGAGAGTTTGGAACCACATAAAGTGAAATTCAAGAAGTTAAGGTGCAAGTTTCTTCACCTATAACTTCTTCTCAAGTTGTTGTTCCTAGAGTTGTTGAACCTTTTAATAACTTTTAAGAACAATAAATTAATGATCAAACACCATAGAATGATGATATTACTAATGAACTTGCAATAAATGAACCCAATGAAGTAGCATTAAGAAGGTCTCAACGACAAAGAAGAACCGCTATTTCTGATGATTATGTAGTTTATCTACAAGAATCAGATTTTGATTTGGGTATTAATGATGATCCAGTTTCTTTTTCACAAGCCATGCAAAGTGCTAATTCATCTAAATGGTTAGATGCTATGCAAGATGAGTTAAAATCAATGGATTACAATGCAGTCTGGGATCTTGTTGAATTGCCTGAAGGTTGTAAAAGAGTTGGGTATAAATGGGTCTTTAAGACCAAACGCAATTCAAATGGCAATATTGAACGTTGTAAAGCCAACTCATTGCCAAAGATTTTACTAAAAAATGTGGCATTGACTACACAGAGACCTCTTCTTCAGTTTCTAAGAAAGACTCATTTAGAATTATTATGGCACTGGTAACTCATTATGATTTGAAGTTGCATCAAATGGATGTGAAAACCGCCTTTCTAAATGGGAGTTTGAATGAATAGATTTATATAGACCAACCCGAGGCCTTTTATTTGAAGAAAAGGAACACATGGTGTGTAAACTGAAGAAGTCAATATACAGACTTAAGCAAGCTTTCCAACAATGGTATCTTAAGTTCAATGATACCATTACATCCTTTGGATTTAAAAAAAACACCGTTGATCGGTGTATATATCTAAAGGTCAGTGGGAGGAAAATCATATTTTTGATTCTGTATGTTGATGATATCTTGTTAGCTACTAATGACCTTGGCTTGTTGTATAAGACTAAGAATTTTCTCTCTAAGAACTTTGAAATGAAAGATATGGGTGAGGCATCCTATGTGATTGGAATCGAAATATTTCATGATAGATCACAAGAATTGTTAGGATTGTCTCAGAAAACATATATTAATAAAGTTCTTGAGAAATTCAACATAAACAAATATTCTACAAGTATTGTTCCAATTCAGAAGGAAGATAAATTTAGCCTTATGCAATGTTTAAAGAATGAATTGGAACATAAACAAATGGAACAAATTCCTTATGTTCCTTATGCATAAAGGAATATTTAGACTCAGATTTTGCTGGATGTGTTGATACTAGAAAGTCTATATTTGGCTATTTGTTCCTTTTAGCTGGAGGAGCGATCTCATGGAAAAGTGTGAAGCAGTCCGTCATTGTTGCATCCACTATGAAAGCTAAGTTTGTGGCATGCTTTGAGGCTACAATTCATGGTTTATGGCTGCGAAACTTTATTTGAGGACTTTGGGTTGTCGACAGTATTGCCAAGCCGCTGAAAATTTATTGTGATAACTTCGCAGTAGTCTTCTTTTCTAAAAACGATAAGTATTCAAAGGGTGCTAAACATATGGAATTGAAATACTTTGTTGTTAAAGAAGAAGTTCAGAAATAAAGAGTGTCAATTGAACATATTAGCACCAATCTCATGATTGTAGATCCGCTGACTAAAGGGTTGCCGCCAAAGATATTTCATGAACATGTCGAAAGAATGGGCATTATTGAAAACCATTAGTGATATTATGTTTAAAGCTTTAAGTTCCTTATGTATTTGACACTTTGAGCTTAATTAATTATTGTTTCAAAATTACTTATGGATCCTGATTACTTATGCTAGTATATATACATAAATGAATTATCAAAATATTAACAGGATTTGTCTTTGATAAAAGCATCATTGTTAGACCTTATTGCAATTTCCATTATAGGTTATGTTAAGTATAGAACTAGTAATGCGATACATGGAAGGGAGTACGTCGAAATAATAGCATGCAACCGCTATGATCCTTATTAGTTTTTGCTTAATGATGATTTTATGTTTGACCAATATTATGAAGGATTAGCTTCTGTTATGCGCTTTATGGTTGATTATTAAACCAGTATGTTTAATATCTCACATGGGCCAAGTGGGAGAATGTTAGCGTTTCCTTTTATGTGGCCCACGTGGATATGATTGATTTATCATTTATTTATTCTAAATGATAAGTATGATATCTGATTTTATCATATATTTAAATTTAAGTGATAATGATGGTTTAATAAAGCTAATTTTCTATTGGTTTATCTTTGGGAAGTTGTTATCTGATAACCTCTCTTTGATGGAAAGAGAAACTTATCGTACTATCAGATTGGTCTTCTCTATATATATATATATATATATATATATATATATATATATATATATATATATATATATATATATATATGTTTGACCATCAAAGCAGATAAGGAAGAGAATTAGAAAAGAAGAAGAAACTCAATCTGTCGTTAACCCTCTTGTTCCTTGTCAACGGAATTAGGCACAAAGCTGGTTACCTCACTGATGGGTTTCCCAGACGTCTTTAAAAACAGCCATGTTAACTTGTGGGATTTTACTCCTCTCCTTTTACCACACACCTAACCACCATTTAGCTTTCATTAAGATTACAATCTATCTCACCACAATAGCTATAGTCGTTGAACTTGAAAGTTAGACCAAGTTGATGGAAAAGAGCTACTTAACAATTAGAAAGGACTAAAATTATATAAGGAACGATATGATTTGAGACAAACGCGTTTCCTAGAATCTAGAATTCAGCCTCCTAACTGACCGCTTGCATTAGAATGAATTAAAGTTTTGGAGATGAAATTAACCACCTAAGTAAAGTAGATGATTGTTTTTTAAGATATGTTTTGTTTTTTACGATATGTCTTTTAAGTAAATTATGATTTGCATTAGAACGATATGTTTTTTTTTTTTTTTTAAGATGATGCAGTATAGTAGGAAGGAGAAAAAAAATTTAATCAAAAGATTTGCACTTGACCACCTAAGTTTTATTTTTTTAAGACATCATCGTAGATGTAGCAAAGTAGGAAAGAGAGAGAGAGGGATCAAAGGTTTGGACCCGGTCACTGAGTACTATTCTTTTCAAAAATCATCATCACGTGATAAACAGAGTACGCCCGTTTTGGAGGAGGGATTGATCATGTGTTTGAGTGCGGCCGAGTGCAATAAGAAAATGGGAGAGGGAAGCAGGCATGTGGTTGAGCGTGCAAGAGGGAAGGGCAACACATGGGTGTGGGTCAATGCCTCTTTTTTTTAACTTTTAAAATCTTTTAATACTAATTAACATTTTGTTTATAGAAATTATGAGTTTTTTTTAAGTAAAAAAAAGGGAAGGGAGATTAAATCCAGATGTAGCTTCTTTCAAAGGTTCCTTCTCCATTAGATAATGTTGGATAGCTATAAAAAAGACTTTCTTGACACCTTATCCAACCATAATTTTCACAGGTTCACAAATAAACTATAATTTAATTGAATTATTGCCAATTGCAAGAAAGAGTAGTGCCTGAACTAACTGGGCGCTGGAACTAACTGGGCTATGGCTTGAGCATTATTACGAGTATTTAATCTCTTGGATTCTGCGGACCTACTTTAAACTTTGGAACTAGTTGTCATGGTTCAAAATTTTAATAAAAGAATAATTTTTTTTGCCTAGAGGCCAATGTTTTGAAAATCGGATTGAACAATAAACCGGTTAACATTTGGGTCACAGATCAATCGGTTTAATCGGATGAATCAGTTTGATCGGATCAGATAATATTATAATTAAATTTTAATTTAATGATATAAAATAATAAAATATAAATATAATTTAAATGAAAATTTTAAAAAATTTAAAAACTGAATTGAACCGATTGAAATTCGTTCGGTTTAATGGGTTTTTTTAGTTTTTATCGGATCATATAAAAGTCATCTTTAATAATAAAACTAGATCGAACTGATAATTTTCGATTGAACCGGTTGAATTGACTGGTCCGATCCAATTTTCAAAACATTGCTCGAGACAAAAGAATCATTATTCTTTCATATATCTCCACGAATGGTTAACAGTAGACTCATCAAGGTATGACCAATGTGCTGGCATATTTTTTCGACAGAATTTTTTTAGAAACATATATAATAAACGTTGCTAAATCAAGCGTGTCTTTCTTTTTTACAAATACCCTGTTAATAAAAAAAATCCCAAACAATCGAGAAACTTTCTTCATGGCGGGTCCTCTTGGCCCCTCGGTTTCGCATCTTTTGTATGCAGATGACTGTATTTTATTGGGGCAGGCTACTGTTCGGAATGCGACCATCTTTGATTCTATTATTCAGAGCTACTGTCAGGCTTCTGGTTAAAAGGTTAATCTCCACAAGTCTATGATTTGCTTTAGCTCGAAGACCAGAAGTAATATTCGGGAAGCCATCCTCCATACTTTGGGCATATTTAGCCAGACTGATCGTCTTCTGTACCTTGGGATCCTTATCATCGGAAGATGGCCCCGCAGTAGTGATTACGTTGATATTGAGCGGTGGGTCCATGATCGCATTGATGGTTGGCACATCACTTCTTTATCTATGATGACGAGGATCATCCTTATACGATCGGTTCTGACTTCCCTTCCTCTGCATCTTCTCTCAATACTGCTATCCCATCTATTTGTTTGAGGATAAAGCGATGCTTTCTGGATTTTCTGTGGGCTTCTATGCAGGATGGACATGGGACTCATCTTCTGACATGGGATATAGTCTATATGCCTATTCATGAAGGTGGCCTGGGTATTCAGTCTCTAACTATTCGTAGAGAGGTCTGCTTACTCGTCATGCTTTTTGGTTTTTACTTGACCCACACTGTTTTTGGAGCTCTTTCATGCGGGCTAATACGGTGATTGGACCCCATCTATGGACTATCAGCCCTCTCGTCGGCATTCCTCTTTTTGGAAGGAGGTTTATCGCCGCGCTTCGACTATCATGACTAACACATCGTGGATGTTAGATGATGGCTCTATGGTTGATGTTCTCCAAGACAAGTGGATTGCTGACCTTTCCCTCTCTCGTTGGCCTACTTTTACCTGCATTGATATTCCCAGCAGTATGAGGGTTAAGGATTTGATCTCTCAGGATTCCTCCTGCTGGCCCATGTCTATTATTACTCAGCTCTTTGGTGAGGAATTAGCCCATCGGATCTTTGCTATTCCGCTCATTCGGGGGAATGTTACCAATATCATATTATGGCGTAGATCTTGTATGCCTTGGGCTCCTTCCAAGGACTTGATGAGTATTTGCAGACCTCCTCCTCAACAAATGATGGAAGCTGGATGGGTTTCGAAGCTCCATATTCATCCCAGGGTTTGGCTTTTTGTTTGGAAGCTTTTATGGGATTGTATTCCGACCTATTCTTTCCTCGTTGGTAGGGGCCTTCACATCCAGACTATTTGCCCCTTGTGTCATCAGGAGAAGGAAACTACCGATCATGTTATCTTTACTTGCCCCAGAGTTAGGGGGATTTGGCAGAGCGTGGGTTATGACTGTAGAGCTGATGCTGTGGGCTGTCTGAGATCCATTTTTTTGCATATTCTTCGGAAGGGTAGATAGCAGAAGACTGGCCTATGGGCTACCACAGCTTACCATATCTGGCTATCGTGAGATCTTCTTATCTTTACTGATGAATCCATACATTTCTTCAAGATTGTTCGAAAAGCCAGGCTTTTATCGACCGATTTCTCTCTTCATCGTAATACTCCTGTGATTGGCAGCCCTGGCCACTGGGGATCCCCTGCTGCTTTAGCAGCAGACCAGCATACGATCTTCATTTCTTGGGAGCCCCCCTCCAGGGTTTGTAAAAATTAACTTTGATGGGAGTGTTCGAGGTAGGCTTGCCGGTTCTGCTTTTGTAATTCGTGGGCCTAGTGGAGATTTGTTGGCGGCTGGTGGCTTTAGAAGTCTTGACTCTTCGGTTCCTTTGGCTGAACTCTATGCAGCCTGGGCCGAGATTCTTTATGCTATTAGGACTCTGCATGCTCTGGACCTGATTATTGAGAGCAATTCTCTTACAGTTATCCAATGGATCCAGAAGGATAGCTACTCTCAAGCTCCTATCAATCCCTTGCTCCTTGACATTTGGGCTACTTTGCGGGATGTTGACAGTGTCCAAATCCGTCATGTCTTTTGTGAAGCCAACTCTGCAGTTGATTGGGTAGCGACGGCGGTGGCTCAATATCATGGCGGTTATAGGGTTTGGAAATAGGGTGACCTGTCAGCTTCCCCTTCTCTCTGGGGCCACCGACAGCACACCTGCACACCTATGGTAATCAAATAGAGTTTTACTAGTCTTTATGTAGCGCTCCATAAAGAGTTAGAGAACCCCAACTAATTATTATAAATGGCAGACGCTCAAAAACATATCATGTTAAAACTTTTTATTATCATCTCAATATATATGCATATCACTCAATCAACACTAAGCATCAACCTGTTCAGATAATATTTTTTATGACATTCCTCAGGCAGTTTACAAGATCACATTCACAATCGACATCAAAATCATAAGTGCACACATCATACTCATAATTTTCTCCAAAACATAAGTCTCATGTTCATATCCAAAAGGTTTGAAACATCATTACATCTCACTGTATACATACACATATGCAATATACAAATATCAATCCACACTATCTCAATATACAAGGCTATCATCTATACACCCTTGCATCCAAGCAAGCTTCACTAGCTAAGAGTTTTGTCCTGCTTATCCTGTGATCCTGGTAGAAATACTCACTAATCTGAAAGAAAATTTCAATCATAGAGGGATGAGACCTAAGTCCTAGTGACTGGATAGCCATCTAACCATAAAGAAATAGAGAACCATAATCTCACCTTTTCAACCATATGCTAATACTATATAGCTTGTATAACTCAAAGTATATTTTTAACATGATATCAGATAAAGTAAAATGTAGCTTATTCTTCAGATAATATACCAGTACAGAAATACTCTACAATAACTTTCCACTGAAAGATAACTCATTAAGATAAAAATCCATGCATTACAATATGAAGATATGCATCCTTTATCTACAGCCCAGACTTTCTTTATTAAATTCTCAGATTCCTACTTGGGATCTGTCTGCCCACTGGCATCTCATGTAAACTATCCCTCTTGGCATAATTACTTGGCCCACTGGCCCTTTTCAAATAACAATGTATACTTTTAAATCTCATAATACTGGGTTGTGTGTGTAATGCCTCTGAGGTACCACTCTATAATCATCCTCCTATAGGTGTACTCTCATTGGGTGCATGACTAGCAATAGAATCCCCGCACAAATAGCACTCTTTACCCATGCGGTTCACCTGGCAAAGTGCTTTGTTCCTTAACCCTGAAACCTCGGGTTTTCTCTCTGCCTCTACGGGCTATATATAGTAACCCGCTCCACTGAGCTATGATTCATGCCCCCACGGGTTGCTTACAACCTGCCCCACTGGCCTGGTCAAGCATGCACTCATCCCTAATTCCGGGGTTCATCGTACGATCTGTTCGCAAGGAGGTGCCGGCTCAATAGTAGTGTGCAATGCTCATGCTACAGTACAGTCTAAAGGGTGATCAGCCCCATAGCTGCTTGATGCTCAGTATGATACATACATCATTTGTAAAGCTTTATCATGTAAATATGCCATGTATACATTAACAATTCCCTCATCGAAACTCATGCTTATGTCTTATTCTCAAAACTCATGCTGAAAACTCATGCTTATTTCTTTATGCTTAAAACTCATGCTCAAAACTCATGTATCAGAATACCATATACTAGGTTCTCATTTCTCAGATTTAAAACATATATAATACTCTACTAAACATAACATACCACAACTAGGTATTAATCTCATTGTAGTATCTCAAATTAACTTTTCAGTGCTAGATGAGAAACCCACTCACCTTAGCAGGTTACTCCTCAGCTAGTACTCAACTCCAGTATTTCGGCTCCGTGGAATAACCTTCTTGACCTACGTCAATATACTGATACGATAACTATTAGGATTACCTCCACACAAGGTTTTTTCACGAAACCATGCATGCATACATGCTCTATCCTCTAATATCTCATTATTTTCTTCCATCCTTTCTCTACTCAAGATTTCTTCCACTATTACCTCAAAATATAAGAATCATAAGAAAATCTAAAGTCATGCAAGATCTAGGAAGGATATAACTTATGTGGAGTCAATCACAAATCACAAGCTTCACTTTCCTTTCCTCTTTCTTCTTTTCTTCTTCTTTCTCTTCCTCTCTTTTCTTCTCTTCTTTCTCTTTCTTTCTTTCTTTTCTCTGGCCGAACCCATGTTTTTCCTTTTTTTCTAATGACTTGGGGACCAAGTCATGGGTGACTTAAGGGCTAAAGCATGCTAAAATCCCATTTTTACCCTCAAACACTCTTAACGCATGCTTTTTGAAAAATACGTGGCTCACTTATAACCATGATATTTTGCCCTTAGGTTTTCTTTCCCAAATTGCCCTTAGTACAATTATCAATTGACATTAGAGCTTTTTTCAAATTTGCCCCCGATATAACATTTTTTTAATCGATTTATAACCCAAATTATCATTTTTTTATTTAAATCGATACTTTTATAATATTTCTAAGAAAAGACTATACAAACTTGAAGAGCTCGATTTTAAAAATCCAACGGTTCAAACAGCACTCAAATCGGACTTAAAATGGAATAAATATTAAATTTTCAAAATTTAACCCAAAAAATCTATCGTCTTAGAGTCGGCTCCAACAGATTTGGTGTCGGCTCCAGCAAAAATAGGTGTCGGCTCCAGAAAAGTTGGTGTCGGCTCTAATATTGCAGCAGAAATGCTAACCTTCTATTTTTCTCTATAGGTGTTGACTTTCCCTCTGCAGGTGTCGACTCTAAAGCGTGCCGGAAGTTCAAAACCGTGCCAGAGTCGACTCTACTCCAATTAGAGTCGACTCTAATTACTAAAAACATCACTTAAGGATAAAACTCAAACTAAACTTGATTTTTCTTGTGATTTAAGCCCACTAAAACTTAAATCTCTTAATTTCTTAAATCAAACTCATTAGCACTCAAAATATACTCATTTACTCCAAAATTTTTCTCTTTATATTTATCAAAAGGCCAACACACCCACATTTCACTGAAACTCTCTGACTTTCATTTCAAATGAAAAATACCATTAATATTTTAATAAATTACAAGGTTTTCAGGATGTTACAATTCTCCTCCTTTTAAGAAATTTTGTCCCCAAAATTTAGCTAGATATATTTTCAAATAGATGGGGGTACTTCAATCTCATCTCATCCTCTTGCTCCCATGTAGCCTCCTCTTTTTGATGATTTAACCATTGCACCTTAACTAATGGAATTCTTTTAATGCGGAGCTGCTTAATCTCCCTACTCAAGATCTTCGCTAGTTCCGTTGCAAATGATAAATCTCCTGTAACTCTATAGTCTCAGACTGAATCACATGAGAGAATCCGGCACATACTCCTAAGCATTGATACATGAAATACATTATGAATCTAAGATAACTCTGGAGGTAAAGCCAATCTATAAGCTAATGTCCCAACTCTTTCCAGAATTTCATAGGGTCCAATATACCTGGGACTCAACTTGCCTTTCTTTCCAAATCTCATAATACCTCGCCAAGGATATACCTTCAAGACTCTATCTCCAATCTCAAACTTTACCTCTCTATGATTTTTATCTGCATAGCTCTTCTGTCTATCCTGGGCTGCCTTTAATTTAGCTCTTATAATTTTAACTTGATCTACTATAAGCTGCACTAACTCGAGGCCTAACAGCCTTCTCTTTCCCTCCTCATTCTAACACACTGGAGTTCTACATTTTCTCCCATACAAGGCCTCATATGGTGTCATATCAATGCTAGAATGATAGATGTTATTGTAAGCAAACTCTACTAAAGGCTAATGATCATCCCAGCTACCAGAAAATTCATGACACAAGCTTTCAACATATCCTCCAGTGTTTGGATGGTTCTCTCTGACTGACCATCAGTTTGGGGATGAAATGCTGTACTGAACCTCAATTTAGTTCCCAAAACTTTCTGTAATTCTGCCCAAAATTGAAATATAAACCTTGGATCTCTATCTAATACTATAGATACTGGCACACCATGCCTACTCACAATTTCATGCACATATAATTCTGCTAATTTATTCAAGGTAAAGATAATCTTAATAGGCAGAAAATGAGTAGATTTAGTCAATCTACAACTATCACCCAAATAGCATCATTGCCCCTTCTGGTCTTTGGGAGTCCTACAACAAAATCCATAGTTATATGCTCCTATTTCTACTTTGGAGGCTGAAGCTTGCCAGCCGGACACTGATGTTCAGCCTTAATCTGCTGACACACCAAACACTTAGATACTTACTCAGCTATCTTCTTTTTCATACCATTCCACCAGTAATTTTGTTTGATAGTTCTATACATCTTAGTACTACCTAGATGCATTGAATAAGCTGAGCTATGTGCTTCCCTTAAAATCTGAACTTTCACTGATTCCACAGCTAGCATACAAACTCTACCCTTGAATAATAACACCCCATCACCTCTAACAGAAAACTCTGATTGAGACCCACTCTGAATTAAATATCTAGCTTTAAGCAACTGTAGATCTAGCAATTGAGCTTCTCTTATTTCCTCAGCATTTGGAGTCTCACTCTGAAAGTAGCCAACAAGGCTCTTGATTCTTCTACAGCTAGCTCTGCATCTAACCTCCTTAACTCAATCATCAAGGGTAGCTGTACTGTTCTAATAGAAGCCAATGTGGCCATAGCTTCTGGCTCAAGGCATCAGCCACAACATTAGCTTTCTTTGGGTGATACTACATAGTGCAATCATAGTCTTTAATCAATTCAATCCATCTTCTCTGCCTTAAATTCAATTCCTTTCGGATTAGAATATATTTCAAGCTCTTATGATCAGTAAGTATTTGGCATCTTCTTCATACAAGTAGTGCCTCCAAACCTTCAATGCAAATATAACAGTAGCTAACTCCAAATCATGGGTGGGGTAATTCTTTTCATGGGATCTAAATGTCTAGATATATAAGCCATCACTTTTCCATTTTGCATTAAAACACACCCCAAACCCTTCAATGAGGCATCACTATAGATCACATAATCACTGGCACTATCAGGGAGTATTAGAATTGGGGGGAAGGTTTATCTCTTTTTCAATTCATCCATACTCTTCTGGCATTTATTAGACCAATCAAACTTGATATTCTTTCTAAGCAGCTTAGTCATAAGAGAAGCCAAATTGAAAAATTTTCTATAAATCTTTTATAATATCCTGCTAGCCCCAAGAAACTCCTCACCTTAGTCTGATTGGTAGGTGATACCCAATTCACTATAGCTTTAATCTTTTGAGGATCTACCATAATACCTTCGGCTGAAACTACATGTCCCAAGAACTTTACCTCATCAGCCAAAATTCACTTTTACTAAACTTTACATATAATTGCTTTTCTCTTAATATCTGCAAAACTATCCTCATATGTTGTTCATGCTCTTCACTACTTCTAGAATGAATCAAGATGTCATCAATGAATACTATCACAAATTTATCTAGATACTCCTGAAATACTTGATTCATCATACCCATAAAAGTAGCTGAAACATTTGTCAAGCCAAATGGCATCACCAAGAACTCATAATGATCATATATGGTCCTGAAAGCAGTTTTAGATATATCTCATTCTTTATTCTCAATTGATGATACCCAGATCTCATATCAATCTTTGAAAACACTGCTGCCCCCTGCAGCTGATCAAACAAATCATCAATCCTCGGCAATGGATAATTATTTCTAATGGTCACCTTGTTCAACTGTCTATAGTCTATACATAACCTCAAGGTACTATCCTTTTTCTTCACAAACAACACTGGTACACCCCATGGCGATATATTGGGTCTAATAAACCCTTTATCCAATAATTCATGTAACTGACTTTTCAATTCTTTCAATTCTTTCAATTCAACTGGAGCCATTCTAGAAGGTGCACTGGTTGTTGGTCTGGTATCTCGGGCTAGATCTATACTGAAATCGAATCCTCTGTCAGGAGGTAACCCTGGTAGCTCTCAGAAAATACATCTGAAAAATCCCTTACCACAGGGATATTCGTCAGCTCTAAACCATTGCCTTCTAGGCTTACTGCACAAGCTAAATAGGCTTCACATCTTTTTGCTAGCATTTTATTGGTTGTCAAAGCTGAAATCACTCATGAGGGCAACCCCCTCCTATCACCAACGAAACAGACCTCTCTATCATCAGAAGTTTGTAACATCACCTTCTTCCTCAAGCAATCTACTCTGGCTTTATGCATAGATAACCAATCCTTCCCCAAAATGGCATCAAACTCTTTTAATCTCAAAGGAATCAAATCTGCTGCTAATTTCTGACCCTCCATAGAAATATCACAGCCTCTATATACTTGGTCTGCTATAAAAGGCCTTCCTACGGGCATAGATACTACCAACTGGCTATCCAACTGGCTCACATCTCTAACTAGATGCTTAGCAAACTCACATGAGATGAATGAATGCGTAGATACATAATCAATTAAAATATAAGCATCATGATAATCGATGAGTAGCATACCTGTCACCACATCAGGATCAATCTGAGCCTCCTACCTCCTACCTGGTCATGGCAAACAAACTGGCCTCAGCCCTTGGAACACTGGATGACCCTCCTGGCTGATTAACATTAGGCCCCACCTGACTGGCTGAAGCCACAACACTACTGTCACCCTTCTACCAGGCTATCCTCTTGGCACTACTGGCCCCTGGAAAGCCCACCAGCCTGCTGCCCTCTCCTAGGGCAATCTCTCTTAAGGTGACCTAGATCACCACAAATATAATATCCCTTATTGCCCCTCTTACATTCTCCCAAATGAAGTCTTCCACATACATTACATGGAGGTATATTTCTCCCTCCACCAGAAGGACGACCCTGCTCTCCTACATCACCAGACACCCTGCTGGTGGCAACCTGAGGCACACCCCTGTAAGGCTTTCTTTGGGCTGGACTAGATGCTGACACAGATACTGATTTCCTGCCCACATCACCAGGGGCTCTAAAATCATAATAAAATTGTCCAGTCCTCAACGGTCTCTTAAATGGCTGAGTCCCTCTCGGAGCAGAAGGATAACTAGGAGCACTTCTTTTCATTCTATCCTGCCTCCTACTCATATATTCCTTTTCAATCTCCTCAGCTTTGAGTGCTCACCAACTCAGAATAGTTATTATAGGTCTGCATATGGATCTTGGCTTTAATAGGAAGATTCAATCCATCCTGTAATAGTCACATCTCTCCCTCTCATCAGCCACCAAGGCCCTAGCAAACTGAGATAACTCAACAAAAGTGGCTTCATAATCTGCCACAGACATCCTTTCCTGGGTCAGACTAAGAAAATCTCTTCTCTTCTGATCCCTATAAATCTCAGAATAATATTGCTGATGAAACTCTCTTCTAAAATCTTCCCATGACAACTCCACTCTCTAGGGTTGCCTGCTATAAATAGATCTCCACCAACTCTGGGCTCTACCCTCCAGTAAAAAGGTGGCAATACCCAACCTTGCTCCTCAGAGCATCCCATCACATCAAATACCCTCTCGATCCTCTGTAGCCATGCCCCGGCCTGAATAGGATCAGTAGCTCTCTGGAACTCTAGAGCCCCTAACTTCCTGGCTCTTTTCACATTCCTCACAACCTTCAAATTTTTAGCTGGAAGGCTATAACTAGCACCCATAGCTGCTACCACAGCTTGAATAATAATGCCTATCAGCTCTGGCATACTAGGCCCCTGAGTTTGTGCCAGAGATGGGTCCACTGGCATAGGGGTAACAGACTGTGAAGAGGACTCTGGCATCTACTCTGAATATACCCTCACCGTAGCCTCATTAGATACTGGCTCGGTGGAATCACTAGAAGACATTCTATCAATTTGACTTCTTCTAACTGACCTTCTGAGTCTACTTTGACCTTTGCTTCCATCCCTGCAGGGGATTGCTCTATCTCTCTAGATGCCTTTGTAGTAATCCTCCTATAAGACATTATTATTACATTAGTTTCATCATTCAATAACTACAATCATAATCATGCAATCATCCTAGACTCATACTCATACTTATTCCCCTAGGACCTAATAACCTAGGGCTATGATACCAAAACTTGTCCGCTCCCCCTTCTCTTTGGGGCCACCGACAGCACACCTGCACACCTATGGTAATCGGATAGAGTTTTACTAGTCTTTATGTAGTGCTCCATAAAGAGCTATAGAACCCCAACTAATTATTATAAATGACAAATGCTCAAAAAAATATCCTGTTAAAAACTTTTTATTATCATCTCAATATATATGCACATCACTCAATCAACACTAAGCATCAACCTGCTCAGATAATATTTTTCATAACATTCCTCAGGCAGTTTATAAGATCACATTCACAATCGACATCAAAATCATAAGTGCACACATCATGCTCATAATTTTCTCCAAAACATAAGTCTCATATTCATATCCAAAAAGGTCTGAAGCATCATTACATCTCACTGTATACATACACATATGCAATATACAAATATCAATCCATACTATCTTAATATACAAGGCTATTATCTATACACCCTTGCATCCAAGCAAGCTTCACCAGCTAAAGGGTTCTGTCCTGCTTATCCTATGATCCTGACAGAAATACTCACTGATCTGAAAGAAAATTTCAATCATAGAGGGGTGAGACCTAAGTCCTAGTGACTGGATAGCCATCTAACCATAGAGAAATAGAGAACCATAATCTCACATTTTCAACCATATGCTGATACTATATAGCTTGTATAACTCAAAGTATATTTTTAACATGATATCAGATAAACTAAAATGTAGCTTATTCTTCAAATAATATACCAGTACTGAAATACTCTACAATAACTTTCCACTAAAAGAAACTCATTAAGATAAAAATCCATGCATTACAATATAAAGATATGCATTCTTTATCTACAGCCCAAACTTTCTTTATTAAATTCTCAGATTCCCACTGAGATATGCCTGCCTACTGGCATCTCATGTAAACTTTCCCTTTTGGGATAATTACTTGGCCCACTGGCCCTTTTCAAATAACAATATATACTTTTAAATCTCATGATACTGGGTTGTGTGTGTAATGCCTCTGAGGTACCATCCTACAGTCGCTCTTCTGCAGGTATACTCTCTTCAGGTGCGTGACTAGCAACAGGATCCCCGCACAAATAGCACCCTTTACCCGTGCGGTTCACTCGGCAAAGTGCTTTGTTCCTTAACCCTGGAACCTCGGGTTTTCTCTCTGCCCCCACGGGCTATATATAGTAACCCGCTCCACTGAGCTATGATTCATGCCCCCACGGGTTGCTTACAACCTGCCCCACTGGCCTGGTCAAGCGTGCACTCACCCCTGATTCTGGGGTTCATCGTACGATCTGTTCACAAGGAGATGCCGGCTCAATAGTAGTGTGCAATGCTCATGCTACAGTACAGTCTAAAGGGTGATCAGCCCCATAGCTGCTTGATGCTCAATATGATACATACATCATTTGTAAAGCTTTATCATGCAAATATGCCATGTATACATTAACAATTCCCTCATTGAAACTCATGCTTAAGTCTTTATGCTCAAAACTCATGGTCAAAACTCATGTATCAGAATATCATATATTATGTTCTTATTTCTCAGATTTAAAACATACAAAATACTCTATTAAACATAACATACCACAACTAGGTATTAATCTCATTATAGTATCTCAAATTAACTTTTAGTGCTAGATGAGAAACCCATTCACCTTAGCAGGTTACTCCTCAACTGGTACTCAACTCCGGTATTCCGACTCCCTGTAATAACCTTCCTGACCTACGTCAACATACAGATACAATAGCTATTACGGTTACCTCCACACGAGGTTTTCCCACGAAACCATGCATGCATACATGCTCTATCCTCTAATATCTCATTATTTTCTTCCATCCTTTCTCTACTCAAGATTTCTTCCACTATTACCTCAAAATATAAGAATCATAAGAAAATCTAAAGTCATGCAAGATTTAGGGAGGCTATAGCTTACCTGGAGTCAATCACAAACCCCAATCTTTCCTTTCCTTTCCTCTTTCTTCTCCTTTTCTTCTTCTTCTCTTCTCTCTTTTTTCTTTTTTTTTCTCTCTTTCTTTCTTTCTTTCTTTCTCTGGCTGAACCCACATTTTTCTTTTTCTTTAATGACTTTGGGACCAAGTCATGGGTGACTTAAGGGCTAAGGCATGCCAAAATCCCATTTTTGCCCTCAAACACTTTTAACACATGCTTTTTAGAAAAATATGTGGCTCACTTATAACCATGATATTTTATCCTTAGATTTTTTGTTGACCCAATTGATGATTTTGATGATTAACAAAACTATTTGAGTATAACTTTGAAGGCTCTGATGATTTTGATTTAGTATTTCAGATTATAAGACTATTGAATGATCAAAATCAGGAGTTACATAGTATTCTGGATCGAATCTAATGTCTAGGTAAGAATTACAGACATTAGAGTCGACTCCAAGAATCACAGAGCCGACTCCGGAACTGGCACGACACTAGAGTCGACTCCGAGACTGTTAGAGTCGACTCTCACAGAAGAAGCAGAAAGTCGATTTTTCTGGCCCCGACCTAGAGTCGGCTCCGGATAAGTTAGAATCGACTCCGAAAAAGTTACTTGTCGACCCCAGAAAAGCCAGAGACGACTCCAAAAATACCGTTCTGAAATGTCTCGAGCTAGAGCCGACTCCAGAAAAGTTAGAGTCGACTCCAACCCACCTGGAACAAAAAATCAAGTTGCCAGATCAGCTCTAACGGTAATATTTCTATTTTAGCTTATTTCTAACGGATATATTTTGATACAAGGTACACTCCAACGGATAGTTTTCTTCTAAAAATGGTGTAAAAGAAATCTATAAAAAGGGAAGTCTATTGTTCAAAGAAAAAGACGGAAAATAGAAAGAAAAAGAGAGAAAATCTGAGATAGACAAATCCCATTTCAAAAATCCGAGAGCTTGAATCTTGAGAGAAAAATCTTCTAGCTCAACTCCACTCCACTTCAAAAAGCTCAAAGAGGAATCCAAGGCGTCTTAAATCAAAAATCAGTGGATTTTCCAAATTGAGGAAAAAGCTCCGTTTCTTCCATTCCCAATCTTCTCAACTGCAACAACTGCGAGGGATTAAAGCTGAGGATTGATTCAATCCAGCAAGGAGAAGAAGAAAAGAAGAAAAGAAGAAAAGCTCAAAAGCCAACCTATCTACAAATCAGGCTTTTCTAAACCTTGCTATTCTTAATTTGTATGTTTGCTCATTGAGGAGCTTTGTATCTCAAAAACAATACTTATTTTTGTTTGTGCCTAGTTCAATATGGGGGATTGAACTAGAGGAGGTAGTTTTACCTCGGTTTAAGCTTGGTTAAGCTTGGGTTAGGGTTTTTGTGCTGGTGAGCCCTTGAAAACCAGCTGGGTTCGTTGTGCGCCCGGGAAAACAACAAGTTTGAGTTGTGAACTTGTAAAACAACTCGGCTGTAATCGAGGAGATTATAGTGTGGACCCAAGTGAATCTTGGGAGTGGACGTAGGTTTTGGTTGCACCGAACCACTATAAAATTATCTTGTGTTTACCGTGCTATATTTTCTCTCTCTCTATCTCTCTTTATTATTTGCTTGTGTATTGATTAAAGTTAGCCTCTCACTTGCATATTTTGCTAACTAATCAACTAAAGTTAAAAAGACTTAAATTTTTAAGAACCCAATGCACCCCCCCCTCTTGGGTTGCCATCTGGGCCAACAATTGGTATCAGAGCAAGTGCTCGTTTAGAATTTGATCTCATGATCAAGGGCTAAAGATCCTTATGGCAACACAAAGTGGTTCATGTTTTGCTGAAGGTCATTCTACGAATAGACCTCCTTTATTTAATGGAACCAACTATTCATATTGGAAAGCTAGAATGAGAATATTCATTCAAGCTTCTGACTATGAATTATGGGGAGTTATAATAAATGGACCTAGTACACCCACACACTTAGTAGATGGCACTATTGTTCCTAAGCCCGAAAGGGATTGGAATGATAATGATAGAAGAATGACTCAATTAAATGCTAAAGCCATTAACATTTTATATTGTTCCTTAGATTCTAATGAATTCAACTGAATCTCAACATGTAATTCCGCAAAAGAAATTTGGGATAGGTTGGAAATAACACATGAAGGAACAAACCAAGTTAAGGAATCAAAAATAAACATTTTGGTTCATAAATATGAATTATTTACCATGGAACAAACTGAAACCATCACATGCATGTTCACTAGATTCACTGATATTGTGAATGGTTTAAAGAGTCTTGGTAGAATTTATTCTAATGCTGACCTTGTGCGCAAAATTCTTAGGTCACTACCAAGATCGTGGGAAGCGAAAGTCACTGCTATCCAAGAAGCAAAGGAGCTCAATGCATTACCTTTAGAGGAGCTTCTAGGATCCCTAATGACCCACGAGCTGACAATGAAGCAGCATGTTGAGGAGGAAACAAAAAGAAAGAAAACAATTGCCCTCAAAACTGCAGAAATGGAAGAGAGTAGCAGTGAAAGTAATGATGAAGATGATGATGAAACTGCTCTCTTGGCCAAAAAATTTAGAAAGTTTATGAGAAAAAGGCCCTTCCATAAAAAGAAATTTGGAGCAAGAATTGATGGAGAAAAAGATAAGAAAAAGGATAAGGAGAAAGAAAAAGAGAAAGAGCCCTTAGTATGTTATGAGTGTAAAAAGCCAGGGCACTTTAGATATGATTGTCCTTTGCTGAAAAAGGCCTACAAGAAAAAGAAGAAAGTATATATGGCAACATGGTCTGATGAATCTTCCTCGTCGAAGAAGAAGAACAAAAGGAAGTTGCCAATATCTGCTTCATGGCCAACAATGACAACAACGACAATGAGGTAAGTTCTGAAAACTCAAATGATGAATTCACTTTTGATGAAATGTTTGAGGCCTTCAATGAACTTATGATTGATTTTAAATCTTTGAAAAAGAAGTATAAGTTTTTGAAAAATGACAATATTAGCTTAGCTAAAAGTAAAAATGAATTAGCTTTAGAAGTTAAGAACTTAACTAATGAAAAAGAAGAACTTAGCAAAGAAAGAGATAATTTCAATCAAAAAATAGATTTGTTGAAATCTGAAACTAATAACTCAACAAAAGATTTAAAAGATCAATTAGAAACCTTAGCTTTAGAAAAAGAACAGCAAGTTAAAGACAATGATTCATTAAAGAAAGAAGTTATAAAATATAAAGACATTGTTGAGAAATTCACCTTAAGTTCAACTGAACTAAACATGATTTTAGATAATCAAAAAGCTGTTTTCGATAAAGCTGGCCTAGGTTATAATACGTATAGGAAACAAAAATCTTTAAAGAATATTTTTGTAAAAGCCAATCAAAGTAATATAACTTGTTTTAAATGCAATGAAAAAGGTCATAAATCATTTGAATGCAAAACATTAAATAATAACAACAAGTTAAATGTTAAAGCAAAGAAAATATGGGTTCCGAAAGGAACAATTTTTGTTGCTACTAACCATGAAGGACCCAAGAAACTTGGGTACCTAAACATAAAGTTTAAATTATGTTGCAGGAATGTCTTGTAGCCAAAAGATCAAAGAAAAAGTGGTACCTTGATAGTGGCTGCTCAAGACATATGACGGGTGACAAAGATGAATTCATCACCCTGAAAGAAAAGAAAGGTGGAGTTGTGATGTTTGGCGATAACGGTAAGGTCAAATTATGGGCCTTGGTAAAGTTCGCATAACTCCATCTATATTTATTGATAATGTACTTTATGTTGATGGTTTAAAGCACAATTTAATATTTATAAGCCAACTATGTGATAAGAACTTTAATGTTTCATTTAAATCTTCTATTTGCATAGTATCTGATTCCATTAATGATAGCATTGTTTTACTGGTTATAGACATGGCAATGTGTACTTAGTTGACTTAGACAAATTATCTGAAAGTAGTCATTGCCTAATTGCTGACAATGCTAACATAAATGATATTGGATGGTTATGGCATCGTAGACTAGGTCACGCAAGCACACACCTTATTTCAAAATTAGTTAAAATGGATTTAGTTAAAGGCTTACCTAAACTAGTTTTTGAAAACAACAAAATATGTGATGCATGTCAATTTGGAAAACAAACTAGAAGTTCTTTCAAATCTAAAAATGTTGTTTCAACTTCTAGGGCATTAGAGCTACTTCACATGGATCTTTTCGGACCAACTAGAACCACAAGTCTAGGAGGAAAGAAATATGGTCTAGTGATTGTAGATGATTATTCTAGATATACTTGGGTAATGTTTTTAGCTCACAAGGATGAGACTTTCTCGATATTTTTGAAATTCTTCAAGAAAGTCACAAATGAGAAAAATACTACCATAGTATCTCTAAGAAGTGATCATGGAACTGAATTTAAAAATCACTTATTTGAAAGTTTTTGCAATGAAAATGGTATTAATCATAATTTTTCTGCACCTAGGACCCCACAACAAAATGGTGTAGTTGAAAGGAAAAATAGGACTCTAGAAGACATGGCCCGTACCATGCTATGCGAAAGTAACCTACCAAAGTACTTTTGGGCGGAAGCTATTAACACAGCATGCTACATCTTAAATCGAGCCCTAATAAGACCAATCTTAAAGAAAACACCTTATGAATTATGGAATGAAAGAAAACCCAATATAAAATACTTTCATACATTTGGATGTAAATGTTTTATTCATAATAATGGTAAAAACAATCTAGGAAAATTTGATGCTAAATCTGATGAAGGAATCTTTTTAGGATATTCAACAACTAGTAAAGCTTATAGAGTATTTAACAAGAAAACCTTAGTAGTTGAAGAATCCATTCATATAGTTTTCGATGAGTCTTTAGCATCTAATTCTGAAAAGCTTGATGATGAGGAACATACAAACATAATTGAAAAAGATCTTGAAAAACTTAATATTGAAGTATCTTGAGATCATGAGCAAGAAGCTAAAGATGATGACTCACATAAGGACGATGATGTCAATATTGATCATAATGATATAGATCTTCCAAGAGACTG
This sequence comes from Calamus simplicifolius, assembly GCA_900491605.1. Classification (NCBI taxonomy): domain Eukaryota; kingdom Viridiplantae; phylum Streptophyta; class Magnoliopsida; order Arecales; family Arecaceae; genus Calamus; species Calamus simplicifolius. The sequence continues at coordinate 248,458 of UESW01004703.1, read as the reverse complement.
GAGATATGCTCATAGTCATCCCAAGGAATTGATTATAGGTGATCCTTCTCAAGGAATAAGAACTAGATCATTTATGAGAAATATTAGTAATCATCTTGCATTTGTCTCTCAAATAGAACCTAAAACTATTGAAGAAGCTGAAAGATAATAATTGGATGATAGCAATGCAAGAAGAACTAAATCAATTTACTAGAAATAATGTTTGGACATTAGTGGAAAGGCCTAAAAATCATTCTGTAATAGGATCAAAATGGGTCTTTAGAAATAAACTAGATGAAAATGGCATAGTAATTAGGAACAAAGCTAGATTAGTTGCAAAAGGATATAATCAAGAAGAAGGTATTGATTTTGATGAAACCTTTGCACCAGTAGCTAGATTAGAAGCCATTAGACTTTTACTTGCATTTGCATGTCATATGAATTTTAACTTATTTCAAATGGACGTTAAAAGCGCATTTTTAAATGGATTTATAAATGAAGAAGTTTATGTTGAACAACCACCAGGTTTTGAAGATCATGAATTTTCAAATCACGTTTTTAAATTACACAAGGCATTATATGGTTTGAAACAAGCACCTAGAGCTTGGTATGATAGACTAAGTAAATTTTTAATTGAAAATGATTTCACAAGAGGAAATGTAGACAAAACATTATTTTTGAAAAGAAAAAGCAAAGATTTACTTGTAGTACAAATATACATTGATGACATTATTTTTGGTGCTACTAACGATTCTCTTTGTCAAGAATTTGCAAAGTTGATGCAGGGAGAATTTGAAATGAGCATGATGGGAGAACTCAACTTCTTCCTTGGACTCCAAATCAAACAAAGCAAAAAGGGTATCTTTATCAACCAAACAAAGTACACAAGAAAGATTTTAAAGAAATTTGGTATGGAATCAATTAAGCCCCTCGGAACACCAATGAGTCCTTCATGCAAGCTGGACAAAGATGAAGAAGGTAAAAAGGTTGATCAAAAGTATTATCGAGGTATTATCGGATCCCTTCTTTATTTAACTGCAAGTAGACCAGATATTATGTTTTCTGTATGTTTATGTGCTAGATTTCAATCAGAACCTAAAGAATCACACTTAATAGCTGTTAAAAGAATACTAAGATACTTAAGTGGAACAAAAAATGTAGGTTTATGGTATTCTAGAGACTCAACATTAAATCTGATTGCATATTCTGATTCTGATTATGCCGGATGCAAATTAGATAGAAAAAGCACAAGTGGTGCATGCCAATTTTTAGGAAGTAACTTAATCTCATGGTTTAGCAAAAAGCAAAATTCGGTTGCATTATCTACTGCGGAAGCAGAATATGTTGCAGCTGGAAGTTGCTGTGCTCAAATCCTATGGATTAAGAGACAACTTGAAGACTATGGTATCACACTTGATAAGACACCTATAAGATGTGATAATACAAGTGCAATAAATCTAACTAAAAATCCAATTCAACATTCAAGAACAAAGCATATTGAAATAAGATATCACTTTATAAGAGAACATGTGCCAATAATGAAATTTGTCTTGATTATGTGAATACTGAAGAACAACTGGCAGATATATTAACAAAACCCTTAAGTGAAGAGAGATTTTGTTATCTTAGAGGAGAATTAGGAGTTTGTGATCCTTTGGAATAATTTTCTGAAACTCTTAAGGACATCTATCTAGATTTCATCATTTCTTGAAAAATCTTGATTTCAATAAGGAAATCTATCTAGATCTTGATTCATTGTTTCCCCAATTGCTAAAGAACTTTAATCTATAATTTGATGATTAATTTGAATAGTTTCAATCTTGAAACTTAATTTTTATCTCTGAAACTGTTAGAGTCGACTCTGACAGTTTGTGGAGTCGACACCTGAGTTTTTGATGTTCTGTCTAAGTGATTAGAGCCGACTCTGGCTTTTGTGGAGCCGACTCTAATACGAGCGCTGACAGATTTTCTGGTTCGGAGCCGACACCCAGTTTTGGGAGTCGACTCTAAGTCGAGCTAGGTCAAAAATAAAAAGGCGGAGTCGACCCCCAATCATTTCATTCGTCTCCTAAACCTATCCAAAGAACTCCAAAGCTTTCCAACTTCCCCAAATCTACTCAAAACCCTTGATTAATCTTCCAATCTTCTCAATGGCACCTAAGAGGCACGGATTCATCGGTGGAGCATCCGTTCCAACGAAGAGACGCACTGTTCGGAGGCAACCCTCGCCTTCTTCCTCTTCGGCCACTCAAGAGGATTCCCCTCCTTCACCATCTTCACCAAAGGTTGATCATTTAGCCGGTAAGACCATTACCACTGGGAGAAAAGTGAACTTTGATTTATTTGAATCGGAAGGGTTCTCTATTGGAAGAAATTTGAAGGAAATGGGATGGGAAAAAATTTGCTCACTTGATATACCCACTTATCCTGCATTAGTAAGAGAGTTTTACAACGGATTAAGCAGAGGAGAAGGTGGATTAACTAGCATAGTAAGAGGAACAAGAGTGACAATAACCTCGGAGATCCTTGGAAACCTATTAGAAATGCCCACTATCGGATTAATGGAATATCAACATGAGGATAGAAGTGGAGCATTGACAAGGATGCTAGGGAGAGATGTGACTGAGTTTGAAGAAATCTTTGCAAATCAGTTAAACCTAGAACTCAGATTACTGCATAATATCTGTGGAAGAATCTTATTTCCAAAAATTGGGAGATTCGAGTATGTCTCGGAGCGAGACGTATTGTTAATGGACTGTATAATTACTGGAAGGCCAGTCAATTTAGCTGGCATGATGATTGGATACATGGCAGAGGCAGCTACAAAGAAAGATCAACACTGCCATACGGTATGATTCTGACACTAGTCTTTAGAAGCCAAGGTGTGCTCATTATGGAGAATGAACCTTTAAGAAAACTGAGACACACTGATTATTATAGCATATCTACTATTCATCGGATGGGCTTCAAGAAAGTAAATGGTGTTTGGATGAAGGGAGGAAGAGAGGAAAGAGCAGAGAGAAAGTGCAGAGGAAGCCAGAGTAGAAGACATCCCGGGACCATCCACTGAGGGACCATCTGTCCCTGATCCATCTATTGCGGGACCTTCTTCAGCTGGACCTTCAGAGGCCGGACCTAGTTCTATTCCCTCACCTCCACATCAGCCTATAACAAATTCTGGGAGATTCTCTGATGAACAACTTGATCAGTTAAGAGGTTTGCTTGCTGAGTATGATAGCCAGAGATCTCAAGAAATTTCTAAATTAAAAGAAGACTTTAATCAGTTGAAGGAAGAACTAAATTCGAGACTGGACATGATATCCTTTACCTTAGGCAGTTCTGTTGAATCCTTTGGTGCTGAGCTTCACAAGATCTTTGAAAGGATGGAAGGTATTGCTGATGGGTCAGGATCTTATGTTCATGCAACGGGTCAATTGAAGAAGGATATTGACCTTGCAGTCTCTCAAATGAAGCTTGCCTTGAAAACTTTAAGAAATCACAAAAGGATGATGTAATGGAAATCATAGGTCATCTGAAGAAAATTGTATTCAAACACATCTGACCTTGATTTTGAGTTTGATAGTTTGTACTTAGGAAGTTTTTGAATATCAAATGTATTTCATTTTGAAATGTAAATGAATCAACTAATGTAATGGTTCTTGCTTATGAAATGCAATTTCACATTTCAAATATTGATTGCTTGGATCCCTATGCTTTATTAAGTCTACAATTTTTTTTTTCTTTATCTTATACTCTCCTTATTGTTGATAACAAAAAAGGGGGAGAGATGGTTGAGATGATTGAATATGCAAAGAAAGATTGAATAGGAATATTGAATATGCAAAGACTTGAAATGGTTATATATGCATAAAGAAAGAAAGGGAGAGAATAAGTGTTTATGCAAAATGACTTGAAATGTTAATCAGTTAAAATTTGATGCTTATATATAGGGGGAGCTACTCAATGCAGGGGGAGCTTAACAAAAAGCTCATTTGCAATTTTATGCACATTAAGATTAAATATTCATAATTAATGGATTATATTGAACTCATGCACAATTTTAAAGTTTACATTGAACATTGGCATCAAAACCTAAATTTCAAATGTTTAAAGTTCAAAATGACGATAATCCTTAGTTTGATTGAATTTTTGAATGCATATACTCAAAGTTTTTGTTATCATCAAAAAGGGGGAGATTGTTGACCCAATTGATGATTTTGATGATTAACAAAACTATTTGAGTATAACTTTTGAAGGCTCTGATGATTTTGATTTAGTGTTTCAGATTATAAGACTATTGAATGATCAAAATCAGGAGTTACATAGTGTTCTGGATCGAATCTAATGTCTAGGTAAGAATTGCAGACATTAGAGTCGACTCCGAGAATCACAGAGCCGACTCCGGAACTGGCACAGACACTAGAGTCGACTCCGAGACTGTTAGAGTCGACTCTCACAGAAGAAGCAGAAAGTCGATTTTTCTGGCCCCGACCTAGAGTCGACTCCGGGTAAGTTAGAGTCGACTCCGAAAAAGTTACTTGTCGACCCCAGAAAAGCCAGAGACGACTCCAAAAATACCGTTCTGAAATGTCTCGAGCTAGAGCCGACTCCAGAAAAGTTAGAGTCGACTCCAACCCACCTGGAACGAAAAATCAAGTTGCCAGATCAGCTCTAACGGTAATATTTCTATTTTAGCTTATTTCTAATGGATATATTTTGATACAAGGTACACTCCAACGGATAGTTTTCTTCTAAAAATGGTGTAAAAGAAATCTATAAAAAGGGAAGTCTATTGTTCAAAGAAAAAGACGAAAAATAGAAAGAAAAAGAGAGAAAATCTGAGATAGACAAATCCCATTTCAAAAATCCGAGAGCTTGAATCTTGAGAGGAAAATCTTCTAGCTCAACTCCACTCCACTTCAAAAAGCTCAAAGAGGAATCCAAGGCGTCTTAAATCAAAATCAGTGGATTTCCCAAATTGAGGAAAAAGCTCCGTTTCTTCCATTCCCAATCTTCTCAACTGCAACAACTGCGAGGGATTAAAGCTGAGGCTTGATTCAATCCAGCAAGGAGAAGAATAAAAGAAGAAAAGAAGAAAAGCTCAAAAGCCAACCTATCTACAAATCAGGCTTTTCTAAACCTTGCTATTCTTAATTTGTATATTTGCTCATTGAGGAGCTTTGTATCTCAAAAACAATACTTATTTTTGTTTGTGCCTAGTTCAATATGGGGGATTGAACTAGAGGAGGTAGTTTTACCTCGGTTTAAGCTTGGTTAAGCTTGGGTTAGGGTTTTTGTGCTGGTGAGCCCTTGAAAACCAGCTGGGTTCGTTGTGCGCCCGGAAAAACAACAAGTTTGAGTTGTGAATTTGTAAAACAACTCGGCTGTAATCGAGGAGATTATAGTGTGGACCCAAGTGAATTTTGGGAGTGGACATAGGTGTTGGTTGCACCGAACCACTATAAAATTATCTTGTGTTTGCCGTGCTATATTTTCTCTCTCTCTATCTCTCTTTATTATTTGCTTGTGTATTGATTAAAGTTAGCCTCTCACTTGCACATTTTGCTAACTAATCAACTAAAGTTAAAAAGACTTAAATTTTTAAGAACCCAATTCACCCCTCCCTCTTGGGTTGCCATCTGGGCCAACATTTTTTTTCAAATTGCCCTTAGTACAGTTAGCAATTGACATCATATCCTTTTCCAAATTTGCCTCCGATATAACATTTTTTTAATCCATTTATAGTCAGATTATCATTTTTCATTTAAATCAATACTTTTATACAATATTTCTAAGAAAAGACTATACCAACTTAAAAGGCTCTATTTTAGAAATCCAACGGTTCAAACGACACTAAATCGGATTTAAAACGGAATAAATATGAAATTTTTAAGATTTAACCTAGAAAATTTGTCATCTTAAAATCGATTCCAATAGATTTGGTGTCGGCTCTAGCAAAAATAGGTATGGGCTTTAGAAAATTTGGTGTCGGCTCTAATATTGCAACAGAAATATTAACCATATCGAATTTTAAAACCGTGCAATAGTCTACTCCACTTCAATTAGAGTCGACTCTAATTATTAAAAATATCACTTAAGGATAAAACTCAAATCAAACTTGATTTTTCTTGTGATTTAAGCCCATTAAAACTTAAATCTCTCAATTTCTTAAATCAAACTCATTGCACTCAAAAATATACTCATTTATTCTAAAATTTCTTTTCTTTACATTTATCAAAAGGCCAAAACACCATTTCACCGAAACTCTTTGACTTTTATTTTAAATAAAAAATGTCATTAATATTTTCAATAAATTATAAGGTTGTCATGATGTTACATGACTTTCTCTTTTTGTTTTAATTAAATATTATATTTGATTTATCTGGGTTGATTCGCACTAAAATATGTGATCGCCCTATCTACCCAAAAAAAAAAAAAAAATTTCTTCGTTGAAGGTGCCGGTTCAACCTCCCCGTTGCCTCTCTCTTCTCCTTTTCTTAGTGCCGCCTATGCTCTCTCTCTCTTCTCTTGACCAGCGACCCCCCTTGTCTCTTCCCCCTCTCCTCTTCGGCTTCCTCCTCCGCCGCGCCACCTTCGTCGCCTTCCTTGCTCCCTCGTCTTCATCTTCGTTCGCCGTCACGGCCACCGCCTGGACCACCGTGACCCTCCTCCCCTGCTCTCCCTCTCTTTTCTGTCTCTCTGCTGCCGCCGCTACCGTCGAACGTCAGAAACCCCTCCACCTCCCCTGTCATCGCCCACCACCGCTCCCACCGTTGACCTCCTCCTCTGTCCCCAAGAAAAGCTGCCGTCGTCATCTTCATCGGCGGCTCCCCTTCTTGCTTCCGTCGACGGAACCTCTGTCGCTGTGGCCATCTCCTTCGACCCAAGAGGGTCTCTATTGCCGAACTTCGCCGCCAGCCTCTTCTGCCCATCTTTTCTTCTTCTGCTCCGGCGAGATCCGTAGCCGCTGCCGAAGCCGTTGCCTCCATCCTTCGTCGCAGGCCTCATCGATCTCCCTCCTCTTCCGCTGTTGCCGCCTCTCTTCCCTCCCTCTCCCTCCTTCGCCGCCACAGCCGTGACACTCCTCCTCGCCGCCGGCTTCATCTTCTCCCTCTCCTTCTCCATTAACTGCCTACCACCGCCCGTGTTTTTCCTTCTTCCTTCACCCTCTCAGTAAGTTCCCTTCCCCCTCTCAACTTTTGGCTGGATGTTCGGTCTTGTGCTGCTAGTGAAGAAGGCCCAGCCTTCTTAATGAGTTGAAGCCAGTTAAATATTGGTTAACTTAAACGAGTAAATCATGATTTATTAGATGAAAATTGTTATGATCCAATCAGTTAATTCATGAGCTAAGCATCTTAATTATTATCTGATTTAATGGGATTTAATCTAAGTGTAGAATTATTTATATGATTTTATTTCATTTTAAAATCATCTTATATTGGTGTTGGGTTAAAATAAATTGAGTTCCATTGATCCTAAAGAAACTTATTTGTTTTAAATCCTATTGATCAAATCTGATTTTGTTAGTTAACCATGATGATGATGATTAGCAGTAAATTAAGATCTGTTAGCAATTTTTAAATTGAGTAATGGCTAAGGTAAATTAGAATATATAAACATGGATAGATAGAGGCAATTTTGTAAATATAACTAAGTGGGTAAAAATTTGAAAAATTAGAAAATAATTAAATTTGGTTAGAAACAGTTAGCTAGAGATTAGTAGTCATGGAATTAGAAGGATAAAATGGTCATTTCAAATTTTGGGTTAGAGAGGCAAAATGATAATTTTCTTAATTATGAATTTTGATAAATTAATTAATTGTTGTGTTGAATTATAGATGATCATTATTTGATTTGACTTGCATTATATAGATTTTTAGAGTAGCGATTTGATGTAGGACTTTTACATCCTATTGTTGTGTAACATGTAGTTGGAAAAAGGTTTAGATGAGTTGAGTTGTATATTTTAATGACTTGCATGTATGCATATATATATATTATATTATATTGCTGACTTTTTCTATATGATTTGGAATGAGCATTGTGGATTATCATGGATTTGCGTATATATATGATGGTATATTATTTTGTTATAAATAATTTTTAGTTTAATTTGAGGTTATGGGGTTTGGGATTTTTGGATGTGATGTGGCTTGGTCTTTTGGAGGTGGCATGGGATCGTTTGGTGTTTTGAATGTGGTGTGGCTAGGTATTCTAGAGACGGTATAGTGTGGCTTGGTATTCTGGAAGTGGTATGGCTGGTGGTATTTCGGAGGTGGTATGATAAAGCTTGGTATTCTAAAGGTAGTATGGTGTGGCTTTGTATTCTGACTGTGGTATGACTTGGTGGTCTTGGTATTCTGGAGGTGGTGTGGCTTTGTATTTTGAGGTGTATAGTATGGCTTATTTGAGGGATATGGTGTGTATGAAGGATACTGTTGGTATGTGGTACTAGTTCTAGTGGAGAAAGATGGTGTTTTTCCTTGCTTAAATTGGGCAGTTAGGGAAGGGGTAAGCTCAAGGAAAGCCAATATAGAAAAAAGTCATACATCATCTGATGAGTTCATTTACGTTGGGAACTAATATATGAACTGTTGCTGCGAAAATCCATTCTCCGACTCGGGTGCGCTTCTGGCTCCTGATCCGGACACCGATCCCACTGCTTCAAGATGGAACCTGCAAGACAGTCCGCGCGCAAGGGTGTTGTGAGGGTTGCCCTCTGCGGAGGACCCTCCGACGCCCAAGTCAGTGGAGATTCACAGCAAGCAGATGTGTGGAGCAGACTCTCACAGAGGAGTTCTCCTTTTTTAGCGAGAGCTTTGAGCTCAGGGAGGGAGCTTCAATGGAGAATGAGAGCCAGTGTAAGAACTATATAAAAAATGGGCATAGAATGGCCGTACCTGAAAGGCTTGAGGGTGGTGGTATTTATAAGCAATCACCTGATTCCTTGGATGTGCTCTAGATGAGGTCTGAAAGTTGTTGGGATTCGAAATTGATTCGAATCAGGCTGTTACAGGGCCGGTAGGATCCGTATCCGATCGGTTAGGGGATCAATGGCCAGGGAGAGCAGACAGTGCTTCAAGATTCAGTGACTACATAGGCTCTAGACCATTTCTGGTAGCGTAGGCATAATTTTCTATTTGAAATCTTGTTAATTTAAGTGTAATCCGCAGAGGCGCTTGGGTACCTCGGCCGGGCCGAGGCACAGAGAACGGCCTGGTCCGTCGAAGTATGGAAATAGCTCGGGTTACCGAGGAATGGCTTGGCTCGGGTGGCCGAGGTATATTGGTGGAGGCTGAAGTTAGGACGCCGGACTTCTGTGAAGCATGGAGTCAAGAACTCTTTGGCTTCATGACGCCATCCTTCCTCATGCAAAAGGTGCTAAGGGGGCAACGTGGTAGCCATAAATGCCTTAATGATGAAAGGAAATAAGGCATTAAATGCCTTAAAATGCACATGGCCTTTATGAGGCCATAAATACCTTGGTGTGTATAGCGCGGCTGTGGAAGCCGAGCTAGAGTGTCGAGGAAGGGCCGACTTGAATGAGAGTGCGGAGGCATGGCCGACTTGAATGAGAGCGCCGAGGCATGGCTCGGCTTGAATGAGAGTGCCGAGGCATGGCCGACTAGAATGAGAGCGCCGAGGCATGGCTCGCTTGAATGAGAGTGCCGAGGCAAGGCCGACTTGAATGAGAGTGCAGAGGCATGGCCGACTTGAATGAGGCGGGGCTTGAGTGCCGAGGCATGCCTTCTCCTTTCTTTGTATTCCATTAAATGCTGGCCAAGTCATTATGACCATTTCTACACCATTAAATGCTCCAGCCTATTGACTTGACTGCCGAATATTAATGAGGTGGCCTTGGGAGAACCCACGCACATAACATGGCCCTTTTTCCCTCTTGTTCTCTTTCTTCGTTATGATGAGATGCTTGTTGCTAGAATGTTGCCCCAGCTAGCCAGCTGGCAAGCAGGGCGTTTGGATTGGGCGCAACCCCATCGCCAATGTGAGCGGTCAATAATGTAATGATGATTTTACCCCTCATCACATGCCCTCCACTCCCTAGTCCGAAGTGTAATTTTGGATATAGGGAGTAAAATTTTGGAGCAATCTTATTTGGGGGACATGTCATTCGATCCTCTGTGGAGGAAGTGTTTATCTCTGTGTAGGTTAGAGAAAGGCCTGGGCAGCCCTATGGACTTATGCAGTAGACATGATCCTATTTAAGGAATGATGTACGTATTTCTTTGAAAAGAAATAAGTTGCATAGCCTTACTGTTAAGCGGAGAAAAGTTACCAACCTCCACCGAAGCATAATAGGACGTCTTAGTCGCGTCAGAGTGTTTGATAGATTGCTCGTTTAGTCCGAGGCTTCCATAAATATATCACTCGGTGTTGCCGAGGCTTCAGATAATAAATCACTCGGTGTTGCCGAGGCCTCAGGTAATAAATTACTCGGTGTTGTCGAGCCTTCAAATAATAAATTACTCGGTGTTGCCGAGCCTTCAACATTATATTTTACTTGGCGCTGCCAAGGTACGGAGATCGCTCGGCCCAGCCGAGGATTATAAAGATTATATTTTATTTGGCATTGCCAAGGTACGGAGATCGCCACTCGGATTGGCCAAGGCTTCAAATAATATATCACTCAGTTGTTGCTAAGCCTTCAGAAATACATTACTCGGTTGTTGCCGAATCTTCAAGAAATTTATTACTCGGTTGTTGCCGAGCCTTCAAATAATAAATTACTTGATGTTGCCGAGCCTTCAAATAATAAATTACTTGGTGTTGCCGAGCCTTCAAATTACTGCGAAACCGCCGAGGCTGCTTGGCTTTGTCCAAGGCTTCAAAGATTAACAAGAAGTTTGATTCGGCTTTGGCTGAGGGTCCTAGTAGCAAGAGATGCACTTCGGCTCTAGCCGAGGCTTTTCATATAAGAGATACACTTCGGCTCTGGCCGAGGCTTTTAACAGATGCACTTGGCTCTGGCCGGGCTTTTCACAGATGCACTTCGGCTTTGGCCGAGGCTTCCCATAATAGCAGATGCACTTTGGCTCTTGCCGAGGCTTTTGATAATAACAAATGCACTCCGGCTTTGGCCGGGGCTTTTCATAATAACAGATGCACTCCGGCTCTGACCGAAGCTTTTGATGCACTTCGGCTCTGGCCGGGGCTTTTCATAATAACAGATGCACTTCGGCTCTGGCCGAGGCTTTTGATGCACTTCGGCTCTGGCCGGGGCTTTTCATAATAACATATGCACCCCGGCTCTGGCCGAGGCTTTTGATGCACTTCGGCTCTGGCCGGGGCTTTTCATAATAACAGATACACTCCGGCTCTGGCTGAGGCTTTTGATGCATACTTCGGCTCTGGCCGGGGCTTGTAAGCTGCCCGAATCCGACCGAAGTTTCTTCGCCCTCTGGTCCGACCGGGGCTTGTAAGCTGCCCGAATCCGGCCAAAGCTTCTTCGCCCTCTGGTCCGGCCGGGGCTTGTAAGCTGCCCGAATCCAGCGAAAGCTTCTTCACTCTTTGGTACGGTCGGGGCTTGTAAGCTGCCCAAATCCGGCCAAAGGACTGGAGATCATTTGGCCCCCAGCTGTACTAGGGGTGCTTGGCCATACCGAGTCTTTGTTGAATAGGACTCAGCCCAGCCGAGGTACGAAGATTTCCTGTTCAAGGAGACAGCTTGGTTGTGTCGAGAATTGGTAAGTTGTACCTATTTTTTATTATGATTTTTCGGAGAAGTAATTGTAGCGACCATGACATGAATCATAGAAGCAATATACCAACACAGTTAGTGGGGCGGGCCTATAGAAGGCATACCTTACTGATGATATATGTGGAGGTCATTCGAGTTTCACGTCCGAGGAATAGATTTTTCATCCTTCAAATAATAAATTACTTGGTGTTGCCGAGCTTTCAAATAATAAATTGCTCGGTGTTGCCGAGCCTTCAAATAATAAATTACTCGATCTTGCCGAGCCTTCCCAAGATGCTACTCGGTTGTAATAAGGCTTCCAAATAATAAATTACTCGGTGTCGCCGAGCCTTCAAATAATTAATCACTCGGTCTTGCCGAGCCTTCCCAAGATGCTACTCGGTTGTAACCGAGGCTTCCAAATAATAAATTACTCGGTGTTGCCAAGCCTTCAAATAATAAATCACTCGGTCTTGTCGAGCCTTCCCAAGATGCTACTCGGTTGTAACCGAGGCTTCCAAATAATAAATTACTCGGTGTTGCCGAGCCTTCAAATAATAAATCACTCGGTCTTGCCGAGCCTTCCCAAGATGCTACTCGGTTGTAACCGAGGCTTCCAAATAATAAATTACACGGTATTGCCGAGCCTTCAAATAATAAATCACTCGGTCTTGCCGAGCCTTCCCAAGATGTTACTCAATTGTAACCGAGGCTTCCAAACAATAAATTACTCAGTGTTGCCGAGCCTTCAAATAATAAATCACTCGGTCTTGCCTAGCCTTTCCAAGATACTACTCGGATGTAACCGAGGCTTCCAAATAATAAATTACTCCCCCATGATCCTCTCAGAGAAGGGGATGCCCCGCTCCGCCTTCGGCTAGGATGGAGGAGCTTGCTTGGCGGCGCCTAGTTCCTGACGCCATTCTTGCCGCATCTTCCGCATCTGTTGTCTGATCCCTTCATCCAAAGTGGTATGAGGGATTGGGCGAGGAGAAGATGGCAGCAGTGTCGAATCCTGTGAAGACACCGGGGAAGGGGAGCGAAACCGCCTGGACCTGAGCGGGCTCTTCCCTCCAGCTCGCTGTAGCACTGGCTTCCTCTTTTCGGGCCGGTGACCGTGATCCGTCGCCTCAGGCAGGTCGGAGGAAGAGACCACTGGCGAGGCAGGGGCAGCGGCCTCCTCATGAGGCTAAGAAACAGGGACAGCAGCTCCATGGATTGCCTGGAATCTCTGGACGGACTAGGTCAATGCTTGGACCTACTGAACCAGAGCGACGAACTGGTCCAGGGTTACCGCTGTTGCTGGTTGCGAAGGATTTTTAGCTGATGGTGGTAGCGGAGGTGCTGCACCGCTGATCGGATCAGGCCTTTGAGAGGTAGCCTGATCTTGAGCTTCAGATGTAGCTCTCTTCTGATTGGCCATTAGAGGATATTTTTCTCTGGTTCGAGTCTTGTTTCCTGGATCACAAGTTTACGAGACTTGAGGCCCTTCCTCTAGTGCCAATCTATTGCTGTAGAAATCCGTTCTTCGACTCGGGTGTGCTTCTGGCTCCTGATCCGGACGCCGATCCCGCTGCTTCAAGGTGGAACCTGCAAGACAGTCCGCGCACAGAGGTACTATGGGGGTTGCCCTCTGCGAAGGACCCTCCGACGCCCAAGTCAGTGAAGATTCACAGCAAGCAGATGTGTGGAGAAGACTCTCACAGAGGAGTTTCCCTTTTTTGGCCAGAGCTTCGAGCTCAGGGGGGAGCTTCAATGGAGAATGAGAGCCAATGTAAGAACTGTGTAAAAAATGGGCGTAGAATGGTCATACCTAAAAGGCTTGAGGGTGTTGGTATTTATAAGCGATCACTTGATTCCTTGGACGTGCTCTGGATGAGGTCTGAAAGTTGTTGGGATTCGAAATTGATTCGAATCAGGCTATTACAGGGCCGGTAGGATCCGTATCCGATCGGTTAGGGGATCAATGGCCAGGGAGAGCAGACAGTTCTTCAAGATTCAGCGACTACATAGGCTCTAGGCCATTTCTAGTAGCGTAGGCATGATTTCCTATTTGAAATCTTGTTAATTTAAGTGTAATCTGCAGAGGCGCTTGGGTACCTCGGCCGGGCCGAGGCATAGAGAATGGCCTGGTCCGTCGAAGTATGGAAATAGCTTGGGTTACCGAGGAATGGCTCGGCTTGGGTGGCCGAGGTATATTGGTGGAGGCTGAAGTTGGCCGACGCTAAAGCTGGACGCTAGACTTATGTGAAGCATGGAGTCAAGAACTCTTTGTCTTGGCTTCATGACGCCATCCTTTCTCATGCAAAAGGTGCTAAGGGGGCCAACATGGCAGCCATAAATGCCTTAATGATGGAAGGAAATAAGGCATTAAATGCCTTAAAGTAGGCATATGCACATGGCCTTTATGAGGCCATAATACCTTGGTGCGCATAGCGCGGTTGTAGAAGCCGAGCTAGAGTGTCGAGGCGGGGCCGACTTGAATTAGAGCGCCGAGGCATGGCCGACTTGAATGAGAGTGCCGAGGCATGGCCGACTTGAATGAGAGCGCCAAGGTATGGCTCGGCTTGAATGAGAGTACTGAAGCATGACCGACTTGAATGAGAGTGCCAAGGCATGGCCGACTTGAATGAGGTGGGGCTTGAGTGCCGAGGCATGCCTTCTTCTTTCTTTGTATTCCATTAAATGCTGGCCAAGTCAACCATTTTTGCACCATTAAATGCTCCAGCCTATTGACTTGACTGCCGAATATTAATGAGGTGGCCTTAGGAGAACCCAAGCACATAACATGGCCCTTTTTTCCCTCTTGTTCTCTTTCGTTATGACGAGACGCTTGTTGTTAGAATGTCACGCAGCTAGCCAGCTGGCAAGCAGGGCATTTGGATTGGACGCGACCCCATCGCCAATGTGAGCGGTCAATAATGTAATAACTATTTTACCTCTCATCATGAACCAACCTAGGTAGGTAAAGTATCGCTAAGTTAGATTATTGGTACGTAATGCTAGCACTAAACTATGACAATATATACCAACAGTAATGTCTCATGACACATGCATGCCAAGAGAAAGGCTCACTTAGTAGATGTCTTATGTATTATGGCAAGAGGCCCAGTATACTGCATATTGAGTGATGGCAACTTCCTTGGTGATATCATATGTATGTGATCATGGTTATATAGATGGTTTGGATGTGGCTATGGCCACATGGATGGATTCGATATGGTTATAATTATCTAGCTGTTGTGAATGATTTGGATGTCATTGTAGCCAGATGAATAGTTTGAATATAGTTTGGATATTTATTCTGTTATATGGATTTCATTGGATTTTCATATAATTATATATTTATGTTATGATATGTTTTGTTCAAATATTTTTTTGGCTATACTAAATTGTTTTAATTATGCATGTCTGAATGGCAAAAAAGTTCAAAAAATTTAGGGTATAAAACTTATAACACTTTTGAGGATGGTCTCTCATTCCATACTTGATAAATTCAAATTTTAAGGATGGTCTCCATAAGGATAGTTAGAGGTTTCTATTCATTCTATATTTATCAATTAAAAAGGGAGGTAAAGAATTAATGATATATTTGAAATTTTAGCATTTGCGTTTTGCATGTGTTGAGGTTTACAGGCCTTACGGTAGGCTTGATTTAAGAGTACATAGTCGTGTCATGATGCCTCTGGTTGGGTTCTGAATCAGGGGTCGTATCAATTTTGTTAGCGAGCGCGTCTTGTGCGCGAGCTTTACTTATCTAGCTTTTCATGAAATAAACAAAGAAGGAAACAAGACTTCAAAAGGTGTTTAATGTTTTTTTAATGTTTTTAATTTACCCAGTGCTTTAAAAAGACAATCTAAAAAAGATAATTATGCATTTCTGAATGGCAAAAAAGTTATAAAATTTTAGGGTACAAAACTTATGTCTTTGTTTTGATGCAAAAATAGTCCCGATGAAATGGTGGGATTAAAATTGCAAAAAAGAAATTTATTTATTTTTTTGCTATTCAGATATGTTTATTTATTTTTTATTTCTTTTAAAGCATACAATAAATTGAAGGCACTAAACGCTCTTGAAAATCCTGCTCTTCTCCCTAAAAAGTTAGATAAAGAGATATTAAATAACCCTCAATGAGTGCTTCCGGACATTTGTTAACAAAATCCTTTTGATAAACATCTGTACCTTTGAATACCTAGTGCCGCAATGGTTTCCATAGAGATTTTTTTTTTCTTTTCGCTTTTTTTTTTTTTCCTTTTCCCGGGCAGAAGACTTTATGCAGTGTGCATTAATTTTTTTATAAGAAAAAAAAGGGGTAGGACTTAGGAGCAAAGTTGTCAATTTTGTTTCGTTTCGGCCGTTTCGGTCGAGATGTTTCCTTTCGATAGCTTATCCGAAAAGATAAGTTTTGCGTTTCGTTTCGGAAGATTTTTCGGCCGTTTCAGTACGTTTTGGTATATTTCGGCCATTTTCGACCGTTTCGGTATGTTTCGACCGTTTCGGTAAAATATATTTTGAAGACCAATTTATAAATTATTAAATCTTTCAAAACCATTTTAAAATATATATATAATATCAAAAAATATCCTAGTTACCCTATCCCCATTTTAATATATATATATATAATAACAAAAAAAAATTCTAGTTACCCTATCCCCACGATCGCATCTCTTAAAAACTCAAACTCTTTATTTTTATATTGTTATTATTATTTATAAAGAATATGAATTATGAATAAATTTTTTATTATATATATATATATATATATTCAAATTCTTAAAAACTTAAACTCTTTTTTTTATGTTGTTATTATTATTTATAAAGAATTGAATTATAAATAAATTTTTTATTATATATATATATATATTTTGAAACGAAGCATCGAAACGATCCAAAATCAAAATATTTCGTTTCATAAGCTAAACCGAAACATAATCCGAAATGAAATTGACGACCTTACTTAGGAGAGCAATTGTGATGACTTCACGAGCAATGTCATTTGTTGCATGAGCTGTCACCGATGCTAATAACACGGGACTTTAATAGCGTATATAACTGGAGCCATCCGCCACTTGCGATGCTGAGTTACGAGGCTAGCTCGTTGCAGGTTTTCTTATGGAAGGAGAGAAGGTTGCCATGGAAGATGCAGAAGGAAGCAGTTTCAACAGCAGAGCGAAGAGATGGTCCCTTGAGGGAACCACTGCCTTGGTCACTGGAGGCACCAAAGGAATCGGGTGAGTTAGTTCCTTTTCATCTGTAATGGTCTGTCTGCCTTACCAACTTGGTCAATTGATACCCTCAGTTTAATTTGTTCATCAGTTAAGCAAAAGCACTGATATATATATCACTTGTTGATATTAATAAAAGTTTTATCTGCTTTCTAGGAAAACTGAAACTGTGAACATATGAGGTCTTTGGTTGCTTCTCAGAATCGCAAGTTTTTCCTTTTTATATCGGAAATTCCCTGTTCAAAATTATGGTTTATAATTTACGCCAAGATTTCTATGCCTCTCTGTTGAACCTCTTGAAATTCAAGTGTTATAAACCAAGTCTTTCCAAACTCACATAGAGATATGCTTATTCACTCTCGTTTGCAAGTGGTTAGAGGCAAGACCATAGTTATTATAACCGGACCGAGTCGATCAGTTGGACCGATTGAACTAGGATCTAAAAGTCAAGCTAGTTCAGTTCTAACATCAAACCAATGATATAAGAGACCCGGAATAACCCGGTCAACCCGTCCGGTTCACCCATGAACCGGTCAACCTGATCTAAATTGATTTTTTATGGCATTAGATGTTAAAGTTTATTATCATGTTTACCTTTATTTTATTATTAAAAATTAATTTTTAGTAATATAAATATATTTTATATTAAAATAATTAAATCGATAGTTCAACCGGTGATTCGATGGTTGAATCAGTGACCCAGGGACCCGAGCCCTTGGCTGGGTCGATGTCCGAGCCAGGTATGACAACTATGGACAAGACTATTTTAGAAACTTAGGATGATCGTGTTGGGCCTGGTGTGGTGCTATCAAGGCCCAGGTGGGCTAACTTGTATTGGGCTGGATTTGAGTCCATGGGTTGAGATTAAATCAAGTCACGGGTGTACACGGGCTTGGAGATTAGTTTAATCTCATTGGGTTAGTCCATGGGAGTTTTTTGTTTGTTGAGTCTGGGCCTGGCCCACTTCGTGGATGTATTTAAACTCTAGTCTCTAGGGTTTGGATGGAATAGAGAACAGATTCTTTTCTCCCAAAAATTTCCTTCTCTCATCATAGGGCGGCAGCCCTTTCTTTCTCCTCCCCATCTTTCTCCTTTTCAAGAAGTAAACCTAACAGGATTAGAAATCCTTAATTCTAGTTCTTGTTGAATGGGGAATCCCATTGCTATTCATCAAGGTCTAAACCTAACAGAATTAGAAATCCTTAGTTCTAGTTCTTGTTGAACGGGGAATCCCATTGCTATTCATCAAGGTCTAAACCTAACAGGATTAGAAATCCTTAGTTCTAGTTCTTGTTGAACGGGGAATCCCATTGCTATTCATCAAGGTATAAACCCTAACAAGTGGTATCAGAGCCTGGTTCAAGGAGTAATCTGGAGGCCTTCAAGGAGTTGAAATAATTTCAACAGAATCTCGTCAAGGTACTTCTCTATTTTATAAAATTTATTTTTGTGCTATTTTTGAAATTGGCCATGGGGAGTAGCATAAAAATAGAGGTTGAGAAGTTTGATGGGAAGGGAAGTTTCTCCATGTGAAAAGTCCGGGTAGAGGACCTCCTTGTGCAGCAGGGTTTAGATTTGGCTTTGGAGGAAAGGCCAGATGGGATGACAGACAAGCAGTGGATTTCATTGGAGAAGAAGACATGTTCAATGATCAGGGGCTGTCTGGCGGATTCAGTCCTCTATTCAGTGCTGGAGGAGAAGACCCCGAAGGGACTCTGGACGAAGTTGCACACCCTCTATATGGGGAAGAATATGTGCAACAAGTTGATGTTGAAGAAGCGCCTCTACAGCCTTCGGATGTCAGAAGGTGGAGATGTGCTGGGTCACATCCAGATATTCGACCAGATGAGCAATGAACTTCTGAATGTTGGGGTCAAGATGGAGGAAGAAGATAAAGCACTTCTGCTTTTATGTTCAATGCCCACGTCTTATGACTCATTGGTCACAACACTGCTCTATGGGAAGGAGACATTAATTTATGAAGATATTGTCTCGGTGCTTCGGACGAATGAGCAGAGGGAGAAGATGACCAAGGAAGCTGTTCCCCAGGAGGGTCTATCAGTTGGGGAAAGGACAGGCAGAGGTAGGGGCAGGGACAGAAGTAAGTCTGGAGGACGATCAAAGTCCAGGAAAGGCAAGAGAGAGCTGAAGTGCTATAAGTGTGGAGAGGTAGGACATTTTAAGAAGAATTGTCCTAAGTGGAAAAATCAGAAGGGAGAAAAAGGAGGATCTGAGTCTGTGAGTACAGTTGCAGATCAGGAGGTGGAGGATGATCTCTTGGTTGTATCAGATGATCACAGACACAGCACAGAGATGTGGACCTTGGATTCAGCCTGTTCTCATCATTACACTCCCAACCGGTCGTGGTTCAGTACTTACACAGAGGTTGAGGAGGGGAATGTGACTCTTGGAGATAATCACCCTTGCAAGGTGGCAGGTATTGGCACAGTGAGGGTGAGGATGTTTGATGGTATAGTGCGCACTCTTACCAGTGTGAAGCATGTCCCAGAACTCAAGAAGAATCTGGTATCACTGGGGTACTTGGAGCGGACTGGATACAGCTTCAGCAGTCGTGCCAGGAGTGGAGTTCTGAACATCTCCAATGGAGCCATGGTGGTGATGAGAGGGAGGAGGCTGGAAAATAATCTATACAAGATGGAGGGCTCTGTGATGACTGTGAAATCTGAGGTGGCAGCTGTGGAGCAAGATCCCCGGGATGTGTACAGGATGTGGCATTACCGCCTGGGCCACATGGGAGACAAGGGGATGAAAGAACTGAGCAAGAGAGGTCTGCTTCCAGACTTGAGTAGCGGAGATATGGAGATCTGTGAGCCTTGTCAGATGGGAAAGCAGAGGAGAGTACAGTTCTCAGTCAGTACAGCTAGGAGTGCTGAACCCCTGGAGTTAGTACACACAGATGTCTGGGGACCAGCCCCAGTTTCTGCAAGGAATGGGGCCAGATACTTTATGACCCTGATAGATGATTTCTCAAGGAAGCTGTGGATCTACTTTATGAAGGAGAAATCAGAGGTCTTCACCAAGTTCAAAATCTGAAAGTCTGAGGTGGAGAAGGAGCAGGGTAAAAGTGTGAAGTGTCTGAGGTCTGATAATGGCGGGGAATACACCAGCAGGGAGTTCCAGATTTTTTGTGAGGAGTGGGGCATCAGAAGGCACTTCTCGGTGATGGAACTCCTCAACAGAATGGGGTGGCTGAGAGGATGAACAGAACACTATTGGAAAAGGCAAGATGCTTAAGGCTGCAGGCAGGGCTTCCAAAGATGTTCTGGGTTGACGCAGTAGATGCAGCTAGCTACTTGGTCAATCGGTCACCGCACACCAGGTTAGATGGAGACATTCCAGAGGAGATATGGTCTGGTAGGAAGACAAGCCTAAACCATCTAAGGGTGTTTGGATGCACAGCATATGTGCATGTTGGAGCTGGAGAGCAGAGTAAGTTGGATGCCAGGTCTAAGAAGATGATGTTCCTAGGCTACCCGCGAGGAGTCAAGGGGTATCGGCTATGGGACCCCTTGGAGAAGAAGGTTGTCATGCAGAGATGTAACCTTTGATGAGAGCTCAATCCTCCAGAACAGAAGTGGCATGGATGCACAGCAGGGACTACAGGAGGTAGAACACGGTAACACTAGTCAGACAACCTCCTATACAGTTGTGCCATTTGCTAGTGGACCAGGAGGATTTGAGATTCAGGTGGAGAGGACTGACAGAGGGGGTAGAAGCCAGGGAGTTCAGCAGGATGCAGCTGGACAGGGGACTGATACTGGGATTGCACAGCAAAGGCCCAGGAGGAACGTGCGACCACCAGTTCGATACGGCTTTGAGGATTCGTTGTCATATGCCCTGGTGACAGCGAATGGAGACCCTTTCACCTATGAGGAGGCTATGGAAAGTCAGGATAGAGATAGGTGGATCCATGCTATGGCAGAGGAAATGCAGTCTCTTCACAGCAATAATACGTGGCAGGTGGTCCAGCTGCCACAAGGAAAGAAACCCATTGGTTGTAAATGGGTTTATCAGCGCAAGGAAGGAGCTTCAGAACAAGAGGGTATCAGGTATAAGGCAAGACTAGTGGCCAAAGGATACTCTCAGAAAGAAGGCATCGATTATGGTGAGATATTTTCTCCAGTTGTCAGGCACACTTCCATCAGACTATTATTGAGTATTGTAGCAGCTCAGGACTTGGAGCTGGAGCAGATGGATGTGAAGACAGCATTCCTCCATGGTCATTTGGAGGAGAGCATCTACATGGAGCAGCCACCAGGGTTTAGAGAACCAAGATCAGATAGGAAAGTCTGTTTGCTGAAGAAATCTCTGTATGGGCTGAAGCAGTCGCCGAGGCAGTGGTACAAGAGATTTGACACTTATGTTAGGAGCATTGGACTTTTCAGGTGTGAGTATGATTCTTGTGTGTATGTTAAATCTCTGGATGATGGGTCTAGGATGTACTTACTCTTGTATGTAGATGACATGCTGATAGCATGCAAGAGTAAGAAGGCTGTACAGGAACTGAAGATAGCTTTGTCTCGGGAGTTTGAGATGAAGAATCTGGGGCCAGCCAGGAAGATCCTAGGGATGGAAATCATCAGAGATAGATCCAAGGGTGTGCTGCATCTGAGTCAGGGTGGCTACATTAAAAGGATTCTGGAGCGATATGGGATGAAGGATGCCAAACCGACAGCACTACCTTTGGCAGCACATTTTTCTTTATCGAAGACCATGTCACCACAGACTGAGGTGGAGGCTCAGAAGATGGAGAAGGTACCATATGCTTCTGGTGTTGGGAGCCTTATGTATGCCATGGTATGTTGTAGGCCAGACATAGCCCATGCAGTGAGCCAGGTGAGCAGGTTCATGGCGCACCCTGGCAGGGAGCACTGGCGAGCACTAAAGGGAATCTTCAGGTACTTGGTAGGTACAGTTGGGGTTGGTATTTGCTATGGACAGCAAGAAGGTGCTGAGAGATCCAACTTATCCAAGGAGGCTCGTGGGCAGTTATATGGGTATGTGGATGCAGACTTTGGTGGAGATGTGGACACTAGGAGATCCACAACAGGCTTTGTGTTCAGCCTGTTTGGTGGTCCAGTATCGTGGAGATCATGTCTGCAGCCCATCACAGCCTTATCTACCACGGAGGCAGAATACATAGGTATCACAGAGGCAGCAAAGGAAGCTCTTTGGCTGAAGGGCTTGATGCTGGAGATGGGACTTGATCAGAAGGTTGTCCAGGTGCATAGTGACAGCCAGAGTGCTCTGATGCTTGCGCAGAATGCAGTCTATCATGCCAGGACGAAGCACATTGACCTCAGATACCACAGGATCAGAGAGCTGGTGGAAGATGGTGAGGTGGAGCTGGTGAAGGTATACACCAAAGAAAATCCAGCAGATGCACTGACTAAGATTCTTCCACGGGACAGTTTTTAAAAGTGTATTTCGTTGTTAAAGCTGATGGACACAGTGGACGTGCTGAGGCCTTGAAAGCACCAAGGTGGAGATTGTTGGGCCTGGTGTGGTGCTATCAAGGCCCAGGTGGGCTAACTTGTATTGGGCTGGGTTTGAGTCCATGGGTTGAGATTAAATCAAGTCACGGGTGTACACGGGCTTGGGGATTAGTTTAATCTCATTGGGTTAGTCCATGGGAGTTTTTTGTTTGTTGAGTCTGGGCCTGGCCCACTTCGTGGATGTATTTAAACTCTAGTCTCTAGGGTTTGGATGGAATAGAGAACAGATTCTTTTCTCCCAAAAATTTCCTTCTCTCATCATAGGGCGGCAGCCCTTTCTTTCTCCTCCCCATCTTCCTCCTTTTCAAGAAGTAAACCTAACAGGATTAGAAATCCTTAATTCTAGTTCTTGTTGAACGGGGAATCCCATTGCTATTCATCAAGGTCTAAACCTAACAGGATTAGAAATCCTTAGTTCTAGTTCTTGTTGAACGGGGAATCCCATTGCTATTCATCAAGGTCTAAACCTAACAGGATTAGAAATCCTTAGTTCTAGTTCTTGTTGAACGGGGAATCCCATTGCTATTCATCAAGGTATAAACCCTAACAGACCGCTCTAAATTTTTCTTCATTTATACTTGTGCACCGAATAGTGGTTTACAAGTTCATGATTACTTGTTACAGAAGATCCTACAGAGTTTATGAAGTAATCTAGCAATGTTTCACCATTACGACGAATGTAAATGTGATCGTCTAATAACATTTCAGGCATGCCATAGTTGAAGAATTAGCAGGATTTGGAGCTACCGTACATACTTGTTCTTGAAATGAAGCAGAACTCAGCCAATGTTTGAAAAGATGGAAAAGTCTTAATATTCAGGTTACTGGATCCATTTGCAATGTCTCTTCTCGAATTGATAGGGAGAAACTAATGGAAGATATCGGTTCCATTTTTCAAGGGAAGCTCAATATTCTTGTAAGTTTCAAGCAGTCTTACATTGTATCACATTATAAAAATACAAAGAATTAATTTTTTTATTACTTTATATAAAGGTCAGTATTAGAATTTTTTAAAAAAAACTTGCAATGAATAGTGGAATTATGACAAAAACAATAGTAAACCCTTAAAGCTTGCAAGGACTCTAAAATGGCACAAGTATCCCTCAATCTCTAGAATTGTTAGCGTTGGCTGCAACCAATAGTAAACCAAGAGCCTCTTGTTGGACTTCTAACGCCATCTAGGTTGTTCCAAATTACATATGATGAGATGCTCCTCCATTTAGATAGGCCATGGCTTTGAAAGAGAGTCCTCTGGCATTTATTGGTCTGTACCTGCTAAATTTCTTACCCATTTATTGCATCCTACTACTCCTTTACCATTCCTTGATAGTTGCTCCAGCCTTCATATCCCCGTGACCACTTAAAAGATATGCTCAACTTAACTACTGCCACAAATAAGTTCATGCTGAGTGTGTTTTGCCTTACTAAGATGTTCTTTATTCGATCCAAATGATAAAGTCGTGCTGCCCCCACCTAGGTCAATAATGTAGGGACGGCCATTGGAAAACCAACTGTGGATTTCACTGCAGAAGAGTATTCCTTTCTTATGGCTACGAACTTGGAATCAGCTTTCCATCTAAGCCAACTAGCTCACCCTCTTCTCAAGGCATCAGGGGCAGGCAGCATCGTGTTCATCTCCTCAGTTGCAGGGGTTGTAGCCCAGAGAGATTTATCTATTTATTCAGCTACTAAAGGTAATCTAAGATGAGGCTTGTTTTGTTTTTTTGTTTTTTTTGATGAAGCATAAGTAATCAAAAATCGTGGATTTCCACTCTTTATGACTTTTGCTATGTTTTTCAGGAGCAATGAATCAGCTCACAAGGAGCTTGGCCTGTGAGTGGACTGAAGATAACATTCGAGTCAACTGTGTTGCTCCAGGGTTCATTCGGACCCCACTCGTAAAGCCTGTAAGGGCCTTTTCATGGCAGTCTGAAACTTTTTCTCTCAAAAATAAAAGAATGAAAGTCGAAACATCTGGTAAATCTGGACCCAATCCAACCCCCAGTCCAAGACACTGTAGGCAAGCTTTGTTTGCAGGTTAATTATGAGTGGCACCCATCACACTGGGGACCGCACATCTACCATAGCATTGCATTTGTATTTACAAAGCTATTCAGAGAGGCAATGGGGGTTTTAGAAGTAGACCCCTGATCCAAGCAAATCCATATTATTAGAGAAAGCCATCAAGTTTATAAAGAAAAAGAAAACAAAGTTTTATAGCTAGTTCCTTGGGCAGGCCTTTCAAATAATAGTGGGAATGCCAGTTAAGTAAATCAAGTTGGCCTAACAGCGATACACTTATTTACCAATTAAAGTTGGATGCAAAATTTGTATTGGCCACAGTTGTTGCAATTAAACCTGATATAGTTTGACCTGCATCTTTCGCCAAGACACTTACATGTGGTAGGCTGATACTTGGTAGGCTAAAAATGTCTGATAGAATCTCTCACCCTTTGCATTTGTGCAGGTACTTGAAAACAAGGAGATTATGGCAAGAGAAATCCCCCGCATACCCATGGGGCGTGTCGCAGAACCAGAGGAGGTGGCATCTCTTGTGTCCTTCTTATGCCTACCTGCTGCTTCCTATATTACGGGTCAAGTCATTTGTGTTGATGGAGGTCGGACTGTGAATGGCTCCTGAGAAGAAGCACGACTCTATGCTGAAGTCTACGTCTCTTAGTCATGAAATGCGTACGAGAGCCAGAGCAATTACTAGAGAGCCTTGAGAATAAAGAGTATGTGGCAACATTCCATACTTGTTATGAATTGATGATGTATTCTTATGAGAATTGTTGATGGCTCGAGCCAAAATGCATATGTTTTAGCTGTGATTAGGTTTTGTTTGTCTTTGGCAGTGGAGGACAGGTTTAAGTTGCTAGTATCGATGACCGTAGTCCGCCGTGTTCTATAATATCTTGGCCTGTTGAAATCGACTTTCTAGAAACTTCTGTTGTGTTCCCTCTTCTTTTCCTCCTGTCTTCTCATTTCTTCTCCCGTTTAACCGCCGCCACCCCTGGCTCCCATTCTCGTCTCCTCTCTGTCCCGACCGCTGCCGCTCTGGTTTCATTGGCCACCGCCGCCCCCTCGCTGCTGGCCACCGCCGCTAGCCCCGCCGATCTCCCTCTTCCTTCCGCGTCGTCACAGACGGTCGTCGACCGTCGTCGCTGACTAAAAGAAAACGTTGATGAAAGCAAGTGCATCTTTCTTCTGAGACTTTTTCTTCCTTTTGTTTGTGTTTTATTTTTTTTTCCCTTCGCATTAGAACGTCAAACTGTGAACATATGTGGTTTAATCCCATCTTACTCTTAAAAAAGAAAACGAGAAAACAAGTGGAGCGTAGGTTCGCAAGGTTTGTGCATGTGAATGCACTGATGTCGAATAAAAGATATGGATGACAACTTGGTAAAGTTTCAATCGAATGTCAGCAGGGGCTCCCTAACCCGATTTTCGCCATTAGGCTCGTCTTCACACGATATCCGGGGCCAGGAGCAGCTCATGGCCCCTCTGAGGACAGGAGCATTGGCGATCCTAGAATTGCTCCAGCTCGACTTTCTCTAGTCTCTGCGTCCGTGTGAAAACCCCCGATCGCTTTTGCATCACGAGAACACGAGCTTCAAGGACTTTTGATTCGTTTCAGTTCATATTTTGGAGATCCTACATGCGCAACGATCGCAGTCCTTGATTTCTCCAAGCGCAAAGGATGTGCCTTTTCCCATAGTTTACTGAAATTATTAAATGAGCCTTCTTATGATAGGGAATTAAAATTGAAAAAAAAAAATATATTTATAAAAAAGTTGAAAAATCAAAACTAATTAAGAGATTGTGTAAAGTACTGTTTTAGTTCCATTCAGGACTTCTTTGTAAACTCATCCAACAGCATGAATGAAAAGAGTTAGTACAAACCACGCTCCTTGACGTCCACAAAATGAAGAAAAATTAAAAATTAAAAATATCATGAAAGCAATAGAGAAAAGAGATGGAGTCAATTTTTAGAAAGAAGATGATGTTGAAACGGGAACCATCCATTTTTAAGCATGATTGCCATCATCACCGTGTAACTAATGATCAAATGATAGATGAGAGAGAGAGCACGACAAAAAAAATGACTTATTATAACGAATTAATTCATCGCAATAGGTACAAAAGTCGTCGTAATAAATTATTACGATGATAAAAAATTCATCGTAATACATTACAAATCGTCGTAGTAATATGTTGTCGTAATAACCTATTACGGCGCGTTATTTTCGTCGTAATAGACCTATTACGGCGATAACCTATCGTCGTTATATATTTTAAAAAAAATTAATTTAATTAAAATCTTATTACGGCGACTTATTTTCGCCGTAATATCAACCTATTACGGCGAAAATAAGTCGCCGTAATAAGTTTTTATTTTAATATTAAAATTTAATTAAAAACCTATTACGGTGACTTATTTTCGCCGTAATAGGTATTACGAAAATAAGTCGTAATAAAATTTTAATATTTTTAAAATTTAATAAAAACCTATTACGACTTATTTTCGCCGTAATAGGTTGATATTACGGCGAAAATAAGTCGCCGTAATAAGATTTTAATATTTTTAAAATTTAAATAAAAACCTATTACGGCGACTTATTTTCGCCGTAATAGGTTGATATTACGGCGAAAATAAGTCGCCGTAATAAGATTTTAATTAAATTTTAAAAATATTAAAATTTTATTTTAATATTTTTTTGTATTGCACCTGTTACAATAATATAATATTAAAGCAACGATACTAGAAATAATTTTCTAATATAAAAGTTTCACAAAAAAAATTAATAAAAGTTTTCATTCATTTCAATAAAATCATCATATACAATGTTTCAAAAAATACATAATTTAAAAAAAAATACATGTACTATGGAGGTGAAGTCTGCTGGGATCCACTAGGATGATATCCAGGCACTAACTGTCGCATGAAAGCAGTGAGCTCAGCAGTCGTCGCCTTTAGATCCTGGATAGTGCTATCTCTTGCTGAGTGAGTTTATCCTCTTGCTGAGCGAGCTTATCTTCTTGTTGAGCAAGCTTATTCTCTTGCTGAGCGATGAGCTCTCGGCACTCATGTAATTCACCCTTTAATTGTGAGTTTTCAGAAGATGAAGAACTACCTCTAATTCTCGATGTACCCTTCGGTAATGGACCCCATCCTCTTTTATAACCAGATCTAGAGCCTAAAACCTCCTCCAAAATGACATCCTCATTGATTGGTTCTACTGTAGAGTCCTGTGAGGAAAGTCGCTCTATTAACTGTGCCTGCAATGAAAAGAAAACAAATTCAATATGTTTAGTATAAAACATTACATTCAATAATATTGTATTTTTAATTGATAAAACTTACATGGGTTTCTTCAGCTTTTTCATTTATCCATTGATTCTTCTTTTTATCAAAATGAAGAGTATTCCACAGATGAAGTCTTGATGGCTCCTCTCCCGTAACAGGATCTCTCTGAAAAGAAACAATAATAATTTAAAACAATAATTTAAGACAATAATCTAATACAATTATCAATGTATCAATGGAATAATCTAATACAATGTATTAATGTAATAATCTAATACAATGTATCAATGTATCAATGTAATAATCTAATACAATGTATCAATGCATCAATGTAATAATCTAATACAATGTATCAATTCATCAATGAATTATCAATGTATCAATGTATCAATGTAATAATCTAATACAATGTATCAATGCAATGTAATAATCTAATACTCAATTCATCAATGTAATACAATTATCAATGTATCAATTTATCAATGTAATAATCTAATACAATGTATTACTAAGAAGCAACTTGCGCAGAAGCTTCAAACAAGTTTATAAGACATGTAAGCAGTTTATTTCAATACTATCTAGTTTTAAGCATGACTTTGATCACAAATTTGATAAGTTACAAATCAATCTCTTTTACTTTATAATTTTCATCAAACCACTTGATGAACAGACTTCATCTTCATTTGCATTAACTGACAATTTGATTTAACTGATAATCAGACCCAAGCTTGAATTCTAGTTTCTCAATTTTGAATTCAATCAATATCTGAATGAATGGGATAAAGATAAGTTTATACCTATTGATCAAGTGAGCTGAGCTTGAACTATAGGTCTTGTTGTAGCATTTAGCCAATTTTCAAAAACTGGTATAATAAGATTAACTGGTGAAAGAAGTCAGAACTGTATCAGATATGCAGATGGCTCTGAAGCTGATGGTTTCAAAAATGTAGAGAATTATAAGGTTAAACACTGTTGATATTTCTATGGTACACTTGAAGAAAGGTCCTTACATGGTATCAATTCACAAGAAACCATTGCATGGTTTAGGTACAAGGTGAACAAAAATTCAAATAACTTATATAAGATATCACTGCTTCTAAATCCATTGCATTAGAGGTAACTTGTAAAATAAAGTGGGTCAACATTGCAAAATTTGTTATTGGAACAACCATACAAGCCTTTTTCTCACAATTGAAAGCATAAGCTTTTGAAAACTGTTTCAATCAGCTATGTTCAAGCCCTATGGCCCCATAATAATGCACTGAATCTTCAGTATTGCAATCAGATTTGATGACTCTTTTTGTGCAACTACCTTTCTAATAAAGATTTTGAACGTCATAAGCTTTGAAAGCTTCATGACTAAGTCAGGTAATCAAGTTTCCGAGCAATCATAACATTAAACATCAATGATTGGTATCGATATAGTTTGGCAAATGAGTTCATATCCCAATTCCCAATCACCAAATCTAGCACTCAACATAGATGCTGGATCAAATCTTTCATAAATATGACTACACTAGATTTATAACACTACAACAATATCAGACCACAAAATACATAAATATAAAAGCACTAGGTTCACAGTATTCCTTACCATATCATAAGAGTGAGCCGGTATAGACTTCGATCCAGTGAGAGCAGCATATGGCTGCAATTCCCGATTAGATTTATTTGTTTCTGATTTTTTCTACATCAAAGAATTAATGAAAATGGTTACATGAGTTTATAAAAAATATAAACTATTAAAATATTTGTATGGATGTATTTACCTTATACTCATCTGAATAAAAGTAATCACATAGAAAGTCCCAGTCACTCTGCGAGACACGAGATGGCTTATTTTGTTTTGCTAAGCTCACACTTGTGTCCCCACCGTGACTAATGAAGTGGATATGAAGCCGATATCTAAATTCTCGATAAACTTTATTCATTTGAAACTCAATACCTTTTTTAATATGATCTAAATTCATATCAAGATCGAACTTCTCCTGCAAGTATATATATATATATATATATTATAAAAGTTATAAGGTATATTAAGT
This sequence comes from Calamus simplicifolius, assembly GCA_900491605.1. Taxonomy (NCBI): domain Eukaryota; kingdom Viridiplantae; phylum Streptophyta; class Magnoliopsida; order Arecales; family Arecaceae; genus Calamus; species Calamus simplicifolius. The sequence continues at coordinate 218,692 of UESW01004703.1, read as the reverse complement.
ACATTAAACGTAATCTAAAGTAATCTAATACAATTATACTGACCTGAAGTCGATCGATCATAGATGCTTTCTGTGCATCAGTGATCTCACTCCACTTCTGACCGCAAGTGGTGCCATGTCACGTACAACCACTCCTATCTCGGTCAGAAACTCAGAGCGAAACTCTCCTAATGGTCGTCCAACCTCAGGTGGCAGAAGAATAGGCAACTTCTGTCCACGACGCGTATCAATCAGATGTGCGGACTTGTATCCGCGAGCAGGACCTCGGCCCTTCTTCTTTGATGATGTAGCTGCAAAACATAATGAACTAAATTAGTGCAAAATAACATAAAGAAATATAGCCAAATAATATAAGTTTAAAGTAGAGTTATTACATGATGCGCCGACAGATGACCCCTCTGTCAGAGCTGGAATGTAAGGAGAATCATCTCGCCTCGATGTAGCAGGAGTATCTCTCGAAGACATCTGCAAACAAACATACAAACTAGAATTAACAAATAAGAAAGTATAAGAACATATAGTTATAATAAGTAAAAAAAAATGAATGCTACCAAATTAATCACTGTCATCACTAATATGCTCATTTTCTTCATCATCCTCCATATCAGAACTATGTATAGATCCCTCACTGTCATAATCAGCTAGTGTGTCGTCCTCCTCAACATCTTCGCATATAAAGTCATCTTGACCGACATCACTTTGACCTCTAATGTTTTCTTGAATTGCAACTATTTCAGCATCAGTGTCCGTACGCCGAGATGTTATTAAGTCCATGTTAGGTTGCTCACATGTGAATCGAAGGGCTGCTGAATCATCTTCTTGATATACTTCTTCCTGAACATCATCATCCTTTTTTGGAATATCCCACAAATGACGATGACTAACCTTGTATACCACTTTCCAATTAGAATTGTTCTTCAAATCATCCAAGTAGAAAACCTTTTCAGCTTGTGATGCTAAAATGAATGGCTCATGTTTGTACCATTCTGAACTAATATTTATACTTGTAATATTATAATGTTGTTGCATTCTCCTGTGCTTTGGTTCAGTTTCAAACCATTTGCACTTGAACATTATCGCCTTACAACCTTTAACAAAATGAAATTCAAGGACCTCTAATAATATACCATAAAAGTTAATTTCTTCTCCTAGATGAGTAGAGGGAACACAAATGCCACTATTCTGTGTTTTATGGCCGACATCCCGAGTAACAGTGATAAATTTAACGCCGTTCACCACACAGCCAGTATACGAGAACACACGACTGTCGGGACCAATAGCCAATGAATAAAGCTCATCAGTAGCTTCAGATGCCCCAGCAAAATGCTTATTTAACATCTGGATAAACCAAACATCAACGTCATTTGAAATAAAGACATATGATATATTAATTGACAATATAAATGAATGTACGGGCTTACTTCATTTTTAAACCACTCCAAAAATCTTTCCTTTTGTAATTGGTCCAGTTGTTCCGGTCTAGTTGGATTTAGCTGATCAATGTGTTGGCTATAGAGAACATTACGCTAATGAGCACTATAGAAAATTGCATGATATGAAGAAATAATTTTACAAGTATACTTACTTGAGAAATGGTTGCACCTCTGGACAATTATTGATGAGGTACCAATGTACTTGTTTTAAAGTTTTATCATCTAAATGCACCATTCTTCCTTTTCCAAGAGGCCGCCAACGAGTTGCAAATATATTTAATTGCTTGTCCAAATGGCTATCCGAATCAAAATTTCGTTCCGGACGATTGAATTTTGTTTCTATGCCTCGAAGATACATTGAACAAAATGTTAGAGACTCGTTGACAACATAAGCTTCTGCAATTGAACCTTCCGGACGAGCCTTATTACGTACGTATTGTTTATACGTACCAAGTGCCCTTTCAAAAGGATACATCCATCTACTTTGAACAGGTCCGGCAAGTAAGGCCTCGTAAGGCAAATGAATTGATAAGTGCACCATAACGTCAAAAAATGCTGGTGGGAAATTCGTTCAAGCTTACATAAGATCACCACAATCTGCTCTTGTAACAACTCCAAATCCCTAACATACAATGTCCTTGAACAAAGTTGTTGGAAGAAATTAGAAAGCTCAATTAAAGTACTACTCTCATGTTTCTGCAAGAATGGTTGAATGCCAATAGGTAACAATCTTTGAAGTAGTACATGACAATCATGTGTCTTCAAGCCGGATATCTTTCCATCACCTTCATTTACGCACCTTGAAATATTGGAAGAATATCCATCAAGCACCTTCACTTATAAAATTCATCATAATAAGTCTTTTAATTACGGCGAAAAAGTTTTTCACCGTAATAAAAAGAAAGAAAAATAAAAAAATTAAAATCATAAATAAAAGGGACCTATTACGATGAATTATAAAATTCATCGTAATAAGTCTTTTTATTACGGTGAAAATTAATTCGCCGTAATAAAAAGAAAGAAAAATTAAAAAATTAAAATCATAAAATACAAAGGGACCTATTACGATGAATTATAAAATTCATCGTAATAAGTCTTTTATTACGGTGAAAAATTAATTCACCGTAATAAAAAGAAAGAAAAATAAAAAATTAAAATCATAAAATACAACAGGGACCTATTACGATGAATTATAAAATTCATCGTAATAAGTCTTTTATTACGGCGAAAAATTAATTCACCGTAATAAAAAGAAAGAAAAATAAAAAAATTAAAATCATAAAATACAACAGGGACCTATTACGACGAATTATAAAATTCGTCGTAATAAGTCTCTTTTATTACGGCGAAAAATTAATTCGCCGTAATAAAAAGAAAAAAAATAAAAAAATTAAAATCATAAAATACAACAGGGACCTATTACGACGAATTATAAAATTCATCGTAATAAGTCTTTTATTACGGAAAAAAATTAATTCCGTAATAAAAAGAAAGAAAAATAAAAAAATTAAAATCATAAATAAAAGGGACCTATTACGATGAATTATAAAATTCATCGTAATAAGTCTTTTATTACGACAAAAAATTTTTCACCGTAATAAAAAGAAAGAAAAATTAAAAAAATTAAAATCATAAAATAAAAGGGACCTATTACGACGAATTATAAAATTCGTCGTAATAAGTCTTTTATTACGGCGAAAAATTAATTCGCCGTAATAAAAAGAAAGAAAAAAAAAAAAATTAAAATCATAAAATAAAATATGGACTTATTACGACGAATTATAAAATCGTAATAAGTCTTTTTATTACGGCGAAAAAGTATTTCGTCGTAATAAATAATTGTTATGTAAATAAACTTATAACGACGAAAATATTTTGCCATAATAGGTTCGCCATAAATACCATACTTTTTGTAGTGGAGAATGATCATGTGCTTCGGTTTCGATCGGCGAGACTAGAGCGTAGGAGAGTATGAAGTGGAAGAGTGGGCATGTAGTTGAGAGTAAGAAATGGAGAAATACGTCATAGGTTTTAGCCACCATCAAATGGCTCTCCTTTCCTTTATTTTTCCTTTTTTTAAGTTTTTAAAAAATTTTAATTCTATTATTTGATCATGCCTCAAACCCTAGGGGGAATTAGGAGGTAGCAACCCACCACATAAGACCTTATATAATAATAGAAAGCAAACAACAAGATTTTCTAACAAACTCGTTCATGCATGTAATCATCTTGAACCATATTGTCACAATGCCTGAGGTAATCAGACCATTCAAGTTCGAAAAACTTCACTCATTGTCAGAATATTTAACCTAAAGAAGCAGTCACATGATATGAATTACTCTGCCTATTAGCTTCAACAAAAATCATTAAAATTTCAAATATTAATTACTTATTTGCATCATCATTGCATGAAATGCCAGATCCTGCCACTAATGCAACATAAATGATTAATTAACACAGTACACCGACTGAATCCTTTGCTTGATCTTAGTTTTCTGAGCAAAAATTACAACAACAGAATCTGCACAAATACCAAACATTTGAAGCATCTTATCAAAGAACTATGAAACTCCGAACATCTAATCTAACTAAATGCGGGAGGGCAAACTCCATGATTTTTGAAGTGTCGCATGGCTAAGCATGTAGGATTCTTCTCATATATCCCTTTTACAAGATTGGTTAACTTCCTCATATCTTCTTAGTACGAAAGCTGCTTCCTAATCTTTTACTAGTCTTTTTTTTTTTTTTTCCTCTCTCCCCTATCCTCTCTCTTATTACGGTTTAGTATTCGATGAACAGCAATGGGATCAACCTCGCTGGAGAAGTATCATGAGTCTTCGATGAACAGCAATGGGATCAACATCGCTGGAGAAGTACCATGGGCTTTCATCTTTTGTTGCCAACAATTAGATTGATGCGACAATAATCAGTTTACTTTTGAATCCTTTGATCCTGGGTTTAAAACTCCACAACCCCTTTATTTTTAGAATTTTAATTCTCTTTTATTTCTTTGCTCAAAACCTCCTCACGCTCTTCACCCGTTGACAGCATTGACCTTTTCCTTTTCTTTGAGAAAATCTCATGCTCCTGTGAGAGATTTCTTCCCGAGAAATCACCCGTGACACCATGGCTTGGGAGAATCTCCTTCCCTTCACACCGTGCCCGCTCCACGTATGAATCCAAGTTTCTCCACGTGAAGTCTTCTTCCATCTTCACGTTGATCGGACGCTGGATTCCAACGCACGGAACACGCGAGCTAGCTTCCGTCCATCCCTCGCGTCTTCACGTGCATGCCAAGGCTTGATTAACTCCTCGCGATCTTGAGAGCAGTACCCCTCCCCTCCTACGAATCCTCACGGAAATGAAGCCATGAATGGTAGAAGGGGAGAAGATGAGGAAGAACCCTGGAGGAGGAAGAAGATAGAGAGAGGATTATTTTGGGAGAAAAGAATTTGTTGCTTATTCCATCCAAACCTTAAAGACTAGGGTTTAAATACATCCACAAGTAGGCCAAGCCCATACTCAACAAAAACTCTCATGGACTAACCCAATGAGATTAAACTAATTCCCAAGCCCGTGTACACCTGTGATTTGATTTAATTTCAACCCTTGGACCTATACCCAGCCCAATACAAGTTAGCCCTTTTGGGCCTTGATAGCACCACACCAGGCCCAATGATCTCCACCTTAGTGCTTTCAAGGCCTCAGCACGTCCATTATGTCCATCAGCAGCAATACCTATGAAAGCTGTCTCGTGGAAAGCTGTCCTATGAAAGAACCTTGATCAGTATATTGCTGGATTCTCCTTGATATGTACCTTCATCAGCTCTATTCCATCTTCTTCTACCAGCTCTCTATAGTCAAAGCCTTCCTTTCGAGAGTATCCTCTAGCCACTAGTCCTATTTTGTACCTGATACCTCCTTGCTCTGAAGACCCTTTCTTGCACTGATAAACCCATTTGCAACTAATGAGTTTCTTTTCTTGTGGCAACTGAACCACCTTCCATGTGCCAGTCTTATGGAGAGATTGCATCTTCTCTGTCATAACCTGCATCTCTTGCCATAGCCTGGACCCACTTATCACTGTCCAGGCTGTGCTGGCTCTCCACAACCTTCTGATAGGTGTAAGGGTCTCCATTCGCTGTCACCATCGCATATGACATCGAATCCTCAAAGCCGTATCGAACTGGTGGTCGCACGTTTCTTTTGGGCATATGTAGTGCAATTCCAGTATCGGTCCCCTATTCAGCTGCATCATCCTGAGTTCTCTGCTCAACTGCCTACTAAACTTTCTGGCTTCTAACCCCTCTATTAGTCCTCTCCATCTGAATCTCAAATTCTCCTGTTCCACTAGCAAATGACACGACTGTGTAGGAAGTCATCTAACTAGTGTTACCACGTTCCACCTCCTGCAGTCTTTGCTGTGCATCTGTACCATCTCTGCTCTGAAGGATCGAGCTCTCATCGAAGGTCACATCCTTGCTGATAACAACCTTCTTCTCTAAGGGGTCCCATAGCCAATACCCCTTGATTCCATGCGGGTATCCCAGGAACACCATCTTCTTTGACCTGGCATCCAACTCACTCTGCTTTCTAGCATCAACAAGCACATATGCTGTACATCCAAACACCCTCAAATGGTTCAGGCATGTCTTCCCTTCAGACCTATCTCCTTTGGAATGCCTCCATCCAACTTGGTGTGCGGTAACTAATTGACCAAGCAGCTAGCTGCACCTACTGCATCAATGCAGAACATCTTTGGAAGCCCTGCCTGTAGCCTCAAGCACTTTGCTTTTTTTAATTGTATTCTATTCATCCTCTGAGCCACCCCTTCCTGTTGAGAAGTTTTCATCACTGAAAAGTACCTTTTGATGCCCCACTCCTCACGAAATCTCTGAAACTCCCTACTAGTATATTACCCACCACTGTCTGACCTCAGACACTTCACACTCCTACCCTGCTCCCTCTCCACCTTAGCCTTCCAGATTCTAAACTTGGTGAAGACCTTTGATTTCTCCTTCATGAAGTAGATCCACTGCTTTCTTAAGAAATCATCTATCAGGATCAAAAAGTATCTGGCCCCATTCCTTGCAAAAACTAGGCTGGTCCCCAGACATCCATGTGTACTAGCTCCAGGGGTTCTACACTCCTAGCTGTGCTGACCAAGAACTGCACTCTCTTCTGCTTTCCTATCTGACATGGCTTACAGATCTCCATATCTCCACCACTCAAGACCGGAAGCAACCCTCTCTTGCTCAACTCTTTCATTCCTCTGTCTTCCATGTGGCCTAGGCGGTAATGCCACATCCTATACACATCCCGAGGATCCTATTCCATAGCTGCTACCTTAGATTTTTTGGTCACCACATAGCCCTCTAACATGTATAGGTTATTCTCCAGTCTTCTCCCTCTCATCACCACCATAGCTCCATTGAAGATATTCATAACTCCACTCCTGGTATGACTGCTAAAGCTGTATCCAGTCTGCTCTAGTAACACCATATTCTTCTTGAGTTCTGCGACATGTTTCACGCTAGTAAGAGTGTGTACCATGCCATCAAATATCCTCACCCTTACTGTGCCAATCCCTGCCACCTTGCAAGGGTGATCATCTTCAAGAGTCACACACCCCTCATCAACCTCTGTGTAAGTACTGAACCATAACCGGTTGGAAGTGTAATGATAAGAACAAGCTAAATCCAAGGTCCACATTTTTGTACTATGCTTATGATCATCTGATACCATCAAGAGATCATCCTTCATCTCCTCGCCTGCAACTGTACTCATAGATTTAGATCCTCCTTTTTCTTTCTTTTTTAACTTAGGACAGTCCTCTTGAAATGCCCTACCTCACCACACTTGTAGCACTTATAGCCTTCCTGGATTGTAACTATCCCTAGGCCTACTCCTGTCCCTGCCTCTGCCTGATCCTTTCCCAACAGATAGATCCTCCTGGGAAATAGCATCCTTGGTCATCTTCTTCCTCTGCTCATTCGTCCGAAGCACCGAGATAATATCTTCATAGAATAATGTCTCCTTCCTATAAAGCAATGTCATGACCAATGAGTCATGTGATGTGGGCAGCGAACATAATAGCAAAAGTGCCTTATCTTTCTCCTTCATCTTGACCCCGACATACAGCAATTCATTGCTCACCTGGTCGAACACCTGGATGTGGCCCAGCACATCTCCACCTTCTCACATCCGAAGATTGTAGAGACGTTTCTTCAACATCAACTTATTGCACATGTTCTTCCCCATGTAGAGGGCTTGCAACTTCGACCAGAGTCCCTTCGGGATCTTCTCCTCCAGCACTTAATAAAGGGCTAAATCTGTTAGATATCCTCTGATCGTTGAACATTCCTTCTTCTCCAACGACATCCACTACTTATCTATCATCCCATCTGGCATTTCCTCCAAAGCCAATCTAAACCCTGCTAGACAAGAAGGTCCTCTACCCAGACTTTTCACATGGAGAAACTTTCCTTCCCATCAAACTTCTCAAAATCTAATTTTATGCTACTACCCATGGCGAGATCTCAACAAAAAAAAGCATAAAAAAATTTAAAAAATTGAGAGATCTTGATGAAGCCTTGCTGGAATTTTTTCAACCCTTGAAGATCTCCAAACAACTTCTTTTTGAACCAGGCTTTGATACCAATTATTGGAGTTTAGTCCTCAATGATCAACAATGGGATCAACCTCACTGGAGAAGTATCCTGGGCTTTCACCTTTTGTTACCAATAATTAGATTGGTGCGGTGGTAATTTGTTTGCTTTTGAACCCTTTGATCCTGGGTTCAAAACTTCGCTGCCTCTTATGCTGGATTCCAATGCACGGAACACGCGAGCTAGCTTCCATCCATCCCTCGCGTCTTCACGTGCATGCCAAGGCTTGATTAACTCCTCGCGTAATGAGATGGGAGAATTCCTGGAGGAGGAAGAAGATAGAGAGAGAGGATTATCTTGGAAGAAAGAATATATTGCTTATTCCATCCAAACTTAGATAGAGAGAGAGGATTATCTTGGAAGAAAAGAATCTGTTGCTTATTCCATCCAAACCCTAAGGTTTAAATACATCCACCAAGTGGGCTAGGCTCGGACTCAACAAAAACTCTCATGGACTAATGCAATAAGATTAAACTAATCCCCAAGCCTATGTACACCCATGACTTGATTTAATCTCAAAGCCTCTCCCTAGCCCCACATTTTCTCTCTAGCACTTTCTCCCTCTACAGTCCCTAGTTTTAGTTGTAATGTTGCTTTGATTGGAGAGAGAGAGAGAGAGAGAGAGAGAGAGAGAGAGAGATTGCTCTGCCTATTATACTATGAAGTTATGTGGTTTAATCCCAACTTCTGTTTGACAAGAAAACGAGAAAAGAATGTCGCTTGTAGAGCCCAGGCTTGCAAGGTTTAATTGAAAGGAGCCTGAACTTAATTGAAAGAAGTATTCGGATACGTTTTAAACCAAATAGGCTTGTCAATTATTAGTGACACAAAGCAGAGAAACAACCATATAAACAGATAGAGCCAATTATTCTCTCACTGCTGTCAATGCAGCAGGGAGAAAGCTTTAAGTAAGGTCCGCTAGATATTAAATTTTCGTACGATTTCTGCTCGAGAAGCGATGCGTTCAACAATTTTACTTAATAAGCGATAGGTATTATCGTCATCAAGTAAAAAGAGATGGTTGTGTATATATATATATATATATATCATTAATTGATTAAGAAATTAAATGATAAATATATAACGTACCATGCCTAAGTTTAGTCCGGGCAGCGCATGTCCATCCGTTGATGGTGGGTGATTCAACGGGGCCAAGATAAATCACACTGGAGGTCGGTCATTGATAGGAGCAACTTAAACCTGCCTTCCAATACCAAAGACAAACAAAACCAAATCACAGCTAAAACATATGCATTTTGGCCTGAGCCATCAACAGTACTTATAGGAATCCATCATCAATTCATAACAAGCACCGAATGTTACGACATACTCTTATTCTCAAGGCTCTCCTAGTAATTGCCTTGGCTCTCATACGCGATCCATGACAGAAAAAAAACACAACTCTATATAACCCATCTAATACTAGGCATTACCACTCCAGTCCAGGCCATTCGATGAATTGAGAACTGAGAGACGTAGACTTCAGGATAGAGTCGTGCTTCTTCTCAGGAGCCATTCACAGTCCGACCTCCATCAACACAAATGACTTGACCCGTAATATAGGAAGCAGCAGGTAGGCATAAGAAGACACAAGAGATGCCACCTCCTCTGGTTCTGCGACACGCCCCATGGGTATGCGGGCGATTTCTTTTGCTGTAATCTCCTCGTTTTCAAGTGCCTGCACAAATGCAAAGAACGAGAGATTCTAGCAGTCATTTAGCCTACCACATGTAGTTAAGTGTCTTGGTGAAAGATGCAGCACAAATTGCATCATGTTTAATTGCAACAACTGTGGCCAATACAGATTTTGCATCCAACTTTATTTGGCAAAAAAGGTGTATCCCTGTTAGGATACAACTTGATTTATTGCAACTGGCATTCCCACTGTTATTTTGACGAGGCCTGCACAAGTAGCTCGTTATAAAACTTTGTTTTCTTTTTTCTTTATAAACTTGATGGCCTTCTCTAATAACATGGATTTGCTTGGATCAGGGGTCTTCTTCTAAAACCCCCATCGCCTCTCTGGATGGCTTTGCAAATGCAAAGAAAATGCAATGCCATAATTGCCTAGGTATTCTATGGTAGATGTGTGGTCCCCAGTGTGATGGGTGCCACTCATAATTACCCTGCAAACAAAGCTTGCCTACGGTGTCTTTATTTCACTGATGGACTGGGGGTTGGATTGGGTCCAGATTTGCCGGAGGTTGCCGACTTTTGTTCTTTTACTTTTGAGAGAAAAGTTTTCAGACAATTATGAAAAAGGCCCTTACAGGCTTTACGAGTGGGGTTCGGGTGAACCCTGGAGCAACACAGTTGACTCGGATATTGTCTTCAGTCCACTCACAGGCTAAGCTCCTTGTGAGCTGATTCATTGCTCCTGAAAGACATAGCAGAAGTCACAAAAGAGTGGAGATCCATGGTTATTAGTTACTTATATATGCTTTATCCAAAAAAAAAAAGGGCCTCATTTTAGATTACCTTTAGTAGCCGAATATATAGATAAATCTTTCAGGGCTACAACCCCTGCAACTGAGGAGATGAACACGATGCTACCTGCTCCTGATGCCTTGAGAAGAGGGTGAGCTAGTTGCTTAGATGAAAGCGATTCCAAGTTCGTAGCCATGAGAAAGGAATACTCTCCAGCAGTGAAATCCACAGTTGGTTTTACAATGCCCGTCCCTGCATTATTAACCTAGGTGGGGGCAGTACAATTTTGTCATTTGGATCGAATGAAGAACATCTCAGTAAGGCAACACACACTCGGCATGAACTTATTTATGATAGTAGTTAGGTTGAGCATAACTTTTAGGTGGTCACAGGGATATGAAGGCTTGAACAACTATCAAGGAATGGTAAAATAGTAGTAGGAAGTAATAAATGGGTGAGAAATTTAGCAGGTACAGAACCATAAATGCGAGAGTGCTCTCTCTCAAAGCCATGGCCTATCTAAATGGAGGAGCATCTCATCAAAATTTGAAACAATCTGTATGGCCTTAGAACTCCACCAAATTCTTGAACGGTTGCATATCAAAGAAGTTTAATAAGCATTTTTTTACCAACAAGAGGCTGCTGGTTTATTATTGGTTGCAGCCAACACTAACAATTCTAGAGATTGAGCTTTACTTGTGCTATCATAAAGTTCTTGCAAGCTTTGAAGATTTACTACTGTTTTAGTCATAATTCTACTACTCATTACAAGTTTGTTTTTTTAATTCTAATACTGACCTTTATATAAGGTAATAAAAAAAATTAATGCCTTTACATTTTATAAAAAATATGATTCTAAAATTAGTAGAACCGAATAAAAGAATTGATTAGCTGATCCTAACTAATTTGGATTTAAGACTTTGTTGTGATTGTGGTTGTTATACTTTCATAATGAGATACAATGTAAAATCATATGAAACTTACAACAATATTGAGCTTCCCTTCAAAATAGAACAAACATCCTTCATTAGTTTCTCCCTATCAGGTCGAGAAGAGACATCACAAACGGATCCAGTAACGTGAATGTTGAGACTTTTCCATCTTTCCAAGCATTTGTTAAGTTCTACTTCATTTCGAGAACATGTATGTACAGCAGCTCCAAATCCTGCTAATTCTTCAACTATGGCATGCCTGAAATGTTATCAGATGATCACAATTACATTGGTTGCGGTGGCAAAACATGGCCAGATTACTTCATAAGCTCAGTAGGATTTTCTGAATGAGCAATCATGAACTTAGAAACTACTATTTGGTGTATGGGTATAAATAAGCAAAAATTTAGAACGATCATCCTCAGTTCCTAAGGTAGTCTTGCTTCTAACCATTTGCAAATTGGAGAAAATAAGCATATCTCTATGTGAGTTTGGAGAGACTTTGTAGCACCTAGAATCTCAAGAGGTTGAACAGAGAAAAGTAGAAATCATGGCGTAAACCATAATTTTGAACATGGAATTTCTGATATAAAAAGGAAAAACTTGCAAGTTTAAAAAGCAACAAAAGACCTCCTCATATGTTAATAGTTTCGGTTTTCTTAGATAACAGATAAAAGTTCCATGGAAGCTGCAGATCATGCCTGTTTGGCAAACAACTTTTATTATCAGACCTTTTGCTCAACTGATGAACAAACTAAACCTAGCTTGATCATCTACCAATTTTTTGATGCATCAGACCTTTTTTCTTGACTCCAAGTTTTATATATTTTAATTCAACTGAGGGTATCAACTGACCAAATTGGTCAGGCAGACAGACAGACTATTACAGATGAAAAAAATTAACTTACCCGATTCCTTTGGTGCCTCCAGTGACCAAGGCAGTGGTTCCCTCAAGGGACCATCGCTTCACTCTGCTGTTGAAACTGCTTCCTTCTGCATCCTCCATGGCAGCCTTCTCCCCTTCCATCAGAAACCCTGCAAGGAGCTAGCCTCCTAACTCAGCATCGCAGGCGACAGATGGCTCCTAGTTATATACGCTATTAAAGTCCCATGTTATTGGCGTCGGTTACAGAGCATGCAATAAATCATTGCTGCCAGAGTTGTTAGACCATCACAATTGCACTCCTACTTCGGTTATGCCATTAAATTTTTGGAACAAATGGCCATGGTTCAATATTTTAAAAGCATAAATTTTCTGCATCCACATGGGAACAATCTTTACACACACAAACACACGCACACATATATAGGCACACCACTGGTGTGTTTTTTTCCAGAAATCATGTGTCTTGATCCCATTGTATATCGAATTGTTGACTGAGTCTTTTTATTTGTAGGGACTTGACTATTTTATCTCTTTGGTTCCGTGGATCTGCAATTAAACTTTTGGAACCAATGGCCATGGTTCAATAGTTCAAAAGCATAAATTTTCTGCACCCATGTGGGAAGAATCTTTACACACATATATAGAGACCACTGGTATGGTTTTTTAGAAATCATGTGTCTTGACCACATTGTATACCAAAATTGTTGACTGAGTCTTTTTATTTGTAGGGACTTGACTATTTTATCTCTTCGGTTCTGTAGACCTGCTATTAAACTTTTGGAACAAATGGCTATGGTTCAATATTTCAAAACCATAAATTTTCTGCATCGACTGGGAAGAATCTTTACACAAACACACACACACATATAGACATACCACTGGTGTGTTTTTTTTTTTCAGAAATCATGTTTCTTGACCCCATTGTATACCAAAATTGTTGATTGAGTCTTTTTATTTGTAGGGACTTTACTATTTTATCTCTTCAGTTCTGTGGACCTGCCATTAAACTTTTGGAACAAATGGCCATGGTTCAATATTTAAAAAGCATAAATTTTCTACATTCATGTGGGAAGAATCTTACACACACAAACACACACACACACATATATAGACACACCACTGGTGTGTTTTTTTTCAGAAATCATGTGTCTTGATCCCATTGTATATCGAATTGTTGACTGAGTCTTTTTATTTGTAGGGACTTGACTATTTTATCTCTTTGGTTCCGTGGATCTGCAATTAAACTTTTGGAACCAATGGCCATGGTTCAATAGTTCAAAAGCATAAATTTTCTGCACCCATGTGGGAAGAATCTTTACACACATATATATAGAGACCACTGGTGTGGTTTTTAGAAATCATGTGTCTTGACCACATTGTATACCAAAATTGTTGACTGAGTCTTTTTATTTGTAGGGACTTGACTATTTATCTCTTCGGTTCTGTAGACCTGCTATTAAACTTTTGGAACAAATGGCTATGGTTCAATATTTCAAAACCATAAATTTTCTGCATCGACTGGGAAGAATCTTTACACAAAACACACACACATATATAGACATACCACTGGTGTGTTTTTTTTTTCAGAAATCATGTTTCTTGACCCCATTGTATACCAAAATTGTTGATTGAGTCTTTTTATTTGTAGGGACTTTACTATTTTATCTCTTCAGTTCTGTGGACCTGCCATTAAACTTTTGGAACAAATGGCCATGGTTCAATATTTAAAAAGCATAAATTTTCTACATTCATGTGGGAAGAATCTTTACACACACAAACACACACACACATATATAGACACACCACTGGTGTGTTTTTTCCAGAAATCATATGTCTTGACCCCATTGTATACCAAAATTGTTGATTGGGTCTTTTATTTGTAGGGACTTGACTATTTTATCTCTTCGGTTCTGTGGACCTTCCATTAAACTTTTGGAACAAATGGCCATGGTTCAATATTTCAAAAGCATAAATTTGTGCATCCAAGTGGGAAGAATCTTTACACACACAAACACACACACACTTATATAGACACACCACTGGTGTGTTTTTTCCAGAAATCATATGTCTTGACCCCATTGTATACCAAAATTGTTGATTGGGTCTTTTATTTGTAGGGACTTGACTATTTTATCTCTTCGGTTCTGTGGACCTTCCATTAAACTTTTGGAACAAATGGCCATGGTTCAATATTTCAAAAGCATAAATTTTGTGCATCCAAGTGGGAAGAATCTTTACACACACAAACAAACACACACACACACACACATATATATTGACACACCATTGGTGTGTTTTTTCCAAAGAATTTTGTAGAAGGTGCTAAAAACATGTGCATCTTTATATACCTACTTTTGCTATGGTTTCCCTATATATATGTAAGGCCCATGAAATTGGACCGGCCCAAAGTGGGCCGGTCCAATCCCACTAAACGCGTATATTATGCATGGACTTGGGGGGGAATTCTCCTACCCCTACCCAAGCGGGTATAAAGGAAGGAGAAGAGGGTTGTTTCCTAGCGCCGCCTAGAGAAAAGAGAGAGAGAGAAGAAAAAGAAGAAGAAAAAAAAAGAGAAAAAAGTGGGGAGGCAAAGCCCTACGTCGCTAGGGAAAGGAGGCCAAAAGAGATATAGAAGGAAAAAAGAGAGAAAAAGAGGAATCTCTGATTCTTTTCTCTTCTTTCGAGGACTGCCACCGTCAGGATATCGTTGGATACTAGAAAAGAAAGGTAAGTCCTTAGTAGGTCATTAAAGATGAAAAAAAAATAGGCACATGTGATGAACACGGTGAGAGAATTAAAAAAAGGGGAGAGAAGAAGGGTGAGTGCTCGAATTTTGGTACAGACCTAATGATGGGTTTTAGAAAAAAAAAATATTTTTATTTTATTTTATTTTTTATTAAAGTTTATTTCTGTCAATTAAATAAAATATGTGAATTATGTCAGCTGAAGGGGACAACCAGCGTGACAGGGAGGAGTTAAATTCGAGTCGTCAGTGAGGGATTGTTAGCCAAATTGTGAAGTAAGAATTCTCTTACATAATTTTTATCGGTATTGTATAAATAATAATTGTTAATTTTTTTTATGATTTACGTTGGATGAATTATGGATTTCGTGATGTTTTTTTATTCTTGGTGTGGTTTGGTTGATGAATATTGCCTAATTATGACTTATGAAATTTTTATTGTCATGATTGAGTTGCAATGCATTGATATGTGGTTGAGTTGCGATGCATTGATATGCATGTCATGTGTTGTTGTGATGCATAAGTGCATGATGGTTGATGCTCTAGGCTGGCCATGTGAGAGCCTTGTCATAGGCTAAAACCGTGATAGTGTTGCTAGTCATAGGCTAAAGTATGACAATGTGGATCCACCACAAGTTGAAAATATGGTAGTGTTGCCCTTCATAGGATGGAGTATGACATCGTGGTTCCCCGCCATGGGCTGAAACGTGGTTATGGTAGTCTAGAGTTAAAAACTAGGTAGATTTGGATCCAATGTATGACTGATTAAGTCTGAAGTTATTAGATATGTGTTACATGATTGCATGATGGCATCTATATTTATTGATTTGGTAGTTTGATTTTACTTAATCATGTGTTTATACCATAAAAATTATCTATTAAATTGCTATGTAATAAGGTAAATTTTATATAGAGGATTCTTATGGGGTTGTTAAGCTTATTATATATGTTTTTTTTTTTTTACAGATTGAGGTGATTAATTTGATAGGATGCAATGGAGCGACGTTGTAGCTATTATGATTAGTTAGATAGATATAAATTTTATTTTAATAATTTTTCTAAAGATTGTAGAAAAAATAATGAACTTATGTTTATGACATTAGTGGATGTTTACCCAGTTTTTTTAAAATTATGATAATTGCTATTTCTTTAAATGATAATTTTTTGTGGAATATAGTAAGGATTGTTTATATCAGGCCTTGCATGGTCTCTAGGGCTTGCTTTAGGGTTCATACGGCCATGTTACGTGGCCGAATCAGATGGTAGATTTGGGGCGTGACAAAAGTGGTATTAGAGCTTAGGTTTATGATCATTCAAGATTTTAGGATTTAGGATCGAAGTGAGAGTGGGTGGAAAAAAAATTTTAAATCTTATTTGAATTGAAAGTTTTGAAATGTGAATTATTTTTGATTGATATATGAATATTAAATAAAAAACTGAACCTTGTTGTATAAAGGTTAATATGGCTCAAGGTAGAGGACGTGGTCGACCTAGAAGGCCAATCCGATTTGCCAATGGCACAACTGCGTGGGAGCCCTCGCAATCACAAGGAAGTGATACAGCCTCAATAGTGCAGGGTTTGTACCAGGTGGAGCCCCCTGTGGTCCCCTCCACTGAAGTTCCTAATGCCCCTAGAGTGGGAACCATAGAAGCAGGGACATCAGGAGCACGAAATGCGGAGGAACCTAGGGTACAGCCAGTGAGCATGTGACTACTGCCTAGTTACTAGATATTCTACTACAACAACAAGCTGCATCAAGGGCTGATATAATGAAGATGATGGAGCTGCAGCAGCAGCAACAACAATGATTTTGCAGCAACAACAACTATGGGATCCCAGAACTCAACCTAAGCGTCGAGTTAACTTGACTGAGTTCAAGAAGTATGCACCATCGGCTTTCAAGGGCATTACTGACTCCATGGAGGCTAAGAGTTGGTTGAAAGAGATGGAGAAGGTCTTCCAGGCCTTGAAATGTCTAGAGAAGGAAAAGGTCAATTTTGTGACCTTCATATTGCTTGGTGAGGTAGCTGATTGGTGGAAGACAGAGAAAGAAAAACTTAGCCCTAATGATACACCGCATACCTAAGAGAATTTAAAAAGGTTTTTTATAAAAAAATATTTTTTTCAGAGCGTTAGATTCCATAAGTTTCGAGAGTTTGATCGTCTTGAACAAGGCAGTATGACAGTGGCACAATATACTACCAAATTTAAAGAATTATCGAGGTATGCACCCATAGTAGTGGCAGAGAAAATTGTTTGGGCTTATAAGTATGAAAATGGATTTAGGAACCCAATCCGAGAATGAGTGGCTGCTTTTGAGTTGACCATCTATAAGGAAGTGGTGAACAAGGCTTTGGTGATAGAAAAGGGCTTTAATGATACACAAGCTGCAAAAGAGAGGACTATGAAGAAAAGAGGTAGGTTTGAAAATTTTCAAGGCCATGATAAGAGAAACCTTAATACAAAGAGGCATAACAATGCAACCCCATGTGATGGAACATCAAATAAAGGTAAAGTCAAGTGTTTTGGTCACATTTCCTAAGAGATTGCGGACTATCATAGAAGAGGTGCTGCACATGTGGACAGCCAGGTCACATAGCAGCAAAGTGTCCCATGGAAAAAGAACTACAAGAAAACTAGAGTCTCTAATAGCACCATAATCGAGGAGGTACCGCAAAAACCTCAAGCTCAAGGGTGTATCTATGCACTCTCAGCTGAGCCAGATGCTAATGCCTCAAATGATGATTAAGTTATTATCCCATACAATATATGCATTGTTTAATCTGGATGCTACACATTCCTTTATATCTGCTTATTTTGTTAAAAGTAGCAAGTTAACATCTATACCATTAGAAGTTTAGATGTGTGTCTCTACACCAAGTAAAGATATTATGTTAGTAGAGTCAATGTGTAAGGATTGCATATTAACCATTGGGGATATGGAGATAAAGGCAGATTTGTTTTTAGAAATGAAGGATTTTGATATGATTCTTGGGATGGATTGGCTAGCAGCTTATCATATTATAATTGACTGTTTTGAGAAGATAGTAAAATTTCAAATTCCTAGGCAAGCTGAGTTTAGCTGTATGAGTGGCAAGTCATCTGCCCAACTAAAAATGATATCGGTACTACAGGCCAAGCAGCTTCTCAGAAAAGGTTATGAAGGGTATTTAGCTACAGTGTTGTATACCCAACAAAAGGAGATTCACATAGAGGACATTCCTATTGTGAACGAGTTTTATGATGTTTTTTCAGTTGAGTTACCAGGGTTACCTTCGAATAGGAAGATTGATTTCTCTATTGATCTGATTTCTAGTACTGGTCCAATTTCAAAGACTCCATATAGGATGGCTCCAGCAGAATTAAGAGAGTTGAAGAAATAGTTACAAGAGTTATTAGATGAGGGCTTTATCAGACCAAGTGTATCCCTTTGGGGTGCTTCGTACTATTGTAAAGAAGAAAGATGGAAGTCTTTGGCTATGTATAGATTATTGGGAGCTGAATAAAATGACTGTACGAAATAAATATCCCTTACCAATAATTGAAGATTTGTTTGATCAATTACAAGGAGCACAAATATTCTCAAAAGTTGATCTTCAATCAAGGTACCATCAATTGAAGATAAAAACCGAGGATATACCAAAGATAGCTTTTAGGATGAGATATGGGCATTATGAGTTTTTGATTATGCCTTTTGGATTGACCAATGCACCAGCTGCATTTATGGATCTTATGAATCGGGTATTCAAATCTTGCTTGGATCGATTTGTGATAGTGTTCATTAATGATATTCTAATCTATTCAAAAGGCTTACAAGAACATAGAGAACATTTCATGATAATATTACAGACACTTCGGGAAGAGAAGTGTTGGCCCAGATGGCAACCCAAGAGGGAGGATGAATTTGGTTCAAAAAAATTTTAACCTTTTTAAAACTATTGACTTTGAAATAATTAAATGCAGAATAGATTTCAATCACAAATGAAGAGATAGAGAGAGAGACAATTAAAGCACGGCAAATACAATGATTTTAAAGTGGTTCGATATATCCAACACCTACGTCCACTCCCAAGTTTCACTTGGGTCCACACTATAATCAACTAGATTATAGCCGAGTTGTTTTACAAGATCACAACTCAAAACTTGTTATTTTCGGGTGCACAACGAACCCAGCTGGTTTTTCAGGCTAACCAGCACAAAACCCGAACTCAAGCTAATCTAGCTTGCCCCGAGGTATACTACCTCCACTAATTCAATCCCCCTGATTGAACTAGCAAAAACAAGAAAGAATAATGTTTATATTAACAAACAGCTCCTCAAATGAGCAAATATTCAAAGTAAATGAACAAGGTTAGAAAAGCCTGTTTGAAGTAGATTGGATTTGAGCTTTTCTTCTTTCTTCTTTTCCTCTTCTCTTTGGAGATGTTGAATTAGGCCTCAGCTTTGATTCTTCACAGATGTTGCAGATGAGAAGTTGGAAAATCACAGAAAATAGAGCTTTTTCTTCTTTTGGGCAATCCTCCGATTTTTCAAGTTGAACGCCTTGGATTTCTCTTTGAGCTTTTTGGAGTGGAAGGATTTGAACTTGGATACTTTTCTCTTTGATTTCAGGCTCAAGACTTCTCGGATTTTTGATTTGTATTCACTCCGTTTTTTCGTTATTTTTCAAACGAGCTTTCTTCCCCTTTTTATAGATTTCCTTTAATCCATTTTGGTGAGAAAACTAGCCATTGGAATGTACCTGGAAAGTTTTTCCAAACAAATATATCCGTTAGAAGTTAGGTGAAAAGAAAATATTGCCGTTTGAGCTGATCTGGCATTTTAAAAATCCATTTCTGACAGGTTGGAGTCGGCTCCAACTTTTAGGTGTCGGCTCCAAGTCATGTATCCAAAAATAGAAAGTTTTGAGTTCGTCGAGGAGTCAGCTCCGAAAAAGTTAAGTGTCGGCTCGCCATGGTCAGGTGTCGGCTCCAAAAGACTGTAAGTGTCGGCTCCAAGGTAGTCAAAAATCATACGTTCTGTCCCCGTATCAGAGTCGGCTCCAGACACTGTAAGTGTCGACTCCGAGACTCTGGGTGTCGGCTCCGAAACTCTGGGTGTCGGTTCCAGACCGTATCAAAAATCAGAAAGACATTTGATTGGCCATGGGGTCGGCTCCAGATTTCCTAGGTGTCGACTCCAGGTTCTGAATTTTGAAACTTACCTTTGGCACTTGATTCAACATACGTTTCTAAATGCCTTTTGATTAATCAAATATTTTTAAGCCCTGAAACACTTGTTAAATTCATCAGTAACACAATAAATATACTAATTCCCTTATTAATCATCAAAATCAATAATTGGGTTAACAATCTTCCCCTTTTTGATGATTATAAAAACATTGAGTATATGCATAGGATTCTTAAATCAAAATTTTTAAATATGATCCTCACAGGTAAGCTCCCCCTGAATAAGGTAGCTCCCCGTATGAAGTTCAATTTAACAATTGTTCTTCCTTTTGCTTTACATGTTTGATACTTGGAATTTAGTTATATCAATTTTCACTTAAGCTTATTTAAATTAATGCATATCCAAAATAACTTGATATCAATCAAATACCAATCAATGCTAAACTAATAATCAATGCATATACGACATAACTTTCTCCCCCTTTTTTGTAATCAACAAAAAGACTAAGAGAAGTTAAGTAAATGTTAAAATTGATAGATCAAAAGATAATTTCATTGCATTAAAAAGTCAAGTGTTACAAAATGAAACTGAACTTTGTCAACTATCAAACTATACATCAAACAACAATTTTACATTAAGATTTCAAAATGAAACATCAAACAACAACTTTTACTTCATTACATGAAAATCATAGATTGGTTCTAATAATCCTTTGCAAATGATCTAAAATTCTTTGCATTCCATCACTCTGAGTTCCTACAAATTCTTTCAATCTTCTGTCAACAAAAGCACATGCAGTCATTATCTTATCTTGAAGCTCGGCATTGCAGTTGGAGTAGGTTTCAGAGTCTCCACAGATATCCTTGAGTTCTTCAATATGTGCTTGAGATCGTTACTTAAGGATTCCGCAGATGAACCAAGAGTGGACTCGATTTTACTAATGCGATCGTCCAATGAGTAGAGAGTCTCTCTTAAGTTCATAAAATGATTATCAAACTCAGTCTTCAATTCATCTTTCTGAGCAGCAAGTAAACCTTTAAGTTGCTCCAATTGAAAGTCTGAAAATCCGACAGATGAAGTAGATGGCTGATCAGAAACTTAAGCAGAGGCAGGAGCAGGGACAGGAACAGGAACCGGACTGCTAGACTGTGGAGAGGGAACCCTCATAGACGGACCAGCCTCAAAAGGTGCAGAAGGTCTAAGCTCAGGGGCTCTCTCATCCAAATTGCCTTTCCTTTCCCAATGCCCATTGACCTTTACAAATCCCATCCGATGCAAGGTGGCCAAACTATAGTAATCGGTATGCCTGAGGTTCTTGGAAGGTTCATTATCCAAAATCACAACTCTTTAGCTCCTGAAAACCATAGTTAGAACCATGCCATAGGGTAGGGATGATCTCCTTTTTCCTCCAGCCCCGGCCATATAAAAAATTATCATTGCAGCTAGGTTTATGGCTTGACCAGTCAACACACTATCCATCACCACTATGTCTCGCTCGGAGACATACTCAAATCGATCGGTCTTGGGAAATAAAATCCTACTGTAAATATTATGAAGCAATCTCAATTCCAAGGGCAATTGGTTAGCCCTAACCTCTTCAAATTCTGTTACCTCTCTCCCTAACATCCTTGACAAAGCGTCTGACTTCTCACTGTGGATGTCGGCTACCAATCCAGTGATGGGAATGCTTAAAAGATTTCCTAGTTTTTGAAATGTGAGATGGACTCTTTTACCTCTGACAGAACTCACGATTCCACCATCTCCTCTCGATAGATTGAAGTAGAACTCTTTGACAAGGGCAGGATAGGTGGGAACATCTAATGAGCAAACTTTATCCCAGCCTAACTCTTTAATTTGATTCCCAATTGAAAAGCCTTGGATTCAAAGAATTCAAAATCGACTTTCCTACCCATTATGATCACTCTGCCAGGTAATGTGTCTACCTGAGGAGAATAAGGATTAGGATTGTCCGATTGGGTTGAAGATTCCTCGCTCGGAGACGGCTCACGGACGGGTTGCCTCGCTGAACGTTTTCCAGTCATCACGGGTGCTCCAATCATAGATCCTCTCCTTTTAGGTGCCATTAAGATCCTTGAGAAGGTTCGAAATGAGTGGAATTTGAGTTGGAAAGTTTTGAGAGAGTTTGGGAAGAGTTGGGTTGAGGATTGAAAAAGAACGAAATGACGACGGTGTCGACTCTGCCCTAATAAAATCGATTTGGGACCCCCAGGTGTCGACTCCCACAAAGTCGAGTGTCGACTCCAAATCGCTAACACAGTCAGCGCTCGAACTGGAGTCGGCTCTACTTATACGGGTGTCGGCTCCAAGGTCAGGGACCGAGAGCGACACAGATAAGGTGTCGACTCCTAAACTGAGGTGTTGACTCCACTGATAGTTTCAGAGAAAAATAACTGAGATTCAAACATCTGAAACTTGTCAAATAGGTTCAATAAAATTTTAAAAAAATCTTTGGAATATGAAGAATCAAATTGCTCAGAAGACTAGATAATTTGTCCTTAAAATTATGAAAGGAATATTAAGAA